>JABTTQ020000307.1:0-600000 GCA_016081115.2 Rehmannia glutinosa | reverse complement strand
TCTAGATAAAACCCTTCTTTCTTTTCTTGAACGTCGCTTTTCTTTCTGAGTCATTGGTAATGTAAGATATGGTTGTTTTCTTTCTTGTCCATTTCGACCTTTTTTCTTTCTTTGAAAAATAAAAATTCTTGGTTTTTTTTTTAATTTGGAGTACATGAAATACCTATTGTTTATAGTGTGTATATATAGATGGTGGTAAAATCGAGTAATATTAGATTTGCACTATTTATGTCACGCCCCAGACGGGGGCGCGGCGATGATCGACAACTTAAACGAATAAACCAAACAAATCCAGGCAAATAATAACGTAACCCCAAATGAAACAGTATAAAGCGGCGGAAATAAACTACAAATACCAAGACAAATTACAACCCAATGAAATATCCAAGTTATAGCTTGCGGGCAACGAAAATCGAATCAACTTACGATCAAAAAAATCCAAAGTACACGTCTAAACATAAAATTAAATGCCAAGCCTACGCCCTTAAGTTACTAAAGTCAAAATGGAAAACGGAATAAAAGAAAGTACAACACCAAATGAAGCAAAAGAAAACAAGTCCAACAACAACAATAAAATAAAGTAAGTCCAACAGCAAGAGCACGAGAGATCATTCCGTGGTAGGTTTGGCATCTTCAACGTACTCCTCATCTAGCCGTTAGAAAATAGGAAGGGATGAGACAAAAATTCTCGGTGGATGGGGTGATCGTGTGCAAGTGTGGTGATATATATAGTTAATGCAAGAAAATTATTGTATGAGGAAAAATACGTGAGCCGTGATGCGTGGTTTCACACATATTCACAAGCATCGTGATATATACACTTAAAATAATATACTTATACGATTTTGATGAAATAGTTCATGATCATACAAGCACGATGTGATTCAAGCAAGACAGTAGGATTGCGTTTAATGTAAAGCGTCACGGATTATAGTGCCAACCAATGCAATACAAGTAGCGGTTGCATACGGTTTGTAGCGCAAACCAAACGAGTTCGAGTAACTCCCAAGAATCATGTGGATCGATAAATGATTCCTTTGTTCTTCCTTGTAACTCCCCGAGCAAGATGGTCCAAGACCATCACCTTATCGCTCCATAGGCAAAGACAAATCCACAAAGAGCTAGCTAGGCCCGATTGTCATAATCATGATTATACCTCAAGTACTACAACCCGCTTCCCTTGGACAAACTCCATCCCTCGATTGGGGATTAGGGCGATGGAGCCGGAGAGTGGAATAGCGGTGAGTTGCCTGGTTCCATCCCGATGTATCCATTCTCGATTGTGAGCTCGACACACCAAGTTGACTCAAGCAAGAAATAATTTACAAGTGCAGGATGTCAACCAGCAAAGTTTATTGATTTAGGGAAGCGATTCAGAAAGTTTTGAAATCACGTGTGGCATTTATTGGCATTGGTAGAGTAATTTGGATCAAGATAATTATCGAAAGGATAAGTAAACTTCGATGTCTTGAGAATTAGGTGGGACATAGGTCCCGTTATAGATTTGGAGCCGCAAGGCGAGGAAATCGCCTCGCGATCGCGTATTAATCGGTCAAGACGATCCGATAAGTCAAGGGATTTTGAGAAAATAATATATTTTAAATAATTATTATAAGACAAGGGTCCAGGGCTGTTCTTAAAAGAAAATAACTTGAGTTAGGTCCTTGTTTAAATAGAAAATTTACAATTAGCCCCGTTTTGTAAAAAACAATACTTTTGGGGTTAAAATTGAATTGGAAGGGTTTTTAATGTGATTCCAGTTGTAATAAAACACTAAGGCAGTGGGATATTGGGAAAAAATCAATGTTTAAAAGAAATAAGTATAGGTCCCTTAACTTTTGAAAATCTCATTTTTGTCCCATTTTTAAATAATTGCCTTCAAAGCTTTTAGGGGTCCAATTGTTATGAAATTTGAACCTTGGGTTCAAAATATCATAAGGTAATAGTTAAAATAGTATTTTCAGGTACATGGACTGTAAAGTCCTGGAAATTTCATTTTGGGTCCTCAAGTTTAATCTTTACAATTTTGTCCCTCAATTTTTATAAAATTAATTTCCAAGCTCTAAACACGTGGATTTTTGGGATACTCTTAAAATATGTTATTTCCAGTCCATTAAAAGTTAAAATATTAAATTTTGAAACAGGGGCCTGGTACAGTTTCGAAAATTGCATCTTAGCCCTTAAACTTCTAAAATTTTACAATCTAGTCATTGGGCTTATAAGGGTTGATTTTATTTATCTCAAAACTACTTTATTAAAATGTCTAAATATCATTTTTTAACCTGAGTACAGTCCCAAAATTCAAAAATTACAGAGGGGTCCCTTAAGTTTTATTTTCTTGCAATTAAGTCAACCAATTTGCCATTTTTGCATTTTAAGTCAAAAATTCATGTTTAATCAATTATGCTCGACTTTTCCAGGTTATAAGTCAAATAAAACATGAATATTAAGAATCATAAACATGCATATACATCTCATCCAACAATTCATCAAATACATCATTAAAATGTACATGAATGCACCTAAATTGCAATAAATAGCATTTTTGAGCAACACTTGCAGAATTTTCACAACTTGATACTTAAAATTAACATGAAATACATTACACATATATCTCAAGCTCTCAATAAATATTTCTACATGCAATTTTAAAGAAATCACCTAGAAGTTGAAAGAAATTTTCCACCCACCTTAAAAATTGGATTGTTGTGAAATAAAAGGTTATATTTCACAACTTGAATATGAACTTACTTCGGACAGCCCCTAAGTCAAAAATACCAAAAACAAAATAAGAGTTAGAAAAATGAGGTAAGAATTAAGAAGAAAAAGAAGAAGGTAAAGAGGAGGGCAAAAACTACACTTACCTTGTGTAGTAGGCAATGTGCTAAGTAGAGTGCTAAGTAGAGCTTCCAAAAAATGATGTGCTTGATCACCCTCAAGGAATCACTTAAGGTCAGCCGCTATTTCTCAAAAATGAGAATGGGGTGTTAAAATTTGAAAAAAAAAAATAAAAGAAGAAGGAGGAATGTACTAAAATCCAATTTCTTACCTTGTAGTCCAATTCTTCATAATTTCTCAATGAGGTCCTCTTCAAGATAATACCAATGCTCTTAATATCTTCAAGGGTCTTCTAAGTATACCTCAAAATCAAAAAATAAATTTAAATGAGAAAGGGAAAGAGATGAGGTATAAGGTATGAGAATAGATTGAAGAAGAAATTTTCCTACCTTTGCTTTGAATAATTTCGAATTTTATGGGGTAGGGGAATAAAATTCTTGTAATTTGGCTAAGTGTTGAATGTTTTAGGTAGTGAGAGAAAAAAATGAAGAAGAAAGAAAGAAGGTTTCTAGAGAGAAGTTGGAGGATGTTTGGTAATTTGAGAGTTGAAGGATGAGAGAATGAAACAAAATTTGGTGTCCTCCTAAAGCTTGTGGCCGATCACTATGCTAAGAAGGGAGGAGGATTTTTTTTTGTTGGAGTCTTGAATCATGTGTTTGCATTGGGGAAAAAAGGCTAGTCAAATGTATGGGCAAAAATAAAAGGTGTAAGAGTGTGGGGAATATTGAGGGAACTGTTTTTGGTTAGTAGGAATTGTAGGGATAAAATAATATTAAAAATTGAGGTATAAGATAATGTGTATAAGGTTTGTAATATGGTGTAATTATACACAAGATGTATAATATAAGGTGTATGTGTACAAGAGTTGGGAGATATTTCTATACCAAATATGTCATCATGGTCGTCCACTATAGCTTGATCATGTGGTATCCATATTTTTTTGTCCCAAAATTGATGATAATAGATGAACAATATCAATCTCCAAAATAAATAGTGATTTCCTTAATCTCTTAAAAGTCTCGTGATCACTTATTCTAAAATCAAATTCTTAATTCTATAAGGTATAAGTCTCTAAAATAAATAGTCTCTGAAAAACTCGAGATGACTAATAAATGCACAAATAACAATAATGATCAATCAAGTGATCATTAATGTGAAATAGAATTATAAATGATTATAATCACAATTAATAAATAAAATAAAATTAGATGCGAAAATATATTTATTATTAATATTTACCCGTCAAAGTGATGCAATAAATAGTCAAAATAGTACATAGACGATAAGTGAAATAAATACACGCTCGAATAAAAATCGAGGGCTTCACAATTTGAATCTATCTTCATATTTTCTTAGTTGTTAAAATTAATGGTTCATTTAAAATTTTCGTTGGATGCCGAATATTTTGTGGAATTATCTTAATAAATACTCAAATTTCGTATTTGTAGTTGTATATCTTGGATTTTATATTATTGCACTTATCGTTTACGTGGTATTGCGTGCATAATTAACAACATTCATATTTTCATGTCATAAAGTTACGATTAATATTTGTATATACCTATTTTACACATAATATTCAAAACTAAATGAAATAAATTAAATAGTCGGAGTGGCATATTCAAAGGATAGACCAAGTACAAACAATGACTTAAAAACGCAGTATTTATATATTATTATTATTGATGTTGTTGTATGCGTTATGATTATTGTTATTATTATTAAAATTTCAATTTGTAATTTGAATATCATTACACAATTGTTGGAATTAAGGAATGAATGGCCAAAAATGCACCTCATCATATAATCCTCAAAATCGTAAAAGTAAATTTTGTTAATTATCCACACAACACCACATATAGAGTAAGTACATTAATATAAAATTCAATCTATACAATTACAAATACAAAATTTTGAGCATTTATTTTAACAATTCCACAAAATAATGTGCATCGAACAAGCGAAACCATTAATTTTGAACAACTAAGAAAACATTAAGACAGACTTCAAATTGTGAAAATCTTACATTAATTCGATCTTATCACCATCTATATATATGCACTATAAACATAAGGTAGTCCATGTATTTCAAATTTAAAAAAATCATTTCGCAAAGGAAAACAAAAAGCAAGTCAAAATTGACAAGAAAGAAAATAACCCTAGCTTACACTACCAATGACTCGGATAGAATAGTGGCGTTCAAAAAAAAAAAAGTGGTTTATAAAGAAGGTGAGCGAGCTTGGCACGCTTTGTGGCATGGCGGCATACGCCATTATCTACACCCATATGATCAACAACCATTGATTTGGTCATCGCAGCTCGGAGCGATGACGGTGTTGATCGTTTTACAAATCTGTCGGGGATGGACCAGTCTAGAAAAATCGTGAATTAGGAGAGCTTCACCCGCCTGATTTCTAAAATGAGCCAACACCGTCATCGCGCCCAACCGCGACGACCAAATATCTGGCAGTAGATCATACCGGCTGTAGATGATGGCGCATGCCGCCATGCTGCAAAGGGTGTTAAGCTTGCTCACCCTCCAGATAAAACCATTCTTTCTTTTCTTGAACGCCGCTTTTCTTTCTAAGTCATTGGTAATGTAAGATATGGTTGTTTTCTTTCTTGTCCATTTCGATTTGCTTTTTTTTTTGAAAATGAAATTTCATGGTTTTTTTCTTAATTTGGAGTACATGAAATACCTATTGTTTATAGTGTATATATAGATGGCGATAAAATTAAATTAATATTAGATTTTCACTATTTGAATCTGTCTTAGTATTTTCTTCGTTGTCCCAAATTAATGGTTCATTTCTGTTGCTCGTTGGATGCCAAATATTTTTGAAAAATTGTCTTAATAAATGCTCAACTTTTGTATTTATAATTGTATATCATGGATTTTATTTTATTGCACTTACCCTATATGTGGTATTGTGTGCATAATTAACAACATTTATATTTTCATGTCATGAATTTACAGTTAATATTTGTATATCCTATTTTACACATAATATTCGAAAACTTAATGAAATAAATTAAATAGTCGAAGTGGCATATTCAAAGGATAGGCCAAATACAAGCAATGACTTATAACAAGTATTACATATTATTATTGATGTTGTTGTACGTTATGATTATTATTATTATTATTAAATTTTCATTTTGTAATTTGAATATCATTACACAATTGTTGGAATTAAGGAATGAACGGCCAAAATATAAACCTCATCATATAATAACTTGAAATTGTAAAAGTAAATATTGTTAATTATCCACACAACACCACATATAGAGTAAGTACATTGATATAAAATCCAATCTATACAATTACAATACAAAATTTTGAGCCTTTATTTAAACAATTCAACAAAATAATTGGCATCGAACGAGAAGAACAATTAATTTTGAACAACTAAGAAAACACTAAGACAACTTTAAATTGTGAAAATATAACATTAATATCGATTTTATCACCATCTATATATATATACACACACACTATAAAAGAAGGTATTCCATGTATTCCAAATTTAAAAAAAAAAAAGAAATTTCATTTTGGAAAGGAAAAAAAAAACAATTCAAAATGGACAAGTAAGAAAATAACCCTAGCTTACACTACCAATGACTCTAAAAGAATATTGGTGTTCAAGAAAAGAAAGAAGTGGTTTATAAAGAAGGTGAGCGAGCTTGGCACGCTTTGTGGCATGGCGACATGCGCCATTATCTACAACCCGTATGATAAAAAACCAGAGATTTGGTCATGTGAAGCCCTCGATTTTTATTCGAACATGTACTTATATCACGTATCGTCTTTGTACTATTTGACAATTCTACCGCGTCGCTTTGACGGGTAAATATTAATGATAAATACATTTCATCTTTAATATCCCTTATTTATTTCTTGTGATCATAATCATTTATTAATTTTATTTCACATTTATGATCACTTGGTTGATCATCATTATTATTACTTGTGTTTTTTTAGCCACCTTAAAATTTTAAGAGACTAGTTATTTAGAGATTTATGCCTTATAGAATTAAAGAATTCGATTTAGATTTAATGATCATGAGACTTATAAGTGATCAAGGAGATCACTAATTATTTTGGAGATTGATATTATTCATCTATTATCACCAATTTGGGACAAAAAAATATGGAAATACCACAAATACCCCTTGAGTGGACGGCCATAATGGGAATTTTGGTGTAGAAATATCTCCCAACTCTTGTACATGTACACCTTGTGTATTTTTACACCATTAATTCAAATCTTATACACAATATCTTATACACCAATTCTTTATTATAAACTAACCCAACATGTTGGACGCTTCCCAACACCCCATGCCAACATTCTTCTCAATCCCTTCAATTTCATCCTCCCATGCAAGACCTCATCTTGACCAAGGTCCTTGTCCCTCATGCAACCTACACCTTTCAAGACTTGGAACAAAACAAAATTTTTGTCTCCTTTTCTCTCAAGTGGACGGCCATAATGGCCTTGTTGAGCAAGGATTTTGTTCAAGTTTCTTCCTTCACATTTCATTTCACCAACACAAATTATCCTAAGTCTTGTATTTTCTCTTCTCTCTCTCTAAAATCCTCCTACCTCTCTCTACATATTTCTTTTTTTCTTCTCTTAAACACTTAACAAAAATACAAGAAACCCTTCTCTTCTACTTACAAAAAATTCGAACTCCCTCCCTACACAAGGTAAGAAATTTTATTTTAAAATCATCTTGTTATCCTCTAGCTCATCATCTTCACTTCTTAACTTAGGTATTGAATTTTGATTTTTGAGGTATACTTAGAAGACTTGGAAGATACTAAGAGTCTCACCATCACCTTGAAGAGGACTTCTAGACTTGAAGAAAAATTTGAAGAATTTGGACTACAAGGTAAGAAATGGGATTTTTGGTACCATCTTCTTCTTCCCTATTAATTCCGAATTTTAACACCAAAATTTTCATTTTGAGGTGGTTAGGGCTGACCTTGGAGCTTTGGTTAAGAGGTGATTAAGTTCTTAAGAGACTATCAATTTTTGACTACAACTTTCAACTACACAAGGTAAGTGTGGTACCTTTGGCCTATTTCTTTTTTTTTTCCCTCCTTAGTTCAAATCTTAATTTTCTAACTCAAAAATCCTTGTATTATTTGACTTAGGGGCTGCCTTAAGTGAGGATTAAAATCCTCAAGGTCTAGTGTCACATCACTTTACACCAATCAACCGAACAAACAAGGTGGGTGGAAAAATCCTTTCAACTTCTAGGTGTTTTAAATTGAAAATATGCATGTAGTATTTTGTTATTGAGCACTTGAGATATATATTATGTATTGCATGCTATTTTCTTGTATCTAGTGGAAAAATTCTCAAGTGTTGCTGAAAATGCGATTTATCAAAAATAGGACATACATGTACACTTTATTGTTGTATTTGATGAATGCTTGCACGAAATGGATATGTATGTTTATGAATCTTGAAATCTATGTTTTAAATGATTTATAACCTGGAAAAGTCGAGCATAATTGATTAAATTTCAATTTTTGGACTTAAAATGCAAAAATGGAAAGTTGGTGGACTTAATTGCAAAAAAATAAAACTTAAGGGACCTCTCTATAAATTTCGATTTTTGGGACTGTGCTCAGGTTCAAAAATGATGTTTTGATATTTAATAAAGTTTTAAGAGTTTTTAGATAAATAAAATCAACCCTTAAAAGCCCAAGGACTAGATTGTAAAATTTGAGAAGTTTAAGGGCTATTTTGCAAATTTCGAAACTGTACCAGACCCTAATTTTAAAATTTGAAATTTTAACTCTTAAGGGACTGGAAATAACATATTTTAAGTGTATTCCAAAAATCCAAGTGTTTAGAGCTTGGAAAGTAATTTTATAAAACTTGAGGGACCAAATTGTAAAAGATTAAACTTGAGGACCCAAATGAAATTTCCAGGACTTATACAGCCCATGTACCTGGAAATACTAATTTACCTATAACATAATTATATTTTGGACCCAAGGTTCAAATTTCATAACAATTGGACCCTAAAAGCCTTAAAGGCAATTATTTCAAAATGGGACAAAAATGAGATTTTCAAAAGTTAAGGGACCTATACTTATGACGTTTTAAAACTGTTTTTGTCCCAATATCCCACTAACCTTAGTGACAATTTCCAACTGGAATCGCATTAGAAGCCCTTCCGGTTTGTGTGTTCCGATTATTTTAAACTTAGGGCCCGAAATGACAATTTTAACAAATTTGGGGCCAATGTGAGAATTTAATAAAAACTCGACCTCAAAACTTTAAAAACCTGAATCTCTGAACAATTTAGAGAATTTAGGAACTGACCTCATAATTTTTCAAGGTTGGGACATTTATTTATTTAACTTTTAACCCCAAAAGTATTGGTTTTGACAAAACGGGGCTAATTGTAAATTTTATTTTTATAAGGACCTAACTCATATTATTTTATTTTAAAGAAACAGCCCCGGACCCTCTGACTTTAATATTTAATACCCGATTAATACCCGATCGCGTGGCAACTTCCTCGTCTCGCGATTTCAAATCTATAACGGGACTTATGTTCCTCCTAATCCTTAAGATATCGAAGACTATTTATCCTCCCGATAATTATCTTCATCCCAATAACTCCACCAACGCCATAACCATCTTGTGCAAATTTTTGAGAACTTTTCATGAACTGCTTCCCGAATCAATAATACTCGACTGCCTGGTTGACTACCTGAACGTGTACTTAATTTCTGCCGAGTCAACTTGGTGTGTTGAGCTCGCAATCGGAATGGATACGTCGGGGATGAAACCGGCAGCTCGGCTGCTATTCCACTCTCCGGCCCCATCGTCCTAATCCCGCAACGAGGGACGGAGTTTGTCCAAGGGAAGCGAGGTCGTAGTACTTGAGGTATAATCATGATTATGACGAATCCGAGCCTTGCTAGCTCCAACGTGGATTTTGTCTTTGCCTACGGAGCGATAAGGTGACGGGTCTTTGACCATCATGAACGGGGAGTTACAAGGAAGAACAAAGGAATCGCTGTCTGATCCACATGATTTCGGAGTTGAACGAAACGGGTTGGCGCTACATATCGATGACGCAACCACTAATTGTCTTGCATAGGATTGGCGCTACACATCGACGCAATCCTCCCCGTCTCGCTTGAACCATAGTGCTGCGTGACCACGAACTATTTTCTTAAACTGTATAAGTATATTACTTAATATATTTATCACGACACTTGTGGACTGTGTGTGAAATCATGCATCATCTCTCACGCGTTTTCATACAACTAAATTTCTCGCATTAACTATTTATATCGCCACACTTGCACACGATCACCCCATCCACTGAGATTTCTGTCTCATTCCCTCCTGTTTTCTAACCTTTAGATGAAGAGTTCGCTAAAGGCATCGAACCTCTGCATTGAATCCCTATCAGTGATGTGGAGCGACATTTCCTTTTACTTTTATTTGTTGTTGGACTCTTCATTTTATTTCTGTTTGGACTGTAAGTTAATTCGATAATCTTTTGGGTTGTATTCGGATACCGCTTGAGACTTTAAGATGTAATTTGTACTCGTGTTTATTTTAACTCCATTTGCATTAGACTCTATTTCACTTGGAGTTTTGTATCTTTGGTTTAGATGTGATTTATTTCTGTTTAAGTGATTGATCGTTGTCGCGTCACGTTTGGGCGTGATGGGCCATCGCGGCTCGGCGCGATGACTCGATGATCGTTTTAGAAATGCATCGGAGATGGACTAGTCCAAGAAAAATCATGAACCAGGAGAGCTTCACCGTGCCTGATTTACGAATCGAGACAACACCGTCATAGCACCCAGCCGGGACGACCAAATATCTGGCTGCAAATCATACCGGCTGTAGATGATGTCGCATGACGCCATGCTGCAAAGGGTGCTAAGCTCGCTCACCCTCTAGATATAACCATTCTTTCTTTTCTTGAACACTGCTTTTCTTTCTAAGTCCTTGGTAATGTAAGGTATGGTTGTTTTCTTTCTGTCCATTTCGACTTGCTTTTTTTTTTCTTTCTTTGAAAAATGAAATTTCTTGGGTTATTTTAAATTTGAAGTACATGAAATACCTTTTTTGTAGTTTGTAAATGTATATATATAGATGGTGATAAAATCGAATCAATATTATAATTGCACAATTTGAATATGTCTTAGTTGTCCAAAATTAATGGTTCATTTATGGTCGCTCGTTGGATGCCAAATATTTTGAAGAATTGTTTTAATAAATGCTCAAATTTTGTATTTGTAATTGTATATCATGGATTTTATATTATTTCACTTACCCTATATGTGGTATTGTGTGCATAATTAACAACATTCATATTTTCATGTCATGAATTTATTAATATTTGTATATCCTATTTTACTTGGTAATATTCGAAAACTTAATGAAATAAATTAAATAGTCGAAGTGGCATATTTAAAGGATAGTCCAAGTACAAACAATGACTTATAACAAGTATTATATATTATTATTTATGTTGTTGTACGTTATGATTATTGTTATTATTATTAAATTTTCAATTTGTAATTTGAATATCATTACACAATTGTTGGGATTAAGGAATGAACGGCCAAAATATACACTTCATCATATAATCACTCGAAATCGTAAAAGTAAATATTGTTAATTTTCCACACAACACCATATATAGAGTAAGTACATTAATATAAAATCCAATCTATACAATTGCAAATACAAAATTTTGAGCATTTATTTAAATAATTCCACAAAATAATTGGCATCAAAGGAAGCAGAACCATTAATTTTGAACAACTAAGAAAACACTAAGACAACTTCAAATTGTGAAAATCTAACATTAATTAGATATTATCACCATCTATATGTACACACTATAAACATAAGGTATTCCATGTATTCCAAATTTAAAAAAAAACAAAGAAATTTCATTTTACTAAGGGAAAAAAAGCAAGTCAAAATGGACAAGAAAGAAAATAACCCTAGCTTACACTACCAATGACGCGGAAAGAATATTGGCGTTCAAAAAAAGAAAGATGTGGTTTATAAATAAGGTGAGCGAGCTTGGCATGCATTTTGGCATGGCGGCACGCGCCATTATATACAGGCCATATGATCAAAAACCATAGATTTGGTCATCGCGACTCGGCGTGATGACGGTGATGATCGTTTTAGAAATTTGTCGGAGATGGACAAGTCCAAGAAAATCGTGAAATGAGCTTCACCAGCCGTTTCATCACGCCCGCCCACCCGACGACCAAATATCTGGCTGCTGATCATACCGGCTGTAGATGAAGGCGCATGCCGCCATGCTGCAAAGGGTGCTAAGCTCGCTCACCATCTAGATATAACCCTTCTTTATTTTCTTGAATGCCGCTTTTCTTTCTGAGTCCTAGGTAATGTAAGGTATGGTTATTTTCTTTCTTGTCTATTTCGACTTGATTTTTTTTCTTTCTTTGAAAAATGAAATTTCTTGGTTTTCTTTAATTTGGAGTACATGAAATACCTATTGTTTATAGTGATATATAGATGGCGATAAAATCGAATTAATATTAGATTTGCACTATTTGAATCTGTCTTAGTATTTTCTTAGTTGTCCAAAATTAATGGTTCATTTCTGGCTGCTCATTGGATGCCAAATATTTTGAAGAATTGTCTTAATAAATGCTCAAATTTTGTATTTGTAATTGTATATCATGGATTTTATATTATTGCACTTACCCTATATGTGGTATTGTGTGCATAATTAACAACATTCATATTTTCATGTCATGAATTTACAGTTAATATTTGTATATCCTATTTTACATGTAATATTCGGAAACTTAATGAAATAAATTAAATAATTGAAGTGGCATATTCAAAGGATAGTCCAAGTACAAACAATGACTTATAACAAGTATTATATATTATTATTTATGTTGTTGTACATTATGATTATTGTTATTATTATTAAATTTTCAATTTGTAATTTGAATATCATTACACAATTGTTGGGATTAAGTTGTCACGCCACGACGGGACGTGATGACGATCCACAACTTAAATAAAAATAAACCAAACAATCTGGCGAATATCAACGAAAACCCAATGAAACAGAGTCAAATAGCAAATGGAAATAAAGAACAAGTACGAGTTGGATGATATTTATACTCCAAAAATCCCATTTTTGCCGTCCACTATAGGGGTATTGTGGTAATTCCATATTTTTTTTTGTCCCAAATTTGATGATAATAGATGAATAATATCAATCTCTAAATTAATTAGTGATTTCCTTGATCACTTATACTAAATCAAATTCTTAATTCTATAAGGTAAAAGTCTCTAAAATAAATAGTCTTTTAAAATTCTAAGGTGACTAATAAATACAAAAATAGTAATAATGATCAATCAAGTGATCATAAATGCGAAATAGAATTAATAAATGATTATGATCACAAGTAATAAATAAAAATGAAATAAATTAAATACAAAATATATATATATATATTAATATATTTACCCAAAAGTGACATGGTAAAATAGTCGATCAAATTCATAGACGACAAAAGGATCAATTACATGCTCGGAAAAATCGGGGCTTCACATCCTCCCTTCCTTAAAAGAATTTGGTCCCCAAATTCTCTTGAATAGTTCGGATATTGATTCCTCATGTCTTCTTCCATCTCCCATGTTGCGTCTTCGTCTCGGTTGTGGTTCGCCACACCACTTTAACCATCGGAATCTCTCTCTTATGCAAATCACAGATCTGCACGATCAATGATTCGGATTGGTCTTACGGTGTAGGATAAATTTTCCATTAGAGGAGGAGTATCTTGAGTGATGATATGTTCGGGATCTGGTTGATACTTCTTCAATCTCGATCGTGGAATACATTGTGTATTCCCGCATATGGTGTCTTTGTAACTCGAGTTGGTAGGCTAACTTCCCGATCTTCTCGTAAAATCTTATAAGGTCCAACATATCTTAGACTCAATTTGCCTCCTTTCTTCGGATTGATCAATCCTTTCCGTGGTGAGAGTCTCGAGAAATACTTCATCTCCGACTTCAAATTCCAAATCATTTCTTCTCTTGTCTCACGAACTCTTTTGGCGGCTCCGAGCCGTGTGCGAATCCGCTCCTTGATCAGCTTGACCTTCTCCATGGCTTCCTAAGTCGACCTTTGGAATCGAGAGCGACTTTCGTTTCTCTTTCGGAGTCTATTAGTCATCAATCTCCCAGTGTAGTGGGGATCTACATTTTCGCCCATATAATGCCTCGTAGGCTGCCATCCCAATCGTGGCTTGATAGCTGTTATTGTAGGCGAACTCGGCTAATGGTAAGTGCGTGCGAATCCCAACTTCCTTGTAAATCCAATGTGCTGGCTCGCAACATATCTTCCACGGTTTGAATCGTTCGCTCAAACTCTCCATCAGTTTGTGGATGTGCTGCTGTGCTGAAACTTAGTGAGGTACCCAATTCCTCGTGCAAGCACTTCCAGAATTTGGAGACAAACCTCGGCTCTCTGTCTGATACTATGTCAACAGGTACTCCATGCAGTCGAATGATCTCTTGGATATAAATCTGCGCAAGTTTCTGCAAGCTATCAAGTTTTCTTAATGGTTAAGAAGTGTGCAGATTTCGTGAGTCGGTCTACAACTACCCAAATAGCATCATGGCCTCCTCTGGTCCTTGGTAGATCCATCACGAAGTCCATCGTTATATGTTCCCCTTTCCACTCGAGAATTCTAAACGGTTGTAATAAACCAAATGGTCGTTGGTGTTTTGCTTTTACTCGTGACAAGTCAAACATCTCGCAACGAACTCCGCTACCTGGTTCTTCATGTTTACCCACCAATAACTCCTTTTCAAATCCTTATACATCTTGTTTTCTCCAGGATGTATAGTGTATTTCGAATGGTGTGCCTCTGCGAAATTTTGTTCTTAATTCCTAATCGGTCTCTCAATGCAAACTCGATTCCAAAATCGATAACCCCATCTTCATGTACCGAGAATTCGATCTCTCTCCTTTAAGTATCTTCTCCTTCAGATTTTGAAGATGCACATCTCTCCTTTGTGTTTCCTTGATCTCATTCAGCAGATCGGGTTTTACTAAAATGTTAGCACATGAAATCTGAGTATTGGTTCTCGTCAGATTCCAATTGCTCAGCTCTTCTAATGATTCCCACTCTCGAATCATAAGTCTGGTTAAGCTCGCCTTTCTGCTCAAAGCGTCAGCTACTACATTAGCTTTCCCGGGATGGTATTGAATATCAAAGTGATAGTCCTCAATCAACTCCATCCATCTCCGTTGCCTCAGATTGAGATCTTTCTGGGAGAATAGATACTTCAAGCTCTTATGATCTGTGAAAACCGTGAATGTTGCTCCGTAGAGATAGTGTCTCCATTTCTTTAATGCGAACACTATCGCTGCCAATTCCAAGTCATGCGTTGGATAATTGGCTTCATACGGCTTGAGCTTTCGTGATGCATAAGCGATGACCTTTCCTTCCTGCATGAGCACTGCTCCTAGTCCTTCCTTTGATGCATCACTATAGACGACAAAGTTCTCTGTTCCCTTTGGAAGAGCTAAGACTAGAGCTGTAGTAAGTCGTTTCTTCAGCTCTTGGAAACTAGCTTCGCACTTGTCATTCCACTCAAACTTGACTTGCTTCTCGGTTAGTCAGTGAGCGGTCCGCTATCTTGGAGATGTCCTGGATAAATCTTCGATAATATCCAAACTAGTCCTAGGAAACTCCCGATCTCCGTTCTGACTCTCGGGTTGTTTCCATTCAACCACTTTGTTTGTACCTTCAAGGATCTACGGCGATCCCGATGTTGGATACTATGTGTCCCAAGAACGCCACTTCACTAAGCCAAAATTCGCACTTGTTGAATTTGGCATACGATTATGCTCTCGCAGTGTCTCCAAAACAAATTTCGAGATGACGTTCATGCTTCTCTCACACTTAGTGTATACAAGTATGTCGTCAATGAATATCACTACGAATTGATCCAAATAAGGTTGAAAGACTCGATGCATCGAGATCCATAAACGTTGATGGTGCGTTAAATGGATCGAAAGGCATCACTACAAACTTGTAGTGTCCATATCGAGTTTGAAATGCGCTTTTTGGAAATGTCTCCTTCGCGGATCTTCAGTTGGTAATATCATTGTCGTAAATCAAACTTCGAGTACACCGTCGCTCCTTGAAGTTGATCAAATAGTTCGTCTATCCTCGGAAGGGGATATTTGTTCTTGATGGTCACGCTATTAAGACCACGATAATCTATACACAGTCTTAATGTGCCATCCTTCTCTTTGACAAATAGTACTCGGTCGGATAAATCCCACATCCATCAGCTTCTGTAATTGTGTCTTCAACTCTTGCAACTCAAGAGGAGCCATTCTATACGGTGTTCTAGCAATCGGGGCGGTTCCCGGTAATACCTCGATGGTGAACTCGACTTCCCTATCTGGAGGGACAGTAGTGAGTTATTGTGGAAATACATCTGTGTATTCTGATACTATAGGTACTTGGTTAATTTGTGTCTCAACCTTGGGTTTGTTAATTACAAACGCCAAGTACCCTTGAGCCCCTCTGGAGATCGTCTTCCTCGCTTTCATTGTTGAAATGATTGGGGCAATCTTAACTCGTGCCCTTCCCGAAATTTCCACTTTGGGTTTTCCGGGTTCACATAGCTTAATGGACTTGTTATGGCAGTCCATTTGTGCATGGTGTGCAGACAACCAGTTCATTCCCAATATCACGTCGTATTTGGATATAGGTAATAAGATCAAATCGACAGGAAAATATATCTCATCAATCTTAACTTTGCATGCATTATAGATAATATATGTTATCTGGCTCGCGCCCATAGGAGTTGACACTTCTAGACATATGGGCATATGTTTCATGCATGCATGCAGTTTGTGTACAAAATGCGGTGCAACAAATGAATGTGTTGATCCAGGGTCAAATAGTATTTTAGCGTAGTGGTTAGATACTAAGAGCGTACCTTCCACCACGTCTGTTGCCTCCGGAGCCTCATGTCCGGCGAGTGCAAATGCTCGAGCGGGCATCCTTGCTCGATTACCCTGGCCATTGCCCGGCTTCTGCGGCTGCACCTATTTGGTTCGGTCTTCGTATTTCGGGCAATCTTTCAGCTAGTTCTGATTACTACCACAGCGCAAACACTTTCCTTGTTTACGCCAATAGTCATTGGCAGTATGTCCCGGCTTCTGGCAATGTGCACACACTTGACCGGTTTTCCTTGTACTGGTCCCTTCCCTTTATCTATCTTATTAACTGGTCCCTTCTGAAACTTAGCAGGTTGTTTAGATGGTTGTCCCACAGCTGTCCTCTTGAGACTGTTTGATGGCCTACTCTGCTGAATCTGTCCAATACGGTTCAGTCCCGACTCGATGCGGAGAGCTGCCTTTACCGCGGCTGAGTAGGTTGTCATTTCAACAGTCAAAAGTTGTTTTTGAAGTTCCAGCTTCAATCCTCGTGTGAACTTGTAAAGTTTGTCCTCTTCTGTACTGATTGTCCCCAGAGCATACTTGGACAATCGATGAAATTCGGACTCATACTGAGCTACAGACATGTTCCCCTGTCTCAACCTATGGAATTCATCCCGGCGCGCCTCTTTCACAACCTGTGGAATGTACTGTTCATTGAACTCGGCCAAGAAATTTCCCCATGTTCTGGCTACTCGGTCCTGTTCCCACCTTCTCTCAACTGCCCTCCACCAGTCTCTAGCAGCCGATTCTAGACGAAATACGGCGAGTGTGACTTTCTGCTCATCTGAATATTGGAGAGCATTGAAGATATTTTCCAGCTTCTCTATCCATTCTTCTGCCTTTAAGTCGTCTGGCTCTCCTAAGAAAGCCGGTGGGTGGAACCATAGGAAACGCTCCAATGTTCGATCGTTAGCCTCTCTCTGGCGGGCTGTGTTGAGGATCTGCTTGTTGCCTCATGAAAACCAGTATTTGTTGTAGAGCCTGTGCAGTCAGGTTGTCTCCTGCAGCAGGTGGAGGAGGTGGTGGTAATTCAGGGGAGGGTACCCGGTCCCTGGGTACGTCGTCATTCCCTTAGGGAACTCGGCGAGGTCTTCCACGTCCATGATGTTCTGCCATTCTATATCTTGAAGTGTTAGTTGCGAACCACGAGTAAATGAATACAATAATTATTCGCGTAAAGCAAGTTATAACATAGGGAAAGTAACAACAAAACACAAGACACTGAATAAATAGAAAAGGCATATCCATTAATGTAAAACTTGAATACACCCATGAAGTACAACAATAGTAATACCGAGTCAAAGATACATCTGAATCAAAATACAACTGAATCTAATACAGCAAAAAGCAAGGTACGACATGGTGGAATAAGTGTCTACAACAACGAGAGCACAAACTAGAAATCAAGCTAACTACTCAGTGAGGTCGCCATCATCGTCACTAGCAGCTACGTCCATAACCGGGGCTTGGTCGGGCTGAGGTGGCACCTCGACCTCAGGCCAATCGATGAAATCCAGCCACTACTCGAATCCCTGTGCATCATCAAGTGGAGCAGCCTCAAGTGCCTCAGGCTCTCCGACCTCGACTGGATCCTCCTCGGGATCCTCCTCGGGGTCCTCCACGGGGTCCTCCTTGGGGTCCTCATCAGCGTCGGTTACGGGCTCCAGCGTCGGGTACGGGCTCCACCTCGGGTGGTGGAAATGGTTGTGCATTAACTACCAAAGCAGCCTCTCCAGAGCGTTGTCTCTCCATTTGGGCTGGCCTGGTAAGGTCCTCTATCACGGTCATCTGCTTGATGAGATTCTCCTCCAAGCGCTCAATGGTGTCTCGAGACATGTGGGCGTCCATCTCCCACTTCTGACAGCCATCACTTGCTCTCTTCATTTTCTCTCGCACATTATCCAGGCGCTCCTGGATAATCTGTATCTGATCCTCCCATGCCCGTATGGTGTTGTCGCGGTCCTTAATGATGATGGTAAACTCGTTCTTTTCGTCTTGGCTCCTTGCCAAGTGCTGTGTCAAGTCCCTGTTACGCTGGCGCTCCTCGGACAATTCTGAGGTCGCTCGAATACTCTCCCAGTGCTAGTGAGTCGTAAGTGACCGGTAGTACTCCCGCTCGGCAAGGACCTGAAAAACGTCCCACCAAGAAGTGGCGCCGGCTCCATCCTGATCAAACAAAACTAAGGCGGATAGTCAAAGGTAAAGAAAAGATAAGGAGAGAATAAGGAAGAATGAACAAAGAAAGTCAGTCAAGAGTCAACTAAGTCAAGACAAGTATGACTATGGAACCTCAAAATATGCGTTCTAACTTAGTTTCAATCTCAATAATATGGTTCTACGCCAAATTAAAATCGATTTCACACTTAATGAGTCAAGTCGCGGTACTACCCAACACAGACCAAGGGTCCTATCCTGGGTCAGCTCGGTGTAAGTTTCCATCTTACTAGCCGAGCTCTGATGCCACTTTTACTGTCATGCCCCAGACGGGACGCGACGGCGATCCATAACTTAAATACAAATAAACCAAACAGTCTAGGCGAATATCAACGAAAACCCAATGAAACAGAGTCAAATAGCAGCGGAAATAAAGAACAAATACGAGTTGGATGATATTTCTACTCCAAAATCCCATTATTGCCGTCCACTATAGGGGTATTGTGGTAATTCCATATATTTTTTTTTGTCCCAAATTTGATGATAATAGATGAATAATATCAATCTCCAAATTAATTAGTGATTTCCTTGATCACTTATAAGTCTCATGATCAAAAATACTAAATCAAATTCTTAATTCTATAAGGTAAAAGTCTCTAAAATAAATAGTCTCCTAAAATTCTAAGGTGACTAATAAATACAAAAATAGTAATAATGATCAATCAAGTGATCATAAATGCGAAATAGAATTAATAAATGATTATGATCACAAGTAATAAATAAAAATAAAATAAATTAAATACAAAATATATATATATATATATATATTTACCCGTCAAAGTGACGCGGTAAAATAGTCGATCAAATACATAGACGACAAAAGGATCAATTACATGCTCGGAAAAATCGGCGGCTTCACATAAGGAATGAACGGCCAAAATATACACTTCATCATATAATCACTCGAAATCGTAAAAGTAAATATTGTTAATTTTGCACACAACACCATATATAGAGTAAGTACATTAATATAAAATTCAATCTATACAATTGCAAATACAAAATTTTGAGTATTTATTTAAATAATTCCACAAAATAATTGGCATCAAAGGAGCAGAACCATTAATTTTGAACAACTAAGAAAACACTAAGACAGCTTCAAATTGTGAAATTCTAACATTAATTCATTATTATCAACATCTATATGTACACACTATAAACAGAAGGTATTCCATGTATTCCAAATTTAAAAAAAAACAAAGAAATTTCATTTTACTAAGGAAAAAAAAAAGCAAGTCAAAATGGACAAGAAGAAAATAACCCTAGCTTACACTACCAATGACGCGGAAAGAATATTGGCGTTCAAAAAAAGAAAGATGGGGTTTATAAATAAGGTGAGCGATCTTGACATGCATTGTGGCATGGCGGCACGCGCCATTATATATAGCCCATATGATCAAAAACCAGAGATTTGGTCATCGCGACTCGGCGTGATGACGGTGATGATATTTTTAGAAATTCGTCGGAGATGGACAAGTCCAAGAAAATCGTGAACCAGGAGATCTTCACCCGCTTGATTTCTGAAATGAGCCAGCAGTGTCATCAGGCCCACCCGCGATGACCAAATATCTGGCTGGAGATCATACCGGCTGTAGATGAAGGCGCATGTCGCCATGCTGCAAAGGGTGCTAAGCTCGCTCACCATCTAAATATAACCCTTCGTTCTTTTCTTGAATGCCGCTTTTCTTTCTGAGTCCTTGGTAATGTAAGGTATGGTTGTTTTCTTTCTTGTCTATTTCGACTTGCTTTTTTTCTTTCTTTGAAAAATGAAATTTTCTTGGTTTTCTTTAATTTGGAGTACATGAAATACCTATTGTTTATAGTGATATATAGATGGCGATAAAATCGAATTAATATTAGATTTGCACTATTTGAATCTGTTTTAGTATTTTCTTACTTGTCCAAAATTAATGGTTCATTTCTAGCTGCTCATTGGATGCCAAATATTTTGAAGAATTGTCTTAATAAATGCTCAAATTTTGTATTTGTAATTGTATATCATGGATTTTATATTATTGCACTTACCCTATATGTGGTATTGTGTGCATAATTAACAACATTCATATTTTCATGTCATGAATTTACAGTTAATATTTGTATATCCTATTTTACGTGTAATATTCGAAAACTTAATGAAATAAATTAAATAGTCGAAGTGGCATATTCAAAGGATAGTCCAAGTACAAACAATGACTTATAACAAGTATTATATATATTATTATTTCTGTTGTTGTACGTTATGATTATTGTTATTATTATTAAATTTTCAATTTGTAATTTGAATATCATTACACAATTGTTGGGATTAAGGAATGAACGGCCAAAATATACACTTCATCATATAATCACTCGAAATCGTAAAAGTAAATATTGTTAATTTTCCACACAACACCATATATAGAGTAAGTACATTAATATAAAATCCAATCTATACAATTACAAATACAAAATTTTGAGCATTTATTTAAATAATTCCACAAAATAATTGGCATCAAAGGAGCAGAACCATTAATTTTGAACAACTAAGAAAACACTAAGACAACTTCAAATTGTGAAAATCTAACATTAATTCGATATTATCACCATCTATATGTAAACACTATAAACAGAAGGTATTCCATGTATTCCAAATTTATAAAAAAACAAAGAAATTTCATTTTACTAAGGAAAAAAAAGCAAGTCAAAATGGACAAGAAAGAAAATAACCCTAGCTTACACTACCAATGACGCGGAAAGAATATTGGTGTTCAAAAAAAGAAAAATGTAGTTTATAAATAAGGTGAGCGAGCTTGGCATGCATTGTGGCATGGCGGCACGTGCCATTATATACAGCCCATATGATCAAAAACCAGAGATTTGGTCATCGCGACTCGGCGTGATGACGGTGATGATATTTTTAGAAATTTGTCGGAGATGGACAAGTCCAAGAAAATCATGAACCAGGAGATCTTCACCCGGCTAATTTCTGAAATGAACCAGCAGTGTCATCACGCCCACCCGCGACGACCAAATATTTGGCCGCATCATATTTAGTAGATGAAGCGCATGCCGCCATCTTTGCAAAGGGGGTGCTAAGCTCGCTCACCATCTAGATATAACCCTTATTTATTTTCTTGAATGCCGCTTTTCTTTTCCGAGTCCTTGGTAATGTAAGATATGGTTGTTTTCTTTCTTGTCCATTTCGATTTGCTTTTTTTTTTTTTGAAAAATGAAATTTCTTGGTTTTTTTCTTAATTTGGAGTACATGAAATACCTATTGTTTATAGTGTATATATAGATGGCAATAAAATAGAATTAATATTAGATTTTACTATTTTGAATCATGTTTAGTATTTTCTTAGTTGTCCAAAATTAATGGTTCATTTATGGTCGCTCATTGGATGCCAAATATTTTGAAGAATTGTCTTAATAAATGCTCAAATTTTGTATTTGTAATTGTATATCATGGATTTTATATTATTGCACTTACCCTATATGTGGTATTGTGTGCATAATTAAGAACATTTATATTTTCATGTCATGAATTTACAGTTAATATTTGTATATCCTATTTTACACGTAATATTCGAAAACTTAATGAAATAAATTAAATAGTCGAAGTGGCATATTTAAAGGATAGTCCAAGTACAAACAATGACTTATAACAAGTATTATATGTCACGCCCTAGACGGGACGCGACAACGATCAACAACTTAAACAGAAATAAACCAAGCAGTCTAAAGAAATAATAACATAACCCCAAATAAAATAGAGTCTAAAGCAGTAGAAATAAACTACAAGTACGGGCACAAATTACAAATGCAACCCAACCAAAGTATCCAAAATAAGCTTACAGTTCAAAATTATCCAAATTAACTTACAGTCCAACGAAAGAAACAAAGTACGCATCGAATCCCAACTTAAGTATCAAAGGGTCATACGCCCTTAAGTTACAATCCAAAATGGAAAACATAATAAAAGAAAGTCCAACATCAGCAGAAGCAAAAGAAAATAAGTCCAACAGGCGGAGCACGGGAAATCAGTCCGTAGCAGGCTTGGCGTCTTCAATGAACTCCTCATCTAGTCGTTAGAAAACATGAGGGGATGAGATAAAAATTCTCAGTGGATGGGGTGATCGTGTGCAAGTGTTGCGATATATATATAGTTCATGCAAGAAATCTGTTGTATGAAAAATGTGTGAGTCGTGATGCGTGGTTCACACACAGTTCACAAGCATCATGATATATATTTAAAATAAAATACTTATACAGTTTGATGAAAGAGTTCATGATCATACAGACACTATATGATTCAAGTAAGACAGGTAGGATTGCGTACGGAATGTAATGTCAATTCATGCAAGGCAAATAGTGGTTGCGTACGTATTTGTAGCGCCAACCAAATGGGTCCGAGTAACTCCAGAATCGTGTGGATCAGACAGCGATTTCTTCGTTCTTCCTTGTAACTCCCCGAGCAAGATGGTCCAAGATCTGTCACCTTATCGCTCCATAGGCAAAGACAAATCCACAATAGAGCTAGCTAGGCCCGGATTGTCATAATCATGATTATACCTCAAGTACTATGACCCGCTTCCCTTGGACAAACTCCGCCCCTCAGTTGCGGGATTAGGGCGATGGGGGCGGAGAGTGGAATAGCAGCCGAGCTTCCCGGTTCCATCTCTGACGTATCCATTCTAACTGTGAGCTTGACACACCAAGTGGACCCAGGCAGGAAAATAATTACAAGTACAGGATGTCAACCAGGCAGTCGAGTACATTGATTCAGGAAAGCAGTTCAGGAAAGTTTTCGAAAATCGCGCGACATTTATTGGCATTAGTGGAGTAATGTGGATGAAGATAATTATCGAGAGGATAAGTAATCTTCGATATCTTGAAGAATTAGGTGGGATATAAGTCCCATTATAGATTCGGAACTGCAAGGCGAGGAAGTCGCCCTGCGAACGCGTATTAATCGGTTAAGACGATCCGATAAGTCAAGGAATTTTTGAGAAAATAAAATATTTTAAATAATTTTTATAAATCAGAGGGTCCAGGGCTGTTTGTAAAATAAAGTAATTTGAGTTAGGTCCTTGTTAAAAAGAAAATTTACAATTAGCCCCGTTTTGTAAAAACCAATATTTTTGGGGTTAAAAATTGAATAAATAAATGTCCCCACCTCGAACTATTATGAGGTCAGTTCCAAAATTCACTAAATTGTTCATAGATTCAGGTTTTTAAAGTTTTGAGGTCGAGTTTTGTATAAAATTCTCACATTGGGCCTAAATTTGTTAAAATTGTCATTTCGGGCCCCAAGTTTAAAATATTCGGATCTCACAAACCGGAAGGGATTCTAATGTGATTCTAGTTGTAAAATGTCACTAATGTCAGTGGAATATTGGGATGAGAACATTTTTAAAAAGAAATAAGTATAGGTCCCTTAACTTTTGAAAATCTCATTTTTGTGCATTTTTAAATAATTGCCTTTAAGGCTTTAGGGGTCCAATTGTTATGAAATTTGAATCTTGGGTTCCAAATATCATAAGGTATAGTTAAAATAGTATTTCCAGGTACATTGACTGTATAATTCCTGAAAATTTCATTTTGGGTCCTCAAATTTAATCTTTTACAATTTGGTCCCTCAGTTTTTATAAAATTACTTTCCAAGCTCTAAACACTTGAATTTTTGGAATACTCTTAAAATATGTTATTTCCAGTCCCTTAAGAATTAAAATTTCAAATTTTAAAAAGTGGTGCTGGTACAGTTTCGAAAATGGCAAATTAGCCCTTAAACTTCTAAATTTTACAATCTAGTCCTTGAGTTTTTAATGGTTGATTTTATTTACCTCAAAATTCTTAAAACTTTATTAAAATGTAAAAATATCATTATTTAACCTAAGTACAGTCCCAAAATTCAAAAATTACATAGGGGTCCCTTAAGTTTTATTTTCTTGCAATTAAGTCCACCAATTTGCCATTTTTGTATTTTAAGTCCAAAAATTCGAATTTAATAAATTATGCTCGACTTTTCTAGGTTATAAGTCAAATAAAACAGGAATATCAAGAATCATAAACATGCATATACATCGCATCCAATAATTCATCAATTACATCATTAAAATGTACATGCATGCACCTAAATTGCAATAAATAGCATTTTTGAGCAACACTTGAGAATTTTCACAATTTGATACTTAAAATGAACATGCCATACATAATATATATATCTCAAGTTCTCAAGAAATAAATACTACATGCGTTTTAAAGAAAAACACCTAGGAGTTGAAAGGATTTTTCCACCCACCTTAAAAATTGAATAGTTGTGAAATAAAATGTTAAATTTCACAACTTGGATATGAAATCACTTAGGACAGCCCCTAAGTAAAGAAATACCAAAATATAAGAGTTATAAAAATGAGGTAAAAATTAAGAAGAAGAAGAAAGAGATGAAGAAATTTGTAGAAACTACACTTACCTTTTGTAGTAGGTAAAATCAGACTAGTAATGGCTTCAAAATTGAAGGTCTTGCTCACCTTCAAGGAAATCTCCCAAGGTCAGCCCCTATTTAAAATTTAAAAAAATTAGAAGGAATGAGGAAAAATGCACTAGAGTCCAATATCTTACCTTATAGTCCAATTCTTCACAATTTCTTCAAAGTCTTGAAGTCCTCTTTAAGATGATGTCAAGGCTCTTTAGTATCTTCAAGGTCTTCTAAGTATACCTCAAAATCAAAAAATCAAACTTAAATTAAGAAGTGAAGAGAGATAAGCTAGAGGATACCAAGATGAGTTGAAGAACAAATTTCTTACCTTATAGGAGATGTAGGTTTTGAATTTTTGGAAGAATTAGAAAGAAATTCTTGTATTTTGTTAAGTGTTGGAGAAGAAGAAAAAGAAAGAAGGGAATTTCTAGAGAGAAGTTGGAGAAAAATTGCAAGAGAGATAAGTGTTGGTGTAAAATGAAGTGCAAATTTTGCACAAATTAGGCCTAATGGTCGTGTACAAGTGAGAGAGAGAGAGAGAGATAGAGAGGAAATTTTTTCCAAGTCTTGAACTTGGTCTCTTGCATGGAGACGAAAGGTAAGTCAAAGTGATGGGCAAGAATGGGGTGTTGGGGAAAAAGAGGGGAATGTTTATAAGAATAGAATACGTTGGGGAATCTAATGATATAAAATTAAGGTATAAGATAAGGTGTAGAAGGCTTGTAATATGGTGTAATTATACACAAGATGTATAATATAAGGTGTATGTGTATGTAGGTCCCAAGGGGTGTGAGTAAGGTTTAGAAGGGGGGGTTGAATAAACCTTACCAAATTTTTGATTTAGTCCTTTTAAGGAAATTACAGAGTGAACACAAACAGCTAAGTCCTTGAGGGATAACTAAGTTGGTTATTCAGCAGAGTTAGCCACTCAACAGACTCGATAGAGCAGTTGATAGAATAACTCAGTTGTTTAACCCAAAACTTAACTTGGCCATGTTGGTTTTATCAGCGGAAGACTTAACACCATTTGATTTGTTTTAAACTTTTTTTTAACACTTAATTTTAGCACTTGGTTATTAATCAGTTTGGATAGCAAAGTTTTCTCTTCAACAGTTTGAAGTTGTCTTTCCTTCACAGATTTGTGTTGGATTGATTTCCTTCGAGTTTCAGGCTTGAGGATTTGCTTGAATATCTTTGAGAATGTTTGCAGGTTTACAGCTTAAATATAGCTTGCTTGTTCGTGGTTCAGGTAACCTCTTCTCAATGAGTTTCCTCAGCCTTTTATAGTGAACTTTCAAAAATCTGCACGTTGAAGAGATATGTTGATTTTCAAAAGACACTTGTGTTTGTTGGCTTGTCTTTTCTTGGTCTTCAATCTTGAGAAGTAGACATTTCCTCGTATTAAATGAATGTGCAGCTTTTCAGATTCTGACACGAGGTGTAGTTCTTCCCATTGGTTTATTCCTTTTGCACACTTTTGGGATGAGCACTTTAAGACCTGGCAGCATGGAAGCATTACTTATTTAAGTAATGTTCTTGACTTCTGTGCAACGGATTCCTTTTAGTTAACTCCTTTTGGTTGTTGCCTATTTCCCCAGGTAACTTGAGTCTGCTCCAATCATTTGAAGACTCATCTGTCACTTTCAACTTATGGCTTGCCTTCTTAAGATGACTTTGACTGACACTTCACATAGTTGTTCCTCAGCTGATACGTCTTCAGTCAAGTTCTCGATCTTCCTTCTTGGCCATACTCAGCTGTTCCACAGCGGAGTCTTCACTTTAGTCTTCAGTCGACTTCTTGTATCTCCAAGCTTAGCTGACGTGACTCAGCTTTTCCAGCCATATCTATTACAATGAGAATCACAAGAAAAATGGGGTGCCAACTTTCTAGTCTAAGTTTTACACGGCATTCATCAAAATCTATAAAATAAATTTCCCAACAATTTCCCCCTTTTTGATGATGCGAAAACTTAAAAACATTAAACAATATGTAAACATCAAATATACATACAGACAATGCAGTAACAAAGAATGTATGCGTTGAATAGATCATTTTATTGATCATAACATTCTTGTCCTTTACAAAGCTGTTTACAAAGTGTATCAGAGCATACTATATCAAAGAAAAATACAAACATCTATGCTAGGATACAAATACAAAGTGAAAAATTACAGGAAAGCTTCACTAAGTACACAGATGACTTACACAAAAAAAAATGTATTTACAGGAGTAAAATACATGAAGGGTTCGCAGCAAGACTTCATCGCCTCAGCTCCTTCCTTCTTTCTTCTTCAGCTCTGTCAGAGTCATCAGATCTTCTTCTTTTTCTTTCTTCTTCCTCAGCTTTCTTCTTCTTATCATAGGATCTCTTCACAGCATCATCCCTGCGCTTTCTTTCGAGCCATTGCTCTGATTGCCTTCTGTTTTCCTCTTCTTGTCTTTTCACTTATTCAGCATTCTTCCTAGCCACTTCCAGATTTGCTACTTCATCATACCCAGCCCAGTAGATCCTTCCCTTCTTTCCGGGATCTACATATTTGATATTTTTGGGTTGTGGTCTAGGTCTAAAACCTCTTCCTCCACCACTTCTTCCTCCTCCTCTGGGTGTATATTATACAGGAGTCTTCTGCTTACCAGCTGAATGGCTGCTGGTAGTCTGTTGCTTATCAGCTTCTTTGCACAATTTGAGACCCTTCTCCTAGTATAGATCCCGGGCTTGGGCTATAGACATCTTTTGGAAATAGCCTTCGGATTCGAGCATCTTGAATTCTTCAACTGATCTTGGCTCGGATCCGTTGTCTGGAATAGCATCATGATCCTTCCCTGCCGGAATGCCACCAAATTGTTTCATCACTTCTTCGACGTGGGCATCCATCCTTTTGTCAAACTCTTCCATATCTACTTCTATGATTCGCCTTTTCTCCGACATTGGCACATCAGAGTGTTCGATCGGCAGAGTTACTGGAAGTTTGCTGATGATTGAGGCCGTGACATAACCCTGTTGAGGGGTTTCAACTATCATTAACGTCAAATCCTTCTTTGATTATTCCCCCTCAGCTGTTTTTCCCTTCTTTTTCTCAGTTGTTGCTTCTTCTTTCAACTTCCTTAGGTACTCCTCTTTCCCCTTTTTGGCATCATCAAAGGAGAGAGGGACCCCAGGGAACATGCCTACGAGCATGAAGTCGAGTCTGCTGAGAGCGGAGTTCTGCTTGGAGTCTGCCGCGGCATAGGCTGTCCGAAATTCTGAACGAGTGGCTTTGACTCATCTGCCACGAGTTTCATTTCAGCCATGAGAAGGCTGAATTTTGCATTCATTGTCTCCTCAAGATGCAGAACTTCTTTTCGTTGGAATTCATGCAGTAGCTCCATTTCTGTTTTATGAGAGGCATGCAACCTTTCAATATACGCATACATCCTCTACTTCATATCAGCATTGTCAGCACTCCAAACAAGCATTTTATTGTATAATGCCTTGAAATAGCGAACTTGCTCGTGTCGCATGGCGCTCTGCTATTGAGACCATTCCCTGATCTTTACAACTATCCCTCTCAAATCTGCTGTGAGGGTGGCATTTCTATTGTCCAGGCGTAAGTTAAGTGAGGCTTGGTGTCGTTCGATCTTCTCAATCTCTTCACAGATCTTCTTGAAGACTTCACAGATCTCAGCTGTCACACCTGATTCAGCTGCCGGCCATTCTGCATCGGAGTCAAAGTTTGCTGGCACAATAGAGTCTATAGGGATTACAGGATCTTCTCGAATAGTGTATCGTTGTGTCTCTCTAGCAGTCTCTTCTTTTAGCTCAGACAACTCGATAGAGAAGGGAAAAACCTGTTCAAAAGCATCATCTCGTACATATGGGATTGTTTGTGTGGTTTGTGCCTGTGATGTTTACGTGGAGTCGATGCTGCTGCAGACTTTGGGAGCATCTTGCATGACTCGGTTTCAGCTGGGGATTTTGGAATGGGTTGCCCAGCTGACTAAGCCTCAGCTGTCTTAACAGCTTTGTCGGTCTCAGTAGATTTTTCTAAATGAAGTACTGGATCCTCGGCTGCAATATCAGCGTCATCGGATGATGATAAAACCTGGGGCCTTGGTTCATCATCGAAATTGAATGTTTGACGAGCATATTTGAAACTCGACTGACTCGTGTTCTTGAGAACATCCTCAGCTGGGTCTTTTGGATGTGCAACTGGTGTGGACTCAGCTTCATCTTCAGACCCCAGAAATGATGTATCAGGATTCTCCTGGGAGTTATGAAGTGCACTAATCTCCTTCTCAGATTCAGCGCTGTGAACAGGAGGGATGTTCTGAATCTCTGGAGCTTTACCCAGGGAGGTCTCAACTTCCCTTGGGCCTTCAACACCTCCAGCAGTCTCAACTGTGGCGAGGCCTTCAACATTTCCTTCGACAGTCGCAGCTGTCTGAGGGTCTTCAACATTGGCATCTATAGGAGTATCAACCCCTTGGATTGCACTTTCATTGCCCAGAGTGTTAACTCCCACAGCATTTCCATCATGTGCCTCGACTGCAACAGCAGTGTCATCAGCCTGCAAAGCAGCTGACACTTCAGCTGGGACAGACTCAACTGTCCAAGCTTCGTCAATGTCAATCTATTGTGCTTCTTTCTCAGTTTCCACTTTGCCACCTTTCTTCAATATAGAGTCATCTGCAGCATCCTCCGACCCTGCTGCAGTGGAGTGAGTTTCCCCCTCAGCTGGCACACCAGCTGAGTGACTGATGATGGGGTCACTCTGCTCTAGACTCGCGGCTTCTTCCATTGAGTGCTCGGCCATGCGGAAGACAGTGGTAAAACACCTTCCGATGAGGGCTGGCTCAATGTGGATGCCTAAATTCCCAGTCTCATTGCCAATTCCCTTGGACCCATCTTCCGATAGCACAGGGGACGTGGCTGCAACGATGTATGTGGCAATCTACTGCACCACTCCCAATGGGTCGATTTGCAGGAGAGATTGAGACGACTCTCCTGGTCCTTCCGATAGATGCTGCTCATGCATTATTCTGGATTCCCTCGAGCCATTTCTACAAATCCGCTTTTCATTGCGAAAGAACGGGATCCAAATCTTCATCACTCTCGAGAACACATCTAAATGAGGGTGAGTGTGTTCTAGAGTTCCGATGAAAGTGGGCATATTTTGGCTTTCTCAAGAGCTTGTGCTTCCTCGGCTACTTTGGCTTGTTCCTTCTCCTTGAAGATATGCACGAGAATGTTCAGGCAGTTGTCTTCATCAAGGGCCTGAAGCACAGTGTTGACTCCGAGAAATTGCAGCAATTCCTCCTTTTCTTCGATAAATTCAGGGCAAGCCAACTGCGCTCTTGAGTGGCCTAGCTTCCACGCCCTCCATTTGTGTAGATGGCGCTGAATGTCTGGGTATACAGGAGAATACATGATGACATCATCATCATCATCTTCTTCTTGTCCTTCCTTTTCAGGGATTGAAGGCAAGATGCTCTATTGCTCTTCACCTTCAACAGCGGTCGTAGCAGGTGGAGATACAACTTTTTCAACTGGAAGTTCAGTTGTCTCAGCTGCTTTGTTGTCCTCAGCTGTCCTTTCCACAGTTGGGTCTTCTGTAAGCCTCTGCTAATTGGCAGTTTCATCTATTACTTCAGGAGACTACACTTCCTGAATTTCAGCAGTCTCTGGTGTTTTCTCCAACTGAGTGGTAGATTCAACTGTCTTTTCAAGCTCTGAAAGCTTGGAAATTCTTCTTCTTTTCGTTCGGACCAGAGGAATTTCTGGTTCTTCTTCTTCTTCGATTCTCTAGCGGCGGTGGGGGTCAGGGCATCTTTCTTGGACGGAGTTGCCTCCCTTGGCTTCAGCGATCCTTTTCTTGCGTATGGGCGGAGAAGGGATTTGGGCTTCCTTCTCAGCCTCGGCTACAGGGGTAGGAGACACGGTTGCACGGGTAAGCGACTCAAATACATGCGGGCGGTGCATCCTTTTTCTTTCTTTGCAGGGTTGCTTTCTTCTTCTGCGGTGCGGGCGACTTTCTTCTTGGGAGGAGAGGTAACAGTTGTGTCCTCGGGTTCGGTTGATTCCCCCTCACTTGTATCTGCCCTCTTCGCGTGGGCTCTCTTCTGGGCTCCTGAGAGATTCGCCCTAAACATCTTCTTATTGGCATGGAAAGGATTTCCTTGTCGAAGGGGAATACCCTTCACTTCCATCAGGTGGCCAATCACCAGGCCATAACCAAGAGATCCTCCAAAGGATCCGTCTTCCTTGAATGATTTATTTACAATGTTACGGCGAGTCTCATTGTACGAACTTAGCCAGTTGACTTTCTTGCCTGCATGATCGCGACCATGACGATGATCGGCTTAGTCTTTGATAGTGGTTGAAGGCGCCAAACTTCATGTCTACACACTTGGAGATGACATCCATCAACTTGTGATAGTCGTCCTTCAAAGAATCTTCTTCTCACCGTAGACCACCTTAGCAGCACACTCTGGTTTGGCTACCTCTTTCCATGCAGCAGCCAAGTCAACATCAGCTTCATATATCTCATTCATGCCTTCCGACGGCAACAAATAGTGCTCCGCAAGGTCCTTAGCTGTTATCATTATGTCCTTGCGGTTGACAGAAGACTTGATTCCTTCGTCTTGCACTTCCGATTGACTTAGAACTGTGCCACCTCTTCTAGATAGGTGTGCGAGTATTCCAAAGTTAGAAAAGGCTTAAGACCTGAATTTTCCAACATTTCAGCAATCTTCTTCACTAGGGTTTCATCGGAACCCTGCATTACCATGCCTTCGAAATCCACTGAAGATCCTGAGTGGATTTGCTTCGATAGTTTGACGAAATCAAACTTAAGTGCCATTTTTAGAGACTTTCATCGATTGAAACTTGAAGAACTGGTTTGAGGACTCTTAAGGTTTTCGAGAGAGAAAAATAGCTTGCTTTCTATTGCTTGAAGATGAACATTTTTTGAGTGTGAGAGAGAAAACTGAAGAAAAATGTATATAAGGGTTATGAAAGGATGGGTCTTTGGATTTCGATATTTGATCAAAATAAATGGTTCAGATTTAACATTTCAAATCGCATTTAATTCCTCGCATTTAATTCGGCAGCATTTATATCCAATCATATGCTTACTGTGCAGCTTTTGACTGTACCCGTCATTATTATGCTGACGTCATTTTAAAAATATTCCCGCTCATTTAATACGACTGAGTTTTTGTCACTTAACTCATAAATGACTCAGCTTATCTCAATAATGACTTGATTCTTCTTCTCTCTTTTCATTAAGTGACTCGTCTGTTAGCTAACTCAATACAGCTGATTTTCCGATATGGCTAATTCACTTGGCTGATGTGAAAAAATTGTTCAATTCTCACTTTCTCATCTTCCATCTCTTCTGATTGAGTCTTCTGAGTGTTAAGTCAGCTCAATTAACCCTAGCTCATTCTTAAGCTCTTCGAATCTTGATTCACATAGAGGCTTAGTGAATATATCAGCTAGTTGTTTATCAGTTGAGATATATTCCAAAGTGATGTCTTTCTTTTCAACATAATCTCTTATAAAATGATATCTGACATCAATGTGCTTTGTTCTTGAATGCAACACAGGATTCTGAGTGATTGCAATAGCACTTGTGTTATCACACATAATTGGCATCTCCTTTTCTTCAATTTCATAATCTCTCAGTTGATGTCTCATCCATAAGACTTGGGCACAACAGCTAGCCGCAGCTATGTATTATGCTTCATTGTGGATGTGGCTATTGAATTTTGTTTCTTGCTAAACCAGGAAACCAATCTGTTTCCAAACATTTGACATGTACCTGAAGTACTCTTCCTGTCAACTCTACATTCAGCATAATCAGAGTCTGAATAACCAATAAGCTTGAATCCACCTTCCTTTGGATACCATAAGCCAACTTCCTAGCATACCTTCAAATATCTTAGGATTTTCTTAGCTGCAGTCATGTGACTCTCCTTTGGTGCATATTGAAATCTTACACATACACCTACTGCAAAGGTGATGTCTGGTCTGCTGGCTGTTAAATAGAGCAGTGATCCAATAAGTGCTCTATATCTTATTTGATTTACAGCTTTACCATCTGCATCCATGTCCATCTTGACTGATGTGTTCATTGGTATTTTCACAGAAGACTTCTCTTCCATACCAAATTTTTTCATTAAATCTCTGGTATACTTTGTTTGACTTATGAAGGTTCCATCCTTCAATTACTTGACTTGAAGTCCTAGGAAGAAAGTCATCTCTCTCATCATGCTCATTTCAAATTTGCCTTGCATGAGGTTTGAGAACTTATCACACAGCTCTTTATTTGTGGATCCAAAAATGATATCATCCACATATATTTGAACAAGCAGTATGCTCTCTCCATCTTGAATTACGAATGCAGTGTTCTCATCCACTTTGCCTTTGGTGAATCCATTATCAGTTAGAAATTGAGATAATGTATCATACAATGCTCTTGGTGTTTGCTTCAATCTATATAATGCTTTCTTGAGTTTGTACACCTTATCTCCAATGGTCTTGTGCTCAAAACCTGGAGGTTGTTCAACATAGACTTCTTCCTCTAACAGTCCATTTAAGAATGCACTTTTCACATCCATTTGATATGCAGTGAAGTTCTTGTGTACAGCATAGGCAAGAAACATCCTTATTGCTTCTAATCTTGCAACAGGAGCAAAGGTTTCATCAAAATCTATTCCCTCTTCTTGGCAATACCCTTTGGCTACCAATCTTGGTTTGTTTCTTACCACAGATCCTTCCTCATTCATCTTGTTTCTAAAAACCCATTTTGTGCCAATAACATTTTGATGGGTTGGCATCTGCACCAATTCTCATACTTTGTTTCTTTCAAACTGATTCAGCTCTTCTTGCATGACTTGAATCCAATGTGTATCTTCTAGTGCTTGGGACACGTCTTTTGGCTCTATTTGAGAAATAAAACAAGTGAACATTACTTCTTGCTGAGCTCTGGATCTGATTCTTACACCATCTCTAACATTTCCAATAACTAGCTCTGGTGGATGGTCTCTCAGCCATCTCACATCAGGTTGAAGCAAATTAGATGGGTTTAGTTGTCTCGCAGTTGTGTTGTCTTGAGCAGCTCTTTCATCATCATTCAGCTGTAGACTTTCCAGCTATCTTTGAGATTCAGCTATCTCATCTTCATCTTGGTTGATTACTCTTACTTCAGCTTCAACATAAGGACTCTTCTGCGTAGTTGGCTGATTTAGCTTATCAGCTAACTCTTCAATGTCTTCTCAATTCACATTAGGTTCATCAAAAACCACATGAATAGACTCTTCTGTGATCATAGTCCTCTTGTTCAGCACTCTATAGGCTTTTCTCTCAGCTGAGTATCCCAAAAAGATACCTTCATCAGCTTTAGCATCAAAAGCCTTTAGATTATATTTGCCATTGTTGTGGATGAAGCATTTACATCCAAATATTCTAAAATATGCAACATTTGGCTTTCTCCCTATCCATATCACATAGGGAGTCTTGGTCAATTGCCTGTTTATCATGCATCTCTTTTGAGTATAGCATGCAGTGTTGATGGTTTCAGCCCAAAATCTCTTAGGCAATCCAGCTTCAGCTAGCATGGTCCTTCCAACTTCTTTGAGAGTTATGTTCCTTCTTTCAGCTACTCCATTCTGTTGTGGAGTTCTTGCTGCAAATAACTCATGAGCAATACCATTTTCAACACAATATTGAGTTATTATTCCATTTACAAACTCAGTTCCTCTATCATACCTTATTTTTATAATGGTTTGACTCTTTTCAATTTGAACTCTTTTCATCAGCTGAGGCAACTTTTGCAAAGTTCCTTCTTTTTGCACATGAAGATTGTCCATGTATATCTTGAGTAGTCATCCACTACTACCAGGGTGTATTTCTTTCCACTTATATTGGCTGGTTCAATTGGACCAAATAAATCCATATGCAACAGATGCAATATCCTTGTTGAAGAAGGACTAGGCTTCTCCTTGAATGAAGATTTGATCTGCTTTCCCATCTGGCATGCATCACATACACTTTCCTTCTTGTACACTGAGTCTGGCAATCCTTCCACAAGATGACTCCTTGCAAGCTTGTTGATTGTATTGAAGTTCGGATGACTCGACTTCTTGTGCCACGACCAACTTGATTCGGTTGCTCTTTTTGCTATGAGACAGTGCTTGGTGTGGCGATGAGACCAATCTACCACATACATATTCTTCTCTTGATCCTTGCAGACTTTTTCATTTGATTCAACATCTTTGATTTGGCACATTCCCATATTGAATCCAACATTGTAGCCCTTGTCACAGAGTTGGCTAATGCTTAACAGGTTGAAGTTTAGACCTTCACATAAGCAACATCTGTGATTTCCAATCCATTTTTCTTGATAGATCCAGTGCCTTTTATTTCCCCTGGAGCTTCATTTCCTCCAAATATGACTTTTGCATGTCTAATCTCTTTCAATCGTGACAGATTTTTCTTGTTTCCTGTCATATGTCTGGAACAACCACTATCCATGTACCAGGTTCCTTGGCACTCAGCTGTTCCTTGAACCTGCAATCAAGGAAATTAGTTTTTAGGTACCCATACTTGCTTGGGTCCTGAGGGGTTAGTGTTGTAAGATGATCCACCCAACTTATAGCCAAATGACTTGACTCTAAGAGGTTGCCATCTATCTTTGCCTTAATCATAATTCACTTTGGCAAATTGCTTGGGAGTTTTAGGTTCATATAGCTGTCTCTTTTGTCTGTATGCCTGTGTGTGTGTTTTAGCAATTGCTTTCTTTGGGTAGTTGTGATATTTCTGAGTGTAGTGCCTGGGTGCATATGTGTGCTGATAATAGCTCTTTTGCTTTTGGAATGACCTTTGATGAGGCCTAGGTCTTTTCCATCTAGGCTTGTATTCCATTGGTCCTTGCTGATTTTTCACATTATTCCAATCAGTTTGGCTTAGGTAGTTTCTACCATTCCCATCATATGTGTTTCTTTGATAAAACTATTGGGGTTTTTGGTAGCTCTATTTATTCTTCACAGAGTACTTTCTATTTGGAGTTTGCTGAGGAACTCTGCTGGATTTCTTCTCAGCTGTCCTCTCAGCATACTCAACTGGTTGTTTTCCTTTCCAATTATATCCAAGGCCAGTTTGTTTGTGATTGTGCTTTGGAGTGAATGTGGGTGCAACATTTGGTGTTCTGGGTTTTTGAGATGCTTCATTACTCGAAGATCCTTTTTCCAAAATCACTCTAGGAGTTTGACTGCACACAAAGGAATTGAATCTTATGCCTGTTTTATCTCCACACTCGTTTTGACTCATGATAAGGTCATCCAATGATTTGGATGCCTTTGTAAATGAGGCAATTACATTTTTAAGATCATTTTCTCTCTTTTCTATAGCAGTTATCTCTGCTATTAGTTTGGCATTCTCAGCCTTCAGCTCTTTGTTCTCATCAGCTATGTGAGTTAGAGTACTCAGCTCCTTAGTCAGCTGTGAGTTTTGGCTTTTGAGCTGGTTGTTTTCCTCATTTATAAGTGTGTGTGAGTATTTTATGTGCTCAAAGTCTTTCATCATTTTGCCTAATGAATCATAAAGATCAGTGGGTGATAAAGTGTGTGTGTGTCACAATCACTATCACTTGAATCTGAATGAGATGAGTTAGAGTGTACCTCATCTTCTTGGTCTGGTTGATCTTGTACTTTAGCCATAAGATAGATCATTGCTTCTTCTTCAGAATCACTTGAGTAGTCAGCTTCACTACTCTCTGAGTCTGCTGCTTCTTTAGACTTAGTTGTCTCATCAGCCAACATGGCTTTCTTCTTTTCCTAGCTTATTTCTCTGAAGACTTTTCTTTCTTCTTCATTCCTGTATTTATTGACTGGTGGATAGGAACAGTCAATTGCAAAATGTTCTGGTTTTCTGCAATTCCAACACAGGTTCTCAGCTCTTTGATCAGCTCTTTCTGTCCTTGGGTTATCAGCTCTCTGGTACTCAACTCTTTGATGCTCAGCTCTCTTGGGTGGCCTGTCTTCCATTGACTTGGAGGGAGATGAATGTCTCCTAGAGGTTTCACCCTTGTTTCTTTTATAGTTCTTATTGAAGAACTTGTTGAATCTTTTAACCATTAGGGCAATCTCCTCCTGGTCTATGGATTCCTTGACTTCAGCTCTCTTTCCATCCTTGACTATAAGTGCAGCTGTCTTTGGTACAGCTATCTCCTCTTGCTCTTTTCTTCTCAGCTCAAACTCATAGGCTTTGAGATCTGAGAATAGCTCATGATTGGATGTTGTTGTGAGGTTTATTGAATATCTCAGGGCCATGACCTTCATTTCCCATTCGGCTGGGAGGCTTCTCAGAATCTTCATACACATTTCCTTTTGTGTATATTCTTTCCCAAGTGTTGATAGCTCATTTGTGATTTCAAAGAAATCGGCATCCAAATGATCGAGTTTCACTGTAAGCATTTTAAAATTTTCAAATTTTTGTACAGCAACAGACAATTTATTTTCTTTAATTTGCTTAGATCCTTCACAAATTAAAGTTAATTTATCCCAGATTTCTTTTGCAGATTTGCAAGATTTGACTTTATTGAACATTGCTTTGTCCAATGTCTTGTAGAGAATGTCCTTGGCCACATTATCCAAGTTGTATCTCTTTCTGTCATCGTTAGTCCACTCAGTCCTTGACTTTTCAACCATGGCTGGTTTGTCTTCATCTGTTTCTGCTACTACAGCTGCTATTCTTACAGTTGTGTTCACCTTAAGTATTTGCAGTGGCCCATCCTCTATCACTAGCCACATTTCATCATGTAAAGCAGATAGATGAGTCTGCATACGAATTTTTCAGTCATCAAATTCCTCAACGGTGAACATAGGAATGCGTGTCAAATTTGCTTCCATGATAATAATTTTGCTAAGAATAAAAGATTTTGAAAATACAAGTGTTAAAAATATTTTAGAAAAGATAGATATCTAGTTCAGTAACCAGTGCGGAAGGCTCAATGAACCAACTGCTCTGATACCACTTGTAGGTCCCAAGGGATGTGAGTAAGGTTTACAAGGGGGGGTTGAATAAACCTTACCAAATTTTGATTTAGTCCTTTTAAAAAAATTACAGAGTGAACACAAACAGCTAAGTCCTTGAGGGACAGCTAAGTTGGTTATTCAACAGAGTTAGCCACTCAAGCACTCGATAGAGTCATTTGTTGATAGAATAACTCAGCTGTTTAACCTGAAACTTAACTTGGCTTTGTTGGTTTTATCAGTGGAAGACATAACACCCTTTGATTTGTTTTAAACTTGTTTTTAACACTTGATTTTAGCACTTGGTTATTAATCAGTTTGGATAGCAAATAAGTTTATCAACAGATATAAAGTAGATATGCAGAAATATAAATGTGCTAAAAGATAAATGACACAGTTGATTTTTATAGAGGTTCGAAGATGGGGTAATTCTTCTAATCCTCTCTTCTCCAACTCCTGGAGGAATCCACTAAGTAAAAGATCAGTTTACAAAGTGGTGAACAGTCTTGAGACAGCCTTGGTCACACAGCTAGCTTCTCGTCCGACTCAGCTTCTTCACAGGGCAGCTGCCTTGCTACTTCAGCTCACTTTCTCAAGCTCTTGGATTTGATCACGAAGCCCTCCAATAACTTGATACTGGTTCGACCTTGAACCTTTCTACAATCCTCCTTGGAAAGTAGACCCCTTTAGATTCTTCAAAAGTTTCCTCTTCAATAGTTTGAAGTTGTCTTTCCTTCACAGCTTTGTGTTGGATTGATTTCCTTCGAGTTTCAGGCTTGAGGATTTGCTTGAATATCTTTGAGAATGTTTGCAGGTTTATAGCTTAAATATAGCTTGCTTGTTCGTGGTTCAGGTAACCTCTTCTCAATTAGTTTCCTCAGCCTTTTATAGTGAACTTTCAAAAATCTGCCCGTTGAAAAGATAGGTTGATTTTCAAAAGACACTTGTGTTTGTTGGCTTGTCTTTTCTTGGTCTTCAATCTTGAGATGTAGACCTTTCCTCGTATTAAATGAATGTGCAGCTTTTCAGATTCTGACGCGAGGTGCAGTGCTTCCCATTGGTTTATTCCTTTTGCATGCTTCTGGGATGAGCACTTTAAGACCTGGCAGCATGGAAGCATTACTTATTTAAGTAATGTTCTTGACTTCTGTGCAACGGATTCCTTGCGGTAAACTCCTCTTGGTTGCTGCCTATTTCTCCAGGTGACTTGAGTCTGCTCCAATCATTTGAAGACTCATCTGTCACTTTCTACTTATGACTTGGCTTCTTAAGATGACTTTGATTGACACTTCACACAGTTGTTCCTCAGTTGATACGTCTTCAGTCAAGTTCTCGATCTTTCTTTTTGGCCATACTCAGCTGTTCCACAGCGGAGTCTTCACTTCAGCCTTCAGTCGACTTCTTGTATCTCCAGGCTTAGCTGACTTGACTCAGCTTTTCCAGCCCTATCTATTACAATGAGAATCACAAGGAAAATGGGGTGCCAACTTTCTAGTCTAAGTTTTACACGGCATTCATAAAAATCTATAAAATAATTTCCCAATAGTGTACAAGAGTTGGGAGATATTTCTACGCCAAAATACCCACTTAGCCGTCCACTTCTAGCTTGTATGTGGTATCCATATATTTTTTTTGTGTCCCAAAATTGATGAAAATAGATGAATAGTGTGTATATATAGATGGTGATAAGATCGAATCAATGTTAGATTTTCACAATTTGAAGTTGTCTTAGTGTTTTCTTAGTTGTTCAAAATTAATGGTTCTTCTCGTTCGATGCCAATTATTTTGTGGAATTATTTAAATAAATACTCAAAATTTTGTATTTGTAATTGTATAGATTGGATTTTATATTAATGTACTTACTCTATATGTGGTGTTGTGTGGATAATTAACAACATTTTCTTTTACGATTTCGAGTGATTATATGATAAGGTGTATATTTTGGTCGTTCATTCCTTAATTCCAACAATTGTGTAATGATATTCAAATTACAAATTGAAAATTTAATAATAATAACAATAATCATAACGTACAACAACATCAATAATAATATATGTTAGTCCAAGTGGCTACGATAATCTAGAGAGGGTGAATAGATTATGCCGATTTTCTGAGTTTTGCCCTATTTTTTGAATATGAAGATGATAGCAAGAATATAAATGCAGAAAATAAACAACACACAATGATTCCGAAAAAGAAAAAAATAATTTTATTAACAATTACCACAATTGTTACAACACCACCTTTGAATATTACCACAATCTTTTTACAACACCTTCAAGGAGATTACCACAATCTTCCTTCAATTACCACAATCTTCATGTGCGGACCTTATTTCTCGAATACGGTTGTACTCGGTGGCGGTGAGTGAACAATGTAAAATATTCAAGGCCTTACCGTTTAGAGAGAATGACTTCTTGTCATTGTCATCAAATTCCTTGAAAGTTATGAGAACCGAGGTGCCATCCTCCAATTTCTTGGTTGGTTGATCAACTCCTTCAATGACGGCATTCCATATGTCAAACCCGCACCCTTGTAGAAAGCACTCCATTCGGTCTTTCCAAAATGCGTAGTTGTTGGCGTTGAATAGCGGTGGCTTATTGGTGGAGGCTCCGGTGGTGAGATAGGCTTCGTTCATAGCCATAGATCTTTCCTCTTTACTCGCAATGTGGAACGACCTAGCCAAAGAGTTTGGCCCTGATACCACTTGTTAGTCCAAGTGGCTACGATAATTTATAGGGGGTGAATAGATTATGCCGATTTTCCGAGTTTTGCCCTATTTTTCGAATATGAAGATGATAGCAAGAATATAAATGCAGAAAATAAACAACACACAATGATTTATAGAGCTTCACCCCACCTAGGGACTACGTTCTCTACCACCCCAGTATCTCCGGAATGGATTTCGAAAAAGAAAAAGAATTTTATTAACAATTATCACAATTGTTACAACACCACCTTTGAAGATTACCACAATCTTCTTACAACACCTTCAAGGAGATTACCACAATCTTCCTTCAACACCTACGAAGAGTACCACACTCTTCAACACCTAAGATCACCCAAGTGTGTTCTTACCACAAGAACACTAACAAGGATATCTTATTTTGGATGATAGAAAAATTCAATATTACAACTCAATAATGAAGTATACAAACTTTGAGTGCAAGTGTAATCAAGAATAAAAACCCTAGACCTCAAAATGTGCAAGTGCAAGAACTTAGGCTATTACAACAAGAATTTGAAATATGAAAGCTAAGAGAAATTTGCTGATTTTCTTGTTGAGTTGTTTGCTTGTGTTGTTCTATTGTTTGCTTCAAGTCTTCCTCTATTTATAGGAGAGTCTTCAAGATTGGATCTCCAACATAGGCTCTTCCATCTCCACTTTTGTCTACAAAAAGAAGATCACAAGATGTAGAAATATTGTACAAAATTTTTATAGTAAATCTTGTTGATAATGGATGTCCAACGGTTTGAATTTTGATGTCAAAAACACATGGCGACTGGTCGAGTAGAATTAGGAATTTGAAAATAGATCGCACAATTTTACATAGGGGGGCCAGTTGACGGGGGGTCCAACCGGTCGACCCCCTATTGGACCGGTCCAGGTCCATAAAAATCAATACATAAAGTGTTCTGTTGTTTGCCAAAGTTGCAGCCACAGGTCGACCTCCCAAGATTTCCCATAGTTTTGTTTCTATTTCAAGTTTCGACTTTCAGGCACGGGATGCCCTTTAGGGCGACCGGTTGACCTCAAAACAGAAGTGTTGTCCGATTTTTCACAAAAATAAACTTCAAGGAATACTCCAAAAAATTAGTAAAAACATTTTAAATCACTTTGGAGTATTTGGACAACATATAAGGACATTGTTTTGGTGTAAAAACTCAGTTAAACAAAATCATCAAAATCCTGATAAAAACATTTATCTAACAAACTCCCCCTTTTTGATGATTACAAACCAAAACAATTTTAGGAGATCGATTTAAAAACAAAACACATTTTTCCGGTCTAAAAACAACAAACCGTTTTAAAGCAACACTTATCATAAATAGTAACACAATAATAGGAGCAAAGATTTTTCAAAAACAATTTGTATAAGCTCCCCCTATCAACATGCATAACAAGATTAAGTAGAAGCAAACAACTAAAAGCTAAAAAGCTTAGCTTTTACAACTTAAGCTTGAATTTCATGAGCTTATAAGCTCCCCCTGTCAAAGAGACATCATTAGTCAAGCATAAAAGTCCATAATACATCAAATGGACTAAGTGTCGTTCACAGCTTTTGGCTTTTAAGAGCCATAGCTTATAGCTTTTTTCGCAAGCTTAATTTCGCTTCTTTGAGCGTATGAGCGTTTTTCCTGTTTCTCCTCCTTTGGAATCATCAAAAAGAATGTTAGCATGATAAAAACATCATACAATCATATCAAAGTGCGCAATTTAATCGATTTATCGAGCGTGTTGAACATTGAAGCTTAAATTCCAAATAAAAGGGAAAAGTTGATGATTTGACTTGCAAAAGCACATATGATTGATAAAACATGATCTGTATAAACCTATAAAACTTTTAAAATTGAGAGAATCATGTAGGTGATGAATTTTTCATAGAAACATTTTGTGTAACACTTGGCGTGCGTAGAATAAAACGAGTGATGTATAACACCTTTGGAATTTAATCAAGCCAAAAAACTTTATCACCAAATACAATTATACAAGTATTATCCATCAACAATCATCATGCTCATCATAATTATACAAGAAATTCATCAAGATATCAAAATACAAGCTCTTTCTCAAGGGTTCAACCCAATTGAGATTAAAAAGGAATTAAACTTACCAATTAATCGGATAAGTCGGATAATAATGATGAAATACAAGTAATATACACTCAAAATATAGAATTTATAAGTAAAAAATCATTTTGAGTGAATTGTGTGTGAAATTTGCAAAGGGGTTCGGTTTTGGAGGAAAAAGACCAAAATGACAGTTTGAAGGACAGAAACGTTTTTATCGCTGAAAACACCTAGGGCGACCGGTCGACGGGTAGGGCGACCGGTCCCTGCACCCTGTCGACCGGCCGACCTCTCTGTTGACTGGTGTCTGAACACCAGTTAAATTTCTGCCCTACTTTTTAACCAAAAATCTGATTTTCTATCCCAAAGTTTTAAAAACGTGCAAAATACAAACATAGACCTCATTCAATATGCATTATGCCTAACCGAGCTCGTATTGAAGCAAAAGTCTCGGAAGATAGCGGTTTTGTAAAGATATCCGCTAATTGATCTTGAGATGAAACAAAAGATATCTCAATTTTTCGTTTTGAAATACAATCCCTTAGAAAATGATGTTGAATCTCAATATATTTCGTACGGTTATGATGAATCGGGTTTTGAGCAATATTTATAGCGGATATGTTCTCACAAAAGATAGGAACATTTTCAAAAGAGCATTTGTAATCCGCTAAAGTTTGTTTCATCCAAAGAAGTTGAGTACAACAAAAAGCAAGCGGAAATATATTCAACTTTCGTTGAAAGTGAAACACAATTTTGTTTCTTTGAAAACCAAGAAACTAGGCAATCGCCTAAAAATTGACATGATCCGGAAGTACTTTTACGATCATCAATATTTCCCCCATAGTCCGAATCACTATAGCCTTTAAGTGAAAAATTTTCATTCTTTGGATAAAATAAACCATATTGAATAGTGTCTTTCAAATATCGAAAAATACTTTTAACGGCAGTCATATGAGATTCTTGGGATTGCTTTCAAAATGAGCACATAGGCATACGACATAAAGAATGTCTGGTCTACTTGCGGTTAGATAAAGTAAACTACCAATCATACCTCGATACTTGGATTCATCAACTGACTTGCCTTTTTCATCTTTGTCTATCTTGATATTTGTTGTCATAGGAGTAGAGACGGTTCTTTCTTCTTCAATGCCAAACTTCTTTAGAAGTTCTTTTGTATACTTTGATTGTGAAATGTAGATTCCTTCTTGGCATTGCTTAATTTGAAGTCCAAGGAAGAAATTGAGCCCCCCCATCATACTCATCTCGAATTTACCTTGAATAAGCTTAGAAAAATTCTTGCACAAAGATTCATTAGTAGCACCAAATATAATATCATCAACATAAATTTGCACTAATAAGCAATCTTGCCCTTTTTCAAAAATAAAGAGAGTCGTGTCAACTTTACCTCTTGTAAATCTATTTTGCAAAAGAAAACAGCTAAGTCTATCATACCATGCACGGGGTGCTTGTTTTAAACCATATAAGGCCTTCTTAAGTTTATAAACATCATTTGGCCTAGAAAGATTTTCAAACCTCGGAGGTTGTTTTACATAGACTTCTTCTTGAATAATACCATTTAGAAAAGTGGATTTAACATCAATTTGGTAAAGCTTAAAATTTTTAAAACAAGAATAGGCAAGTAAAATACGAATAGCTTCTAAACGTGCTATGGGTGCAAAAGTTTCATCATAATCAATACCTTGTTCTTGACAATACCATTGAGCTACTAACCTTGCTTTGTTTCGAACAATATTGCCTTGATCATCAAGTTTGTTTCGAAATACCCATTTTGTACCAATAATTGTTTGTGATGGAGGACAAGGTACCAATTCCCAAACATCATTCCTTTCAAATTGATTCAAATCCTCTTGCATTTCTAAAAACCAATCCTCATCTTCAATTGTTTCCTTAGCATTTTTAGGCTCTTTTTGAGAAATAAGAGCTTTCTCGGCAAATTTTCCTCGAGTCATTACTTTATTAAGGGGATCACCAATAATAAGATATTTTGGGTGATCTCCCCTAAATTTCAATGCTACGGGAAGATCCGAAGTATCACCTTTGTCTTCTTGAGGAACATTTGAGCTTGAAGGTTGATCATTTTGAGCATCATCTTGAACAATTGGTTCAACAACATCCTCTTCATCACTATCATCATTGGGTATCCTTTCAACACCCGAGGCTTCATTAAATTTTACATGGATAGATTCTTCAACAACCATACTAGACTTATTGTAAACTCGATATGCCTTGCTTTTAATTGAGTACCCCATAAATATACCCTTATCGGCCTTAGGATCAAGTTTGTCTAATTGATCCTTAGTATTCAAAATTAAACACTTGAATCCAAATATTTTGAAATAACTAATATTTGGAGTTCTTCCTTTCCAAAGCTCATATGGAGTTTTATTCAATTTAAGACGAAGATAAACTCGATTAATGCTTCAACACGTACTCAACCCAGTCAACAAAAAGACATAGCAAGCGGTACTTACGGCTTCGGCCCAAAAGTATTTTAGAAGTGAAAATTCATTGAGCATGGACCGACTCATTTCTTGAAGAGTCCTATTCTTCCTTTCGGCTACTCCATTTTGTTGAGGTGTCCTTGGAGCCGAAAAATTATGAGCATATCCCTTGGTTTCACAAAAGACTCTAAATTGTCCATCAAATTTACCACCTCGATCACTTTGAATAGACTTGATAGTATCTTCCTTTTCATTTTCAATAAGTCTATACAACTTAACAAACTCATTAACGACATCGCTTTTGTTTGCAAGAAAAATAGCCCAAGTATATCTAGAAAAATCATCGACTATAACAAAGGTATAATGTTTTCCACTTAAACTAGTCGTACCAATATCCCCATACAAATCAAAGTGAAGCAATTGCAGGGGTTTGATTATGGAAATTTCATTTTTGGGCTTAAAACTACTTTTAACTAATTTGTTCTTTTGACAAATGTCACATAAGCCAAGATTTTCAAAATTCAATTTGGGTAGTCCTTTTACATGTTGGTTTTTGTAATTAGTTTGCAAATTTTTGTATCCAACATGTCCAAGTCTCATATGCCATAAACTAGTTAAATCGTTATTGGCGACAAGACAAGAAACATTTTGACTAACCAAATCACTTGTGCAAATTTTGTAAAGATTGCCTTTTCTATTTGCTTCACAAATAACTTCATCATTTTTAACAATAATGCATTTTTCTTTATTGAAAATAACATTATAATTTGAGTCACAAAGTTGGCTTACACTTATCAAATTAAACTTAAGCCCTTCAACATAAAGAACATTACTAAGAGAGAAAGAAGAGTTACCAATTTCTCCATTTCCAAGAATTATTCATTTGCCATTCCCGAACATGACCATACCCTCTTCTTGAAGCTTGATATTGGTAAAAAGTTCTCTCCTTCCGGTTATATGGCGTGAACATCCGCTGTCCACGAGCCATTTTGAATCTTCCATTGTTGTTATAGCCCCTATTACATACAAGTGAATTATTTTTAGGTACCCTATAGTTTTGGGGTCCATGGGGTTAGGCTTGAGACCTTTGGGTCTCCGATAGTATAGTAGCTAAAGTTGTTTTTCAATTTACAATGAGTAGCATAATGTCCAACTTTACCACAATAAAAGCAAATAAGATTGTGGGAACTACTAGCACGTATGAAAGTCGGACCTTGGTCATTTTTCTTTGAAATAGGTTGAAAAAGTTTATAGCCAAGTCCTAATTTAGAATGCTCACCTCTTTGTGCATCTAGAATTTTTGTAACTTTATCCGTACTTAAGTTAAAACGATGCACATCCATTTTCAAAATATTCAAGATCATTTGTGATCGATTGTTTTTCGGTTTCAAGAGTATGGACTTTAGTAAGAGTGATAGCATGAGCTTTATCAAGAATTCATAAGAAGTAAACAATTTATCCTTTTCAACTTTAAGCTCTTTATGCTCCTTTTTCAAAGTCTTGTATTTAACAATCAAATTTTGAAATTCATTTTGCAATTCATCAAAATCACATTGCAATTTATCAACTAAAGAAGAAGTTGAAGAATTAGAGTGTGCCTCATTATTTTCGTCGTCTATGGTCATTAGACCTTGTTCGGTTTCTCCTTCTTCGTCAGATGTGGCAAGGAGTTCATCCCAAGTCTTGACATCTGCATTTAGAGCTTTCTTTTTAGGAAAAGATTTTTTCTTCTTTTGCTCCTCTTCCGCAATTTTCGGGCAATCGGCTATGTAGTGCCCGGATTTTCCGCATTTGAAACATGAATTGTCTCTCGGCTTTCTTGCTTTATTTTTATTAACAAACTTTGCAAATTTTCGGACAAGAGCCGTCGTTTCCTCGTCATCTTCATCACTAGCATAATATGAAATATTTGAAGATGATATGATTCTAAGCCTTTGGGAACATTTTGCATACCCGGTTTAGCGGTGGATGGTTGAGAATTTTCCTCTCCTTAAGATAGACTTCATAAATGAGGAGGTTTCCCACGAGCTCATCGAACTTGATTGTTTCGAGATTTTGTGCTTCTTTGATTGCCATTACTTTCTCAGACCATGAGCCGGGAAGAGCGTTCAAGACCTTGGTCACCTTGTCTTCTTCAGAGATGACCTTCCCAAGAGCCACAAGAGGATTAACAATGTTGTCAAGCCTTTCCACCATTTTTTATATGCTTTTACCATCATGCATATTGAAATTTTCAAAGTCTTTCACAAGCATTGTTTTTCTTGCTTGCTTCACTTTCTTTGTGCCCTCATAGATGGTTTCTAATTTTTCTCATACTTCATGTGCGGACCTTATTTCTCGAATACGGTTGTACTCGGTGGCGGTGAGTGAACAATGTAAAATATTCAAGGCCTTACCGTTTAGAGAGAATGACTTCTTGTCGTTGTCATCAAATTCCTTGAAAGTTATGAGAACCGAGGTGCCATCCTACAATTTCTTGGTTGGTTGATCAACTCCTTCAATGACTGCATTCCATATGTCAAACCCGCACCCTTGTAGAAAGCACTACATTCGGTTTTTCCAAAATGCGTGGTTGTTGGCGTTGAATAGCGGTGGCTTATTGGTGGAGGCTCCGGTGGTGAGATAGGCTTCGTTCGTAGCCATAGATCTTTCCTATTTACTCGTAATATAGAACGAGCTAGCCAAAGAGTTTGGCTCTGATACCACTTGTTAGTCCAAGTGGCTACGATAATTTAGAGGGGGGTGAATAGATTATGCCAATTTTCTGAGTTTTGCCCTCTTTTTCGAATATGAAGATGATAGCAAGAATATAAATGCAGAAAATAAACAACACACAATGATTTATAGAGCTTCACCCCGCCTAGGGACTACGTGCTCTACCACCCCAATATCTCCGGAATGGATTTCGAAAAAGAAAAAGAATTTTATTAACAATTATCACAATTGTTACAACACCACCTTTGAAGATTACCACAATCTTCTTACAACACCTTCAAGGAGATTACCACAATCTTCCTTCAACACCTACGAAGAGTACCACACTCTTCAACACCTAAGATCACCCAAGTGTGTTCTTACCACAAGAACACTAACAAGGATATCTTGTTTTGGATGATAGAAAAATTCAATATTACAACTCAATAATGAAGTATACAAACTTTGAGTGCAAGTGTAATCAAGAATAAAAACCTAGACCTCAAAATGTGCAAGGGCAAGAGCTTAGGCTATTACAACAAGAATTTGAAATATGAAAGCTAAGAGAAATTTGCTGATTTTCTTGTTGAGTTGTTTGCTTGTGTTGTTCTATTGTTTGCTTCAAGTCTTTCTCTATTTATAGGAGAGTCTTCAAGATTGGATCTCCAACATAGGCTCCTCCATCTCCACTTTTGTCTACAAAAAGAAGATCACAAGATCTAGAAATATTATACAAAATTATTAAAGTAAATCTTGCAGATAATGGTTGTCAAACGGTTTGAATTTTGCTGTCAAAAATATATGGCGACCGGTCGAGTATAAATATGAATTTGAAAATAGATCGCACAATTTTACATAGGGGGACTGGTCGACGGGGAGTCTGACCGGTCGACCCCCAGTTGGACCGGTCCAGGTCCATAAAAATCAACACAGAAAGAGTTTTGTTGTTTGCCAAAGTTGCAGCCACCGGTCGACCTCCCCAGATTTCCCACAGTTTGTTTCTGTTTCAAGTTTCGACTTTCAGGCACGGGATGCCCTCTAGTGCGATCGGTTGACCTCAAAACAGAAGTGCTGTCCGATTTTCGACAAAAATAAACTTCAAGAAATACTCCAAAAAATTAGTAAAAACATTTTAAATCACTTGAGAGTATTTGGACAACATTTAGGGACATTATTTTGGTGTAAAAACTCAGTTAAACAAAATCATCATCATGATAAAAATATTTATCTAACATTTATTCGAGCGTGTATTTATTTCACTTACCGTCTATGTACTATTTTGACTTTTTTATCGTGTCACTTGACAGGTAAATATTAACAAATATATTTCGTATTTAATTTCATTTATTTATTATGTGTGATCATAATCATTTATTAATTTTATTTCACATTAATGATCGATTGTTTGATCATTATTATTATTTGTGCATTTATTAGTTAACTTAGAATTTTAAGAGACTATTTATTTTAGAGATTTATTAAGAATGAAGAATCTATATATATATAATAACCAAGTCACTTATAAATAGTAGTGAAAAATTTTTCCCGCCTAAAACACCATTCTAGAATTAGTAAAATATAATTATAACAAGTAATATTAATTTTGGTAATTAGTAAATTAATTATGGAAAATCAATATGTATATATAATAACAAAGCAGTATATAAAAATAAGCTTCCAATGCTTATGTGTATATCTTTGCATTAATTATTATATTTGTCTTTTTGTTTTTATTTTGTAGAATTTAACAAATGTTTATACATTTTTTATCCCTTTTTGACGTATAATATATCAAAGTAATTGTCTTTTTACGATCATCAATTTGACACCCACATTTCATATATAAATTAAAAATAAGCATAAAAAACAAAAATATATAAGATATATTTACTAAAAATCTTGTAATGGGCTATAATAATTATAGATTTTGGCTGTTGGACATCAATTTGTAAATTCATGTATTTTGATATTTTTTATATATGTATAGTTGTTATTTCTTCATAATTATATAGAAATGTATTTAAGTTTATTAAATTCAATTAAAAGATACTTATTTTAATTGAAGAAAATGTATCATAAAATGTATCCAAATATTATATATATTACATATATACACACATAGCATTACATATATTTATGTATAATAAATTAAATTTGTATTTCAAAAAAAACATATTCATAAGTGTTATATATATATAGAAAATTATTTTTAATATTTATTAACGTACTTTTCATGTTAATATAAATTATTTTTATATGTATCAACGTATTTTGATTTTCAACTTTCAAAGTTGTATATTTGGACTATTATATATGAATTTGTTGTTTGATATTTTTTTGATATAAATATGTGTGTGTGTGTGTGTGTGTGTGTGTGTGTATATATATATAGGGATGAGATCTCGTGTGGTAGCCTCTTACCGTGTGGCAGTGTGGATTGATCCCATCCATCAACACCTTTTATTCAATGGTCCAGATTGCTATTAAAAATATCTGATTTATCAATTAATTAATAGGTGGAAAGGGCATAATAGTAACTAGCAAAATACCATAAATCACGCCCCTACAATTAAGGGATTAATTAATATCACGTTTCCATAACTGAAATTGTACACCATTTTAATAGATGAACTGTACACCATTTAATAACTGGCTATACATCATTCTATATCTAACAGTACATCATTGTATAACTAATTGTACACCATTCAATCCCAACGATATTTATGGGATTTGATTATACGATTGTTTCCGCTTTCCATTTTATCTTGAACTGTGCACCATTTAATAACTGTATGTACACCATTTTATATAACAATGCATCATTGTATAACTAATTGTACATAATCTAAAGGAACTATAAAGGAAAAAATGGTGTAACCATCTTCCCATTTAATAACTTAACTGTGCACCATTTTATATATAACAATGCATCATTGTATAACTAATTGTACATCATCTAAAAGCCCTATAATGATTAAATGGTGTCATCACCTTCCCATAATGACGCCCTACAATCATGGATGTGATAAAGATCACGTTTCCATAACTGTATTATGCACCATTTTAATAGCTGAACTGTGCACCATTTAATAACTAATTGTGCACCATTTTATATCTAAAAGTGTATCATTGTATAACTACTTGTACATCATTGTGAGTAAACCACAATTGAATGAAAAGCGGGAACAATCGTAAAATCAAATCCCACAAAAATTGTTGGGATTGAATAGTGTACAATTAGTTATATAATGATGCACTGTTAGATATAAAATGATGTACAGACAGTTATTAACTGGTGTATAGTTCAACTATTAAAATTGTGCACAATTCAGTTATGGAAACGTGATATTAATCAATCCCTAGATTGTAGGGGCGTGATTTATGGTATTTTGCTGGTTACTATTATGCCCTTTCCACATATTAATTAATTGATAAATTAGTTATTTTTAATAGCAATCTGGACCATTGAATAAAAGGTGTGGATGGATTGGATTAATCCACACTGCCACACGGTAAGCCCCCTGCCACATTTGATCCTAATTTATATATATATATATATATGTGATTTGGTTCAAATGAGACCACCCTCCCTAAGTGAGACAGTGTGGACTTATCTTACCCATTGATCTTAAAAAATGAAGGGAGGTGATTAATTCAGTGTTTTTAATTATTTTCTAATTTTCGCTGATTTTAAGGGTAAGACTGTAATTTTGTAATTCAAATTAGTGGTACCAGCGGATTTTATGGGCTGAAATTGACACTGCCGGATTTTGTGGCGGATTTTAAGGAACCTGTTTTCTTTCCAAATATTTTTATTTTACAGCATAGTTAAGGTTCTTCTACTGCATAATTAGACATCAAATAATGCATATTTAGTTATTTTGTTGGCACTATTTTACGAAAACAAGACATAATTGAATATAACGTACTGCATATGTAGTTATACTACACTGCATAAATAGGTTCAATAGAATGTATATTTAGTTATGAAAATGGGATGTTGCTTTTGGAAATTATAAAAATGGGATGTTAAATAATGTACTGCATATTTAGTTATTCCACAATGCATAGATAGTTTCTAGATAATACATAGTTAGTTGATTTTGTTGCATAGTTTATGACGTCTTGCATAGTTGGATATACTGTACTACATATTAGTTTTTTTACGATGCATAGATAATTTTTAGATAATGCATATTTAGTTGAGTTTTGTTGCATATTTAGTTTTCGAACTCACTGTTCGTCTGTAATATTGCACCGATTTTTCTTTTTTTTTCTCTGTAATTTTCATGAACTGTAATTTTCGAGTTCTTCATAATTTTCTTTATTTGCGTTAATGGAGGAATGAGAGAGAGAGAGAGAGAGAGAGAGAGAGACGTGAGATTGGGGAAATTGGGAGATGTATGAGAGAGAAAGAGATTTGATTCCATTTTTGTAACTAACTTGTTATGTTATTTGACCCTACTACCCTTATATTGATTAAATTAATATTTTAATATATTTTTTATCCATTAAATCATACCCATTGATTAATAGTGGAGGATGGTTGAGATTAGTCCATTGTGTCTCACCTAGAGACATGGTCTCACTTGATCCTCCCCCTATATATATATATATATATATATAGGTTAATTTTTACTTTTTTGGAACGTTTCATTTTTCCTACAAATTTGTTGCCAAATATAAACCATGATTTTAAACTTAATATATATATATAGACAAAAACTTGGGTTAGACCGTCTAACGGGTATTTTTCGTTAGACGGATCCAACCCGATCAGGGTTCTTTTGTAATCTCATGCACTGGTAATATTTTTGAATATTCTAGAGAGGTGTCATAGGATCTCCGGACCAGTGGCATTTTTGTAATATTAGGGGCCTTTAAAAGTATCAGTTCCCCTGAAAAGTATTAGTATTACATTTGAAAAGTATTAGTAGTACATTTGAAAAGTATTAGTAATCTCCTTGAACAATATTTTTAATTTTCCTCATGAAAAGTATTGATTTTTTGTCTCAAAAGTATTAGCAATCCACCTAAAAATGTGTTAAATGTCCCCTTGAAAAGTATTAAGCAGTGACATAATATTAGGCAACCATAAAAAGTATTAGTTTCCCTTGAAAAAGTATTAGCAATTCCTTAGAAATGTATTAGTAATCCACTCGAAAAATATTAGTAACCCCTTGAGCAATTTTTTTAGTAATCCTCATGAAAAATATTAATTTTTTCCTGCAAAAGTATTAGTATTTCTCCTAAAACGTATTAGTAATCTTATTGAAAAGTATTAGTTTTTTCCATTAAAGGTATTTTAATATTTCTCCTGAAAAGTATTAGTAGTCCTCCAAAAAAAGTATTATATTCCTCTTAAAAAGTATTAGCAGCGACCAACGGATATTGTTGTGGTGGTGTTAGTGGTTGTGCGGGTCAATAGGCAGATTGACCGCGGGCCGGGTATTTGAATCGTCTAACTGGTTAGATCCAATAAAATAAAATTAATAATATTTTCATTTTTGATACGTTTTTGGAATATAATATATCAAAATAATCATTTATTTATGTTCTTCAGTTTGACACTTATATTGCATATAATTATATAATAAATGTTTACTACTTTTTTTTTGTAATTTGTAATGGGCTTTAAAAATTATGAATTCGGTTTATTGGATATCAATTTATATATTCATGTATTTTGGTTATTTGTGATATATGTATAGTTGTTATTTGGGTTTAGTTGATTTTTTATATATTAATATACTTTTCGTTTAATAGAAATTATTTTTTATATTTATCAACAAATTTTGATATTCAAGTTTCAAAGTCCTATATTTGGAATTATATATGAATTTGTCTGTTTTGATAATTTTTTATTATATGTGTATATATAAAAATAAAATAATTTTTGCTTTTTTGAAATGTTTCATTTCCCTTAAAATTGGTTGCTAAGTATAAAGTATGATTTTTGTTTAATTTCTTTAATAAATTTTACAACTGTTCAATTTTCTAAACTCCCAAAAAAATTAAAATTTGAAATGACTTTATTATTGATTGTATTAAAAATATAATGTATTAAATATTCAGCATTGGGATAGTAAAAAAAATTCAACATTGGGCTGTTAAAACGCTTTTCAAACTTTTACTTTCCTATAGATAAATATGTTCCATAAATAGATATAATTCATATTCACACAACCAAATATTTCGTTTTTAAAGAGATTTTTTATAGATTATAATAATTTATTTTTTATTGTTCAATCGTATGATTTATAATCAAATTAATTATCTTTATATTATCATTTTTGTTTTAAAATTTTAAATCTTTTGCGATCACTGTTTTTTTTTAAACATAGAAAAACATAAATCCAAAATTTGTAAAATAAAGAATGAGAATAAGTAAATTTGTAAAGATTTATGAGTCTAATTTTTAGAATTAATAAAATAAAAATTTATAAATAGAATTAATACTAATATTAGGTAAATACAATATATATGTATATATATATATTCGGGAAGTGGGGAAGGCAATGGAGAATCCCCTTTTTATCTAATCATAATAGAAAGTGGGACGGGAATATAAATATCGTCCATGTCTCATCCCCAATTCTAGAGAAACGGATAATCCTTTTCCACGCTCTCATCCCCGAATTAACCGAGGCTTTCCTATCCCATTCAATTCGGATACCAATGGGAATGGTTCCCCATGGGGATGTTACCATCCCTAAATTCAGGAGATATAATTCATAAGAATTATTAAAAAAATATAAATGTAATAATACAAAACAAATGCCTAACAGATATTCATCCCGTGCATCGCACGGGTAAAAGACTAGTTTGATTTAAAATAAGTGATGATAAGATTTATAAATGAACATGGAAATTACTATTTATTTTGGAGATTTAATGGAAGAGCCGATACAAACAATTTTCCTCTCATATTTTCTTTTTCGGAATGTGGTTTTTGTTGCAGCAGTTAGGCTCCCGATTCTTCTATCTGATTAATCCCGAATTTCGGGGTGTATTTTCTTCACTATGACGAATTTTACCGATTTTAATTTATGGCCGATGACATTTTCAATCGAAATGCTGTATTTTCACCTGATGTTAACAAACCCTTTTTGCTACTGGCGTATTTTTCACTTATTTGAAGTAGCAATTTAATGGTAAGTATACTTTGATCACTATTGACGATCTCAGTGGCCTCCAGTTTCCGTTTAGGGAGCATCTATTAACACCTCCAAAATCTATCAATACACCCCTCTATTTAATTAAAAAAAATGTCAGCAACTAAAAAGACTAAAATACCCTTAATACCATGCCAAATTTCTAAATACACCCATCTCTCTTTAAACTTTATAATCTTCTTTCACCACCCTACCCACACTCTTCTTCATCCCCTCATCTACCGTCTTTCTTCTTCTCTTTCTCTCTTTTATCTCTTTTATTTTCTTTTTCTGATCTCTCCCTTTTTTTATCTCAAACCCTACAATCAGATGAATGAGAAGTTCTAACAAATTAATGTAAAATGGAACTGAAAATATTGTATGCCTTATTGCAGACACGTGGATTGGCTTCCTCGATTTAATCTCGATTGCTAATTCACATTTCCATGAATTTGAAATTGACGCAATGCAGGGGAAATTAGAACGGTGGGGTTGGTCCTTTGAAAATTTTTAACCCTTGTTCAGTTTAGATAAAAATGCTCGACAAATATCAACTTTTGGCAATTTCTTCTCTCCAGAATGTTGTGTGTGTTGGGTAATAGGTGTGTATATTGGGTGGGTTCATGTTTTAGGGAAAGAATAAGGGTTTAATTGAGGGAAGGGTGAATTGGGGAATGTTAAGGAGGTGTATTAAATAAATAAGTTATTTTTAAAAAGAGTATAGGGGTGTATTAAAAAAGAGGTGTATTGATAGCTTTTGGGGGTGTTAATAGCGCTTCCCCTCATCTACCGTCTTTCTTCTTCTCTTTCTCTCTTTAAACTTTATAATCTTCTTTCACCACCCTACCCACACTCTTCTTCATCCCCTCATCTACCGTCTTTCTTCTTCTCTTTCTCTCTTTTATCTCTTTTATTTTCTTTTTCCTGTTAGTTGCATATATGTTGTATATTCTCGTTTACAGTAGTGTTTCTGTATGCATGACATCTGAGTCAAGGATAAAGAAATTGAAGTTTTTGTGCAGTATATTGTGGCTAGAAGGTCGTGTTGGATTGCTCGATAAATGGCATACTTTTGTCTATGTTAACATTCTAATTCCTGCAAATCATTTTTTCCTTAATTCCTCTTGCAAAAATTTATGACTTTAGTGATTCAATATTAATGTTTTTGTAGGCATCCCCTAATTTTTATTGAACTTTAGATATTCAATTTTGTCATAGAAGTTGTTGATATCTTTGAAATTATCATACTGAAAGTTTTAATGAATGGGGTTTGGAAAAATGCTATATTCATTTGTTTACAGCTGACCAAACAGGATTTTTCTTCAGAATGAAAATTTTGAATTTGGAAATTGATATGTTTTCATGCACATATGGTAGAAAGAAATTATATGATTTGTGGTGAAGCATTTCAGGACCTTTTACTTGAATTAATCTAGATGGCGTTGAATCAGGGGCAGAGGCATGGTTTATTTAATGGGGTCAATGACTGGAGAAATTTCATTTTCATTGATTTATGTATATGTTTTGATTTGTTTGTGATGTTCACTTTTATTTTTCAACCCTGCTAAAAAAGAAGAAAGATTGGATTGGGGTTGGTAACATAATTCAAGTAGCAAACTAGAGGTGAAAGAATAAAGATGTATAATTATTCTCTTAAAGTATAATATAATAATGCAATTGGTTTCACCCTAATTTCTTGATGACTGAATATCGCCAGGAAATTTGGCTTTTCACCAGCTTATATAAGTAGGGACGTTGTGGCATAGCAAATGTGGCATAAAGGGAGTTAAACCTGAAATTGTTTATAAGACCAATATCCTTCAGATTCAGAAATTTGATCCCTGGTGGCATCTACAAAGAAAATTTCATCATCAGTCAATCCAATTGAGTCATATAAGCGATGTGTTCAGAGTGTGTTAGTTTTTCTAAGCGATGTCTTATGTTTTATTGCAAAGAGAAGAGTGATTCTTCCAAGAGGATTCCGGTCATGACTGGTTCGCCCGTGAAGCACATATTATTCCCGTCTCTTTCTCAAAGAGCGCATTACCAAAACAGCTTGACTGGGAAGACCCTGATTTTCAACCATTTGCATAAACTGCAGTTTACTACGTAGTATGGAGAGTTGGTTATCATTATTGTGGCTCAGACTGTTTATGAGTGTTCACGAGGTGTACTCATTGAGTTCAGAATAAGCTTTTAAAAGATGTCATACAGGGTGGAGGCTTCACAATGAGAAAGTTCAGAAGGACATAAGCAAAGAATGCTGCACCCCTGGGTGAACTAGGGTGAAACAGAGGTTAGTTTTCTTTTTATACTTGTTAATCTCCTTTAGTGTGCATGAGGAGTTTGTTTCTGTCCAAATTAAAACCCATCAGTACATGTGTGTTGTGATTTGGGAGTTTTCCCCTATAAACTCTGTATTGGTTTCCCTAAAATTATTTGTCAGGCTTTGAGATTGTATATTTCCGGCTAAACATTGTATAACCTGCTGTACTTCCTGGGAGAGCATGAATACGTTAATAGCTTTCCTCGAGTCCAGTTTTTTAGTGAATTGTTCACAGAAGCTTTTATGGTATCTATCAATCTAGCTCGATTTCCATAAAGCTCCATTTGAACGGTACGTCTATTTGTTCAGTCCTTTTGTCAGTTTTGCAATGCAACAAGTGGTCATATGCTCAATATATATATATATATATATATATATATATATATATGGTTGTTACAAGATTCAAATCCCCAATAAATATCATTTGTTATTCTCTTTTCTGTTTTCTGGAGGGCACCAACTACAGGACGATGTGGGAAACGAGTTTGGGAAATGGTAAATTTGGTCCCATGTGCTGGGTGAACTGCAGAATGTCAGCTTTACCTGCATTCATAAAATATTGGAATTGCATGAAACAACACCATAACTTAAAGGTGGTGGTGTGGCATATAAAGAGTTCAAATGAGCAAGATCAGACAGGGTAATTGCTAATATATTTCTGCCATTCACTCCTTAATGGCGCAGTGACACTTTATCTCATTGCTACTTGTATCAAATTCAGATCTAACTATCTAGAAAAAGCGCTTTATGGGGTTACAAATTTTTAATCTGCTGAGCGCTGGATTTTGTTTATATTTTCTAATTGCTTTCAACTGTGAAATTCATTGGAAAAAGTCATAGGAGACTAAGATGTGTTATTTCTAATTTGGATCCTTTAGTGAGGTGAAAAATAATCTATAAGTTTGCATGCATTGGATTTGCCTATAGTCAAGAAATGGGACACGTATTGTTCCTTGTATTTACTTGTTAGCGGAACATTTATATTTCTAGATGTTCATGTGAGAGGAGTGCTCATTAGGGATGAGATGTCAAGTTATTTTTCGCTACAGATTATTATGGATGATATAGCAGGATTATATATTTGAACTAGAAAGGAATTTATGTAAAATAATTTGATAGAATTTCCCTAAGTTTGCAAAAGCATTCTGGAATTCTTTTTACTTGACTACATCTAATCTTTTGACTTTTACATCATGGTTTACTAATATTCTCTTTTGAACGAGTACTGGGATTAGAAAAAAATTCAGATTTTTTTTCCCTTGGGATGACAAATTCAATTTGAAACTCGTCAATATAATGCTCCTTTATAATTCAGGATTCTTAAAAAATTAGCCCATTGGCCAAATCTGAGGCCCTTCTCAAACTTAATCTCTTGCATGTATGCCAGGTGTGTGCCTATAGTTGAATGGTTATGAACTGGTTGTTGCTGCAACTGTCTATAAGCAAGATTCCCATGGTTGTTGCTGTAACCATCTACAAGAAAAATTCTCGATTTCTGATATCAGATTAAAATGTGAATTAAATACGGCATCATCTTAATTTTAATGCCCTTCTACATTCTTATATGGCATTTGAACAATCTCATCTCATTAATTTCATAATGTGAAAGGATTTTGCCAATATCATCTTTGTGGTCTATTTTCTTTTTTTTGCTACTTTTTCCATTTCTTTTGTGAGTGAGAACTGGAAACACTGGATTCATTAAAGTTGAGCCTAACATCCAAATTTCGAGGCCCTTCTCAAACTTAATATCGTGCATGTATGCCTCGTGTGTGCCCATAGTTGAATGGTTTATAAACTGGTTGTTTGGCTTGCTGAAAAAATCTTTAAGAAAGATTCTCGTGGTTATTGTTGTAACCATCTATAAGAATAATTCTCATTATGTGTTATCAGATTACAAGTGCATTAAATTTGGCCTCATCTTAATTTGAATTTCCTTCTACATTCTTATTTGGCATTTAAACAATCTCATCTCATTAATGTGAATGGATTTCACGTGTATCATCTTTGTGGTCTAGTTTTTTTTCCCGCTACTTCCTTGCCATTTCTTTTGTGAGTGAACTGGAAATACGGGATCATTAAAAATGAGCCTAACATCCAAATCTCAAGGCCCTTCTCAAACTTAATATCGTGCATATGTGCCAGGTGTGTACCCATTGTTCAATGATTTATAAAATGGTTGTGTCACGCCCCAAACGCGACGCGACAACGATCAATCACTTAAACAGAAATAATTCAATAGTCTAAACCAATGATACAAACTCCAAGTGAAATAGAGTCTAATGCAGCGGAATAAAATACACACAAGTACAAATTACATCTTAAGGTCCGGAAATCCGATACAACCCAATAGATTATCCGAATTTAACTTACGGTCCAAACAGAACAAAATGAAAAGTCCAACAACAATAAAAGTAAAAGGAGTGTCGCTCCACATCAACAAAGAGGAATTCAATCAGGTAGGTTCGACGTCTTCAACGTACTCTTCATCTAAATGTTAGAAAACGAGGAGGGGAGTGAGACAAAATCTCGGTGGATGGGGTGATCGTGTGCAAGTGTGGCGATATATATAGTTAATGCGAGAAAACGGTTGTATGAAAACGCGTGAGATATGATGCATGTTTTCATACATAGCCTTTACAACATCGTGATAAATATATATTAAGTAATATATTTATATGGTTTAAGAAATAGTTCGTGGTCACACAGCACGATGATTCAAGCGCATCTTGAAGTGTAGCGCCAATCCCATGCAAGACAATTAGTGGTTGCGTCTTCAAGTGTAGCGCCAACCCATGCATTACAAGTAGCGGTTGCGTCTTGAAGTGTAGCGCCAACCAAACGTTAAGTTCAACTCCTAATCGTGTGGATCGGATGACAAATGATTCCTTCGTTCTTCCTTGTAACTCCCGTTCATGATGGTCCAAGACCCGCCACCTTATTGCTCCCTAGGCAAAGACAAAATCCACGTTGGACCTAGCAAGGCTCGGATTCGTCATAATCATGATTATACCTCAAGTCTTCGACCCGCTTCCCCTTGGACAAACTCCGTCCCTCGGTTGCGGGATTAGGGCGATGGGGGAAGAGTGGAATAGCGGCCGAGCTGCCTGTTCCATCCCCGACGTATCCACTCCGAGCCGTGAGCTCGACACACCAAGTTGACTCGGCGAGAAATTAAATACACGTTCGGGTAGTCAACCAGGCAATCAGTATATTGATTCGGGAAGCGATTCATGAAAAGTTTTTCAAAAATTTGCGTAAGGTAATTATGGCGTTGGTGGAGTTATTTGGATGAAGATGATTATCGGGAGGATAAGCAATTTTCGATATCTTGAAATATTAGGTGGAACATAAGTCCTGTTATAGATTCAAATCGCAAGACATGGAAGTCGCCCGCGATCGGTGATTAATCGGTCAAGGCGGTCCGATAAGTCAAGGGGTTTTTGAGAAAATAAAATATTTTAATTAAGAATTGAAATCAGAGGGTCCAGGGCTGTTTTAGTAAAAGAAAAATAATTTGAGTTAGGTCCTTGATAAAAAGAAATTTTACAATTTAGCCCCGCTTGTAAAAACCAATACTTTTGGGGTTAAAATTTGAATAAATAAATATCCCGGCCTTGAAAAATTATGAGGTCAGTTCCTAAATTCTCCAAATTGTTCAGAGATTCAGGTTTTTGAAGTTTTGAGGTCGAGTTTTTATAAAATTCTCATATTGGCCCCAAATTTGTTAAAATTGCCATTTCGACTCTAAGTTTAAAATAATTGGAACTCACAAACCGGAAGGGATTTTAATGTGATTCCAGTTGGAAAATGTCACTATGGTTAATGGGATATTGAGACAAAATCAGTTTTAAAAAGAAATAAGTTTAGGTCCTTTAACTTTTGAAAATTTCATTTTTGTCCCATTTTGAAATAATTGCCTTTAAGGCTTTTTAGGGGTCCAATTGTTATGAAGTTTAAACCTTGGGTCCAAAATATAATTAAGTTATAGTTAAATTAGTATTTCCAGGTGCATGGGCTGCATAAGTCCTGGAAATTTCATTTGGGTCCTCAAGTTTAATTTTTTACACTTTAGTCCTTCAACTTTTATAAAATTACTTTCCAAACTCTAAACACTTGGATTTTGGAATACACTTAAAATATGTTATTTCCAGTCCCTTAAGAGTTAAAATTTCAAATTTCAAAATTAGGGTCTGGTACAGTTTCGAAATTTGCAAAATAGCCCTTAAACTTCTCAAATTTTACAATCTAGTCCTTGGGCTTTCAAGGGTTGATTTTATTTATCTAAAAACTCTTAAAACTTTATTAAAATATCAAAACATAATTTTTGAACCTGAGTTCAGTCCCAAAAATCGAAAATTACAGAGGGGTCCCTTAAATTTTATTTTTCTTGCAATTAAGTCCACCAACTTTCTATTTTTGCATTTTAAGTCCAAAAGTTGAAATTTAATCAATTATGCTCGACTTGTCCAGGTTATAAATCATTCAAAACATAGATTTCAAGAGTCATACACATACATATCCTTCTCATACAAAATTTCATCAAGTATAACAATAAAATGTGCATGTATGCCATATTTTTCGATAAATCACATTTTTGAGCAACACTTGAGAATTTTTCCAACTTGATACAAGAAAATAGCATGCAATACATAATATATATCTCAAGTGCTCAATAACAAAATACTACATGCATATTTTCAATTTAAAACACCTAGAAGTTGAAAGAATTTTTCCACCCACCTCGTAGTAGTTTCTCGGGTTGATCTAAAATGTGGGCTTCTTCCTTGAATCAACTTCTTGACTCAAACTCTTGAAGATCAGCCCTTAAATGGTATCCAAACCATAATTTGGTGTTAAAATTAAAGTCTCAAGTCTAAAGAAAATATACTAGTACCAAATGGTTACTACTCACCTTAATATCTTCAAGTAGTCTCAAAAATGAAAATTTTCCTTCAAGTCTCTAACCTCCACTTGAGATGATGTAGGTCAGCCCCTAAACTCCAAAAATTTATATTCTTGAGTCAAAAATTAATTCTTCATGTTGTCAAGAGAAAAATACTAAAACCATAATTTTCTCACCTTAATAATATGTAATCTTGAATTTCCTCTTCAAGCTTGTAGTTAAATCTAGGTCTCTAATTCTTCAAGAATTTTCTCTAGGAGTACCTCAACAAGAAGAATTCAACATTATTAGATGGTGAAGGTATAAGGTTGAGGATTGGAGAAGAAAAATAGAGTTGGGAGAAATGAAGATTTTATTACCTTATGCTTGAAGAATTTGATCCTTTAGAGAGGAAAATGGAAGCAAGTCTTGTTTTTATGATAATTATGAAATGAATAATATTGGTAGATAAAGAACAAAAATAACAAAAATGATTGATTCCCCTAAGACAAGGAGCCAAAAGTTGGAGGGAATAATAATCATGGTGTTGGTAAATTTATTTATTAGAATTTGGTGGAAAGAAAAGTTTGTCCATCCTTTAAGCATGTGACCAAAAGTTGAAAAAAAAAATAATATATATATGTAGATATATATATATACATATATAATTGTAGGTCTTGAAAAGAATATGAAACAACCTCCCCATTTATGGTAATTTTCGAAACTTTTTTAAAAATATAAAAAAAATATATATATATTTTTTTTAAAAAAATTGATTGGGAAATTGGTTGGGATGAATTATAGAATAAGATGAAATATTAGGATAAGGATTGGAATGTACTCCTAAATTGTTGGAGGTCTAATATTCCTAAAGTAGTAGTCATTCGATCAAGTATTAATACTAGAGGAAGAATATAAAATTGCTAAACTTTAAAAATGCGAAATGCGTAATTGACATTGGAAGAAATAAATAAAAATAGAGTCGAGTTTCATTAATAACAGGTTTGTGATACATAGCCGAATAAATAATCACTACATAACACCGAATCTCACGTTAAAATTCGGGGTCTCACATTCACCCCTCCTTAAAAGAATTTGGTCCCCAAATTCTCTTTAGAACAATTTTGGATATTGATTCCTCATGTCTTCTTCCATCTCCCACGTTGCGTCTTCGTCTCGGTTGTGATTCCGCCATACAACTTTAACCATTGGAATCTCTCTGTTACGCAACCGACGCGTACCTGTCCGTCAATGATTCCGATTGGTTTCTGGTGTAAGATAAATTTTCCATTAGAGGAGGAGCATCACGAGTGATGATGTGCTCGTGGATCTGGTTGATACCTTTTTAATCTCGATACATGGAATACATCGTGCATTCCCGCTTGTGCTTCTGTAACTCAAGTCGGTAGGCTAACTTCCCGATCCTCTCGCAAAATCTTGTAAGGTCAAACATATCTCGGACTCAACTTGCCTCCTTTCTTTGGATTGATCAATCCTTTCCGTGGAGACAGTCTGAGGAATACTTCATCTCCGGCTTCAAATTCCAAGTCCTTTCTCCTCTTGTCTGCGTAACTCTTTTGGCGGCTCTGAGCTGTGCGGATCCGTTCCTTAATCAACTTGACCTTCTCCATGGCCTCCTGAACTAAGTCGACCTTTGGAATCAAGGGCGACTTTTGTTTCTCTTTTGGAGTCCATTGGTCATCAATCTCCCAGTGTAGTGGAGATCTACACTTTCGCCCGTACAAGGCTTCGTAGGGTGCCATCCCAATTGTGGCCTCGATAGGCTTGTTATTATAGGCGAACTCGGCCAATGGTAAGTCACGAATCCCAACTTCCTTGGAAGTCCAACGTGCATGCTCGCAAAGATGTCTTCCAGGGTTTGAATTGTTCGCCGGATTGGCCATCGGTTTGTGGATGTCTTCTTGTCTTTGAAACTTAGCGAGGTACCCAATTCCTCATGTAAGCATTTCCGAACTGAGACAAATCTCGGGTCTCTGTCGACACTATGTCGATGGCACTCCATGCGATCGAAGATCTCTCGGATATAAATTTGCGCAAGTTTCTCGCAAGTCGTCGGTTTTCTTCATGGGTAGGAAGTGTGCGAGATTTTGTGAGTCGGTCTCACGACTACCCATATAGATCATCGCCTCGTCTAGTCCTCGGTAGATTCGTCACGAAGTCCATCATTATGTGTTCCCATTTCCACTCGGGAATTCTCAACGGTTGTAATAAACCAGATGGTCGTTGGTGTTCTGCTTTTATTCGTTGACAAGTCAAACATCTCGCAACGAACTCCTCGCTACTTGGTTCTTCATATTCACCCACCGTAAATGTCGTTTCAAGTCCTTATACATCTTGTTTCCTCCAGGGTGTATAGTGTATTTCGAACGGTGTGCTTCTGCTAGAATTCTGCTCCTAATCTGCTCGTCACTCGGTACACAAACTCGATTCCGAAATCTGATAATCCCATCTTCATGTACCGAGAATTCTGATCCTTCTCCTTTAAGTATCTTCTCTTTCGAGTCTTTGAAGTTGCACATCCGTCTCTTGTCTTTGCTTTGATCTCGTTCGAGGGTCGGGTTTAACCGAAATGTTAGCACACAAAATTTGAGTATTGGTTCTTGTCGGATTCCAAGTGCTCAACTCTTCTAATGATTTCCACTCTCGAATCATTACCGGCTAAACTCGCCTTCTGCTCAGGCGTCGCCTACTACAAGCTTTCCGGGATGGTATTGAATATCAAAGTGATAGTCTTCTATTAACTCCATCCATCTTCGTTGTCTCAAATTGAGATCTTTCTGAGAGAATAGATACTTTAGGCTCTTATGATCCTGTAAACCGTGAATCTTGCTCCGTTGAGATAGTGCCTCCATTTCTTTAACGCAAACACTATTCTTGCCGCCAATTCCAAGTCATGTGTTGGGTAATTGGTTTCATACGGCTTGAGTTTCCGTGATGCATAAGCAATGACCTTTCCTTCCCCGCATGAGCACTTGCTCCTAGTCCTTCCTTTGATGCATCATCAGACGACAAAGTTTTCTGTTCCCTTTGGAAGGGCTAAGACTGGAGCTGTAGTAAGTCGTTTCTTCAGTTCTTGGAAACTAGTCTCACACTTGTCATTCCACTCAAACTTGACTTGTTTCTGGGTTAGTCGAGTGAGTGGTCCGGCTATCTTGGAGAAATTCTGGATAAATCTTCGATAATATCCAGCCAGTCCTAAAAAACTTCTGATCTCCGTTCTCTGGTTGTTTCCATTCAACCACCGCCTGCAGCACCTTCGAGGATCTACGGCGATCCCAGTGCCGGATACTATGTGTCCCAAGAATGCGACTTCACTAAGCCAAAATTCGCACTTGCTGAATTTGGCATACAGCTTGTGCTCTCGTAGTGTCTCCAAAACAATTTTCAGATGACGTTCATGCTCTTCTCTAGACTTAGAGTATACGAGTATGTCATCAATGAATATCACTACGAATTGATCCAAATAAGGTTGAAAAACTCGATGCATAATATCCATAAACGCTGCTGGTGCGTTTGTCAGACCGAAAGGCATCACTACAAACTCGTAGTGTCCATATCTGGTCTGAAAGGCCGTTTTGGAAATGTCTTCTTCACGGATCTTTAGCTGATAATATCCTTGTTGTAAATCAAACTTCGAGTACACCATCGCTCCTTGAAGTTGATCAAACAAATTCGTCTATCCTCGGGAGGGGTATTTGTTCTTGATGGTCACACTATTAAGACCACGATAATCTATACACGATCTTCATGTGCCATCCTTCTTCTTGACGAATAAGACACCGTGCTCCCCAGGGAGACGTGCTTGGTCGGATAAATCCCACATTCATCGACCGTAATTGTGTCTTCAACTCTTGTAACTCGGCAGAGCCATTCTATACGCTCTGCGTTAAGCGATTGGGGCGGTTCCCGTAATACCGATGGTGAACTCGACTTCCCTATCCGGAGGGACAAAGTGGTGAGTTCTTGTGGAAATACATCCGTATAATCCGATACTATAGGTACTTGATTAATTTGTGTCCCAACCTTAGGTTTGTTAATTACAAACGCCAAGTACCCTTGTGCCCCTCTAGTGATCGTCTTCCTCGCTTTCATTGCTTTGAAATGATTGGGGCAATCTTAACCCGTGCCCTTCCGAAATTTCCACTTCGGCTTACCGGGTTCACATAGTTTAATGGACTTGCGATGGCGTCCATTTGTGCATGGTGTGCGACAACCGATTCATTCCCAATATAATGTCGTATTCGGATATAGGTAGCAAGATCAAATCAAACAGAAAGTTTATCTCATCAATCTTAACTTCGCATGCATTATAGATAATATCATTATTCGGCTTGCGCCATAGGAGTGGACACTTCTAAACCTATAGGCATATGTTCCATGCATGCATGCAAACAGTGTACAAAATGTGGTGCGACAAATGAATGCGTTGATCCAGGGTCAAATAGTACTTTAGCGTAGTGGCTAGATATTAGAAGCGTGCCTTCCACCACGTCTTGCCTCCCGGAGCCTCATGTCCGGCTAGTGCAAATGCTCGAGTGGGCATCCTTGCCCGATTTCCCGGCCATTACCCGGCTTTGGCGGCCGCACTTGTTTCGTGCGATCCTCGTGCGGCAATCCTTTGGCGGGCCTTTGTTACTACCACATAGCAAGCATTTCCCCTGCTTTGCGCCTAACAATCATTGACAATATGTCCCATTTTTTGGCAATGTGCACATACTTTGGACCTGGTTTTTCTTGATCGGTCCTTTTCCTTTGTCCGCCTTATTGATCGTCCCTTCAAACTTATCAGCCGCTTAGATGGTTGTCCCACAGTGTCCTCTTGAGACTCAGCGATGGCCTACTCTGCTGAATCTGGCCCAATACGGTTTAGTCCGACTCGATGCGGAGAGTGCATTTACCGCGGGCCGAGTAAGTTGTCATTTCAACAATCGGAAGTCGCTTTTGAAGTTCCAACTTCAATGATCCCCGTGTGAACTTATATAATTTGTCCTCTTAAGATCTTGATTGTCCCCGGAGCGTATTTGGACAATCGATGGAACTCGACTCGTATTGGGCTACGTACATGTTCCCCTGTCTCAACTTATGGAACTCATCCCTTTGCGTGCCTCCTTCACAACTTGGGAATATATTGCTCATTGAATTCAACCGTGAAATTTTCCCACGTCCCTATCTACTTGGTCCTGTTCCCATTTTCTCTCAATCGCTCTCCACCAATCTCTCGGTGGCCGATTCTAGTCGAACACGGCGAGCGTAACCTTTGTTCCCCGAGTATTGGAGAGCATTGAAGATATTCTCCATTTTCCCAATCCATTCTTCTCGCTTTAAGTCATCAGGCTCTCTTAAGAAAGTGGTGGGTCAAATCGCAAGAATCGCTCCAGGGTGCGATCATTCGCCTCTCTGCGGGCTCGGGAATACGCCGTTGAGGCTCGCTTGTTGTCTCATGAAGACCAAGATCTGTTGCGGGGCTATTGCGGTCAAGTTATCTCCTACAACCGGCGGAGGAGGTGGTGGTAGTTCGGGGAGGGTACCGTTCCTCCCGGGTACGTCCACATATCTACGGGGAACACGGCGGGGTCTCCTCGTCCACGGTTTCGGCCATGTATCCGTAGTTTAGCTACAATTCGAAAGGAATGATTTCAATAAGTACTTGCATATAACAAGTTATATCACAACAACAATACACAAGACATAGAATAAGTAGAAAAAGTATATTCATTGATGTGAAATTTGAATACACCCGAATGAGTTCATACAACAGAATATAAAATCGAAGATAAACTAGAGTCGAGGATACAACTTGATTAAGGTACAATCGAAAACAAAATACAACAGGATGGAATTAAGCATCGGCTAAAATCTAGCATATAAGTTATCTACTCGGTGAGGTCGCCGTCATCATCACTAGCGGCCCTCGTCCATAATCGGATCTCGATCGGCCGAGGTACCACCTCGGATTAGGCCCACGGCTAATTCGCCATCGCCTTTGCTCGATCCGGAGCATCATCGAGTGGGCGGCTTCAAGCGCCTCGGGCTCTTCATCTTCCATCGATCTCATCGGGATCCTCTTGGATCTTCTTCAGATCCTCCTGGGATCCTCTTCATTATCGGCCTCAAAGTCGAGCATGGGTTCTCGCCTCGGTGGTGGCAACGGTGGCGCATTAGCCGCTAAGCGCGCCTCAGCCAAGAAGATCCCGAGTTAAGGCATGTGTGAGGTCCTCTATCACCGCATTTGTTTGATGATAGTATCTTGAGACGATCGATGGTGCCTCTTGACATGTATGCCTCCCTTTTCCCACTTTCCGCGGCCTTCCTCGCGCGTTCCATCTTCGTGCGAGTAACTTCCAAGTGTTCCTGGATTGGTCGGATTTGATCCTCGCGAGCACGGATGGTATCCTCGCGATCCTTAGCAAGGAGGTAAGATCGTTCTTCTCTCTTGCTCTTTGCCGGAGGTGTGTCGATTCTTGGTTGCGGCGACGTTAACCGCCAATTGCGAGATAGCTCGAAGGTATTCCTGGTGCCAGTGGTTCGTGTATGCCCGAAGTAATCACGTTCGGCGCGGCCTCAATAATTCCCACCAGATAGGTGGCGTCGGCTCCCCTGAACAAGCCAAACTAAGAAGGATCGATCAAGTAAGAAAAGATAGGGAAGAACAAGGAAAGAATAACTAAGGAAAGTCACCAAGAGTCAACTAAGTCAAATCAAGTATGACTATGGATTCTCCAAGTATAAATTCTGACTTAACATAAATATCAATAATACGGTTCTATGCCATTATTGAAATCGATTTCACACTTAATTGGTCAGGTCGCCGTACAACCCAACACGGTCCGAGGGTCCTATCCTGGGTCAGCTCGGTGTAAGTTTCCATCTTACTAGCCGAGCTCTGATACCATAACTGTCACGCCCCAAACGCGACACGACAACGATCAATCACTTAAACAAAATAATTCATAGTCTAAACCAATGATACAAACTCCAAGTGAAATAGAGTCTAATGCAAAGGAATAAAATACACACAAGTACAAATTACATCTTAAGGTCCGACGGAATCCGAATACAACCCAATAGATTATCCGAATTTAACTTACAGTCCAAACAGAACAAAATGAAAAGTCCAACAACAATAAAAGTAAAAGGAGTGTCGCTCCACATCAACAAAGAGAATTCAACTGTGGTAGGTTCGAATTCTTCAACGTACTCTTCATCTAAATGTTAGAAAACGAGGAGGAGTGAGACAATCTCGGTGGATGGGGTGATCGTGTGCAAGTGTGGCGATATATATAGTTAATGCGAGAAAACGGTTGTATGAAAACGCGTGAGATATGATGCATGTTTTCATACATAGCCCATAAAGATCGTGATAAATATATATTAAGTAATATATTTATATGGTTTAAGAAATAGTTCGTGGTCACACAGCATTACGATGATTCAAGCGGACGGGGAGGATTGCGTCTTCAAGTGTAGCGCCAATCCCATGCAAGACAATTAGTGGTTGCGTCTTCAAGTGTAGCGCCAACCCATGCATTACAAGTAGCGGTTTGCGTCTTCGAAGTGTAGCGCCAACCAAACGTTAGTTCAACTCCGGAATCGTGTGGATCGGACAAGGCGATTCCTTCGTTCTTCCTTGTAACTCTCCGTTCATGATGGTCCAAGACCTGCCACCTTATTGCTCCCTTGTGCAAAGACAAAATCCACGTTGGACCTAGCAGAGCTCGGATTCGTCATAATCATGATTATACCTCAAATCTACGACCCGCTTCCCTCGGACAAACTCCGTCCCCTCGATTGCGGGATTAGGGCGATGGGGCGAGAGTGGAATAGCGAAATCGAGCTGCCGCCTCCATCCCCGACGTATCCACTTCGATTGTGAGCTCGACACACCAAGTTGACTCAGCAAAATTAAATACACGTTCGTAGTCAACCAGCAATGAAGTATATTGATTCGGGAAGCGCCTCATGAAAAGTTTTTCAAAAATTTGCGTAAGGTAATTATGGCGTTGGTGGAGTTATTTGGATGAAGATGATTATCGGGAGGATAAGCAATCTTCGATATCTTGAAATATTAGGTGGAACATAAGTCCCGTTATAGATTCAAATCGCAAGACATGGAAGTCGCCCGCGATCGGTATTAATCGGTCAAGGCGGTCCGATAAGTCAAGGGTTTTTGAGAAAATAAAATATTTTAATTAAGAATTGAAATCAGAGGGTCCAGGGCTGTTTTAGTAAAAGAAAAATAATTTGAGTTAGGTCCTTGATAAAAAGAAATTTTACAATTTAGCCCGTTTTGTAAAAACCAATACTTTTGGGGTTAAAATTTGAATAAATAAATATCCCGACCTTGAAAAATTATGAGGTCAGTTCCTAAATTCTCCAAATTGTTCAGAGATTCAGGTTTTTGAAGTTTTGAGGTCGAGTTTTTATAAAATTCTCATATTGGCCCTAAATTTGTTAAAATTGCCATTTCGACTCTAAGTTTAAAATAATTGGAACTCACAAACCGGAAGGGATTTTAATGTGATTCCAGTTGGAAAATGTCACTATGGTTAATGGGATATTGAGACAAAAGCAGTTTTAAAAAGAAATAAGTTTAGGTCCTTTAACTTTTGAAAATTTCATTTTTGTCCCATTTTGAAATAATTGCCTTTAAGGCTTTTTAGGGGTCCAATTGTTATGAAGTTTAAACCTTGGGTCCAAAATATAATTAAGTTATAGTTAAATTAGTATTTCCAGGTGCATGGGCTGCATAAGTCCTGGAAATTTCATTTGGGTCCTCAAGTTTAATCTTTTACACTTTAGTCCTTCAACTTTTATAAAATTACTTTCCAAACTCTAAACACTTGGATTTTTGGAATACACTTAAAATATGTTATTTCCAGTCCCCTAAGAGTTAAAATTTCAAATTTCAAAATTAGGGTCTGGTACAGTTTCGAAATTTGCAAAATAGCCCTTAAACTTCTCAAATTTTACAATCTAGTCCTTGGGCTTTCAAGGGTTGATTTTATTTATCTAAAAACTCTTAAAACTTTATTAAAATATCAAAACATAATTTTTGAACCTGAGTTCAGTCCCAAAATCGAAAATTACAGAGGGGTCCCTTAAATTTTATTTTTCTTGCAATTAAGTCCACCAACTTTCTATTTTTGCATTTTAAGTCCAAAAGTTGAAATTTAATCAATTATGCTCGACTTGTCCAGGTTATAAATCATTCAAAACATAGATTTCAAGAGTCATACACATACATATCCTTCTCATACAAAATTTCATCAAGTATAACAATAAAATGTGCATGTATGCCCTATTTTTCGATAAATCACATTTTTGAGCAACACTTGAGAATTTTTCCAACTTGATACAAGAAAATAGCATGCAATACATAATATATATCTCAAGTGCTCAATAACAAAATACTACATGCATATTTTCAATTTAAAACACCTAGAAGTTGAAAGAATTTTTCCACCCACCTCGTAGTAGTTTCTCGGGTTGATCTAAAATGTGGGCTTCTTCCTTGAATCAACTTCTTGACTCAAACTCTTGAAGATCAGCCCTTAAATGGTATTCAAACCATAATTTGGTGTTAAAATTAAAGTCTCAAGTCTAAAGAAAATATACTAGTACTAAAATGGTTCACTACTCACCTTAATATCTTGAAGTAGTCTCAAAATGGAAATTTTCCTTCAAGCCTCTAACCTCCACTTGAGATGATGTAGGTCAGCCCCTAAACTCCAAAAATTTATATTCTTGAGTCAAAAATTAATTCTTCATGTTGTCAAGAGAAAAATACTAAAACCATAATTTTCTCACCTTAATAATATGTAATCTTGAATTTCCTCTTCAAGCTTCAGAAGTCAAATCTGGTCTCTAATTCTTCAAGAATTTTCTCTAGAGTACCTCAACAAGAAGGATTCAACATTATTAGATGGTGAAGGTATAAGGTTGAGGATTGGAGAAAAAAATAGAGTTGGGAGAAATGAAGATTTTCTTACCTTATCTTGAAGAATTTGATCCTTTAGAGAGGAAAATGGAAGCAAGTCTTGTTTTTATGATAATTATGAAATGAATAATATTGGTAGATAAAGAACAAAAATAACAAAAATGATTGATTCCCCTAAGACAAGGAGCCAAAAGTTGGAAGGAATAATAATCATGGTGTTGGTATTTTTATTTATTAGAATTTGGTGGAAAGAAAAGTTTGTCCATCCTTTAAGCATGTGACCAAAAGTTGAAAAAAAAAATAATAATAATATATATATGTAAATATATATATATACATATATAATTGTAGGTCTTGAAAAGAATATGAAACAACCTCCCCATTTATGGTAATTTTCGAAATTTTTTTAAAAATATAAAAAAAATATATATATTTTTTTTTTAAAAAAATTGATTGGGAAATTGGTTGGGATGAATTATAAAATAAGATGAAATATTAGGATAAGGATTGGAATGTACTCCTAAATTGTTGGAGGTCTAATATTCCTAAAGTAGTAGTCATTCGATCAGTATTAATACTTAGAGGAAGAATATAAAATTCTTTTTTAAAAAATGCGAAATGCGTAATTGACATTGGAAGAAATAAATAAAAATAGAGTCGAGTTTCATTAATAACAGGTTTGTGATACATAGCCGAATAAATAATCACTACATAACACCGAATCTCACGTTAAAATTCGGGGTTTCACAGGTTGTTGCTGCAAAAATCTTTAAGAAAATTTCTCAATTATTTGTTGTCAGATTACAAGTGCATTAAATATGGCCTCATCTTAATGTGAATGCCCTTCACATTCTTATCTGGCATTTAAACAATCTCATCTCATTAATGTGAAAGGATTTTGCGTATATCATTTTTGTGGTCTATATATTTGTTCCGCTTCTTCCTTTTGCCATTTCTTCAATGAGTGAGAACTGGACTAGATTAAGAGAGTGATCTTTTCTTGTAAGCAATCAGTTCTTCTTTCTCTGGGGACTGGGAGCAGTAGCTGAAAACTTTGCCCTTAGAAACTTGGACCAGGGAAGCTTTGGTCAAGTAGGCCATACATTCGGTAAATTTGATTTTTCTTTTTTTTTTTTTTTTTTTTTCTGATTCTCATTCATTTTAAATTGAACGCATTACCTTAATTTTTTTGTAATAAGTATTACTATAACGAAAATTTAAGCATGACCTGGTAGTTCCTTCTCTGGTTTTTATATATTTTAATTATACCATGTATGTTATTTTTGGAATGGACTTCGTTAAAGTTTTTGTCTCTGTTTAATTGGAAGGATTAATTATGTGATGTTGGATGGTTATTTTCTTTATTTATTTATTTTTTAAATACCGAATGATATATAAGAGCATTTCCTCTTTCAGTGACACCATTTTCTTAATTGATGCCCTTTTCTCTTTTTGGTATTAATATAATTTGAGTATATGTGTGAGGACCTTATTTCAGATTCTATTATTTTCATAAATTACTTGTTGGTTCATCGTTTAACGTTAATACTTTAGATTCAGTTAATGATTAATAAAAAAGCACCAGTAGATTGGCTGATTGCATCGTCAACCCGTCTCGTTGTTGAAAATTATGTGTTGGAAAAATCCAGTAGCATTGTCTGAGTCTGATGGCGTATATTTTCTCATGGTTACCTAGCTAATGATAAAGTAAACCTTTGATAGGATTCCTGTGTGAGTTCATTCTTCAGTTATGAATACCACCAGTAGGTTAATATTGCTGTAAATAAATTGGCTGGTGATGGTTTGTTTTGTTAAAGGAATGTAATTAATTGCAGATTTTCAGCTGCAGTTTTCTTGATTTAAATATCAGATATTTGCAGATTCTCAACTGAAAATCTCTTATTTTAACAACAGATCTTTGGCAGATTTTTCAGTTACAAATCTCTTGATTTTAGCAACACATTTTCAGCTATATTTATTGGCTGCTAGAATCAAGGAATTGACAAACTTTATGCAGCAGATTTGGAGATGCAGAATTTAAGGGATTCAACAGATTTTGTAGTTTAGGATATCTTGTATAATTTGTATATAAATAGCTAGCTAGTTCAGAAGTAGAAGTGTATCATCTAGGATCATCTTGTACTTTGCTACAATTATACATCAGAATTCAAAGTTTATCATGTTTTGGTAAGTTGTTGAATGTTCAATCTCTATTGGCTTTGTGAGACTTAATGCTTGACACGTGTGAATGGTTAGCTAACTTATGGTGGTGAAATGATACTGGTTCCACAGCTATACCCTTTGAGGAAAATTTATTCACTTGGAAGGTGATTTGGTCAGTAAAATTCCCTGGAAAGTAATCTTCCTTAAATTAAAAGCACTTCCCACAATCTAACGATGAAAGAATTGCTAGATGTGGTTTCTTGGTTAAGAAATCTATTGAGGATGTAAAACATCTTTTTTATTTTCTTATTTTTTTTGAATTGGGATGTGGCTTTTGAAGAAACTGAAAATCCTTGCGGGAACTTAGAAGACTTTTACAGGTTGAACATGTAGTCCATATCTAATACTGAGGTCTGCTTAAACTTCTTGATCTATTAGCTTTGGTTTCACATTTGTGACTGCCATATTATTGCCCGGGGGGTGGGGGGTGTTTCCTATTTCAAACTTCATGAAAATATTGGATTTATCAGAAATAAACTTATTACATGTGCACAGCAAAATGGACGCCTTCAAATAGAAATCATAAACATTTGTGATAAAAGAATATGGATGATTCATGATCTTTCTGCATCATTTTTTTTTATAAAGTAAAGTTTTGGCTGAGATGCATGTGTGTCTGTTAATGCTTTTTCTTGTATCTTGCACGTTGTTATGTTTTTAATTTTCAGTTTTTGTTTCAGCTTGTAGTCATGGCTGATTCAAAAGGAGGTAAACACTCAAAGGGCAAAGGAATATCTAAATCAAATAAGTCTAATACTATTGAAAAGAAGCCTGAAGTATACAATTCCAATTCTAAGCTTGATTTGGTACAAGTGTCAAACAATAACCCTGGACCGATGGATTGCAAGGACAAAAACCCTCAGCCTATATAAATTCATCGACCACAAGTAGTTCCATACATACAGAAAATGAACTGGAGAGACTTTATATGAGGTTTGAAATATTATATACTGCAGCCAAAGTTTTGCTGTTGAAATCAGGATACAGTAGGGCAGAAGCTGAAAGAGCAATCTTAAATGTTGGGTATATCCATGGTCCAAAGGATCTTCTGGATAACATTTTGATAAATTCAATTGCTTTTATCGAAAAAAAATTTGAGCCAAAATGGGAAGCTTTCAAGGACATGCGCGAGTTATATAAAACCATGCTAGAAGCTCTGGTTCATTTTGTTATGCAAACTCGCAAAGATCTACAAAGGAACGAGGACTTGCAACATCTTTCAGTCACGAAGTGGAGTCTTTCAGTCAACCACATTGACTTCTCATTTGCAGAGTGGGGATGAGAATATAAATAGCATTTTGGTTGATGGGTCGTACGGGAGTAGTAGCCACAATAAAAATGAAGATGTCGGTGCCCTTAATCCATCTTCCACTGAGAAAGTTCTATCTGAATCGAATATTGACTTTTCATTAAAGAAGGTTGGAATTTTACAATGGACCAATTGTTCACCTGCATTAGTATCTCATTTAAGACAGAATGTCCCTATTCTCACATCTGTTGTACGGAGAAAAATTGGAGCTCGAATTATTAAACAACAGGCTGTTCCAACTGCCAGTGGCAAACTAACAGAAGTTTCTGATATTGTGAACTCTGACTTCCTCACATCCATTACAGGCTGCTCCTATGAGAAATGCCTCACAGGATGGCTTGAGAGCAATTCTGATGATCCAAAAACTGGACCAGTGGTTGATTTGGTAAAAAGTATCAGAGACCTACAGGAAGAGGTGAAGGAGCAAAAAGAATGGGCTCAGCGGAAAGTGATAGATTCAGCAACAAGGGTAAGTAAAGATTTTTTAGAATTTCAGATGTTAAGAATGGCAAAGGTGGAGAAGGAAAAAATGGAAAACAAGAAAAGTCATTCGGAAACACCTTTTATTTTGAAGATCGCAGAAGAATCTCTCCAAAATCTGAATTGTGAAGCAAGCTTCATCGCTGATGCTGTCACAAGGCTGGAAATGACATATGCCCACATTAGAGCCGACACTGAAGCGTTTAAATTGAATGAGTCTGAATCCGAGAGAGATTTGCAAGGAGTTCTGAAGAGAGAGAAGAAATGCAGGAAAAAACTTGCTAATGTTGATAAGCAGGCTAGCATTTTAAAATCGCAATGTGAGGAAGAGAAGCAGAGGGTCCTGCAGCTGGAACTAGAGTTGCTTCAAGCTGAGAAAGAAGAGGTGCGTCTTTTCGTAATTATTTATATGAATGTTGATTATCTAGTAATTATTTTGCATATATGGATTAAATTTTGGTCCCTTGGGCATTTCCATTCTTTCTTTACTCTTGAAAATCTATCTTCTAGAATATGTACCGATGAACATGTAGATCATATTCATATAAGAATTATAAGATTCCCTTTTAGTAAATTTTCCCTCCATTTCTTGTGTACATCTCAAGGGATATCAATATTTTTCTCCCATCTCTGATGCAATGTGATCTTTCTTTTCCCCTCTCTCAAGGGCTATGTCATTTTATATGTTTCCTTTTCAATTCTATACACTTTATCTATGAAGTTTCAATATGATGGGCTCCCAAAGAAAATATGCATCTTGTTGGTATGAAAACTGCCTATGAAATCTTTTAAGCTCTCCTTACTGTGCAGTCCGGTACTGTCTCAGGATCCTTCTTTTTCGAGTGTCGAATCGGTTCATTCATGTTCTCTTTTGCCTAGAAGTCTGCCATGAGCTGCTCATTGTTCGTGATGCAACTCTTTGCACCAGCGGACACTCCCCGCCTTCGGCCCAGACATCAAATATTATATATATATGTACATGTGTATTTTTATGTTTATAAAGTATTCTTTATATGAAGGATCCATATGATAAATAAGTAAAATTGTAAATATTTATAGAAACTTATCTGTGTATTTATAACTTCGACATGTGTTTTCATGGTATTTTGCATTATCAACATAGTAGTTAAAGGCTCAAGAAACACCAAGGCGTAAAGCCTCTTGGATGCGTCTTGTGCCCCTTTTGCACATGAGGCGCAAAAATTAATAAAAAAGTAAAAAATATGTAAACGAAGAAAATATGTTGAAATTATAAAAAATGAAAAACGAAAACAAATAAGCATCATATAAATAAATAAGTAACAAATAAACGTAGTTTTATACTAAAACTCCAGGCAAATTAAAAGAAATAACAAAAAGAAAAGGTGAGAATTTATCTCGGCACGTCTATGGTGGTGGTGGTGGTGGAGCTCAGGCGGCAGTGGCGGTGCGAAATTCTGGCTGGGGTGGGTGGGCTCAGTCGACGGGTTTGAAGTCAAGATAGAGGGTTGTTCGGCGTTCTCTTGGTTTTCTGCCCTCTTTTCTCTTTTTTGTTTTCTATCCATTTGAATTTAAAATCCTAAGGTTGCATTTGGATGGAAGGATTTGAATTTGAGGGGAGGATTTTTGGGAAGAATTTCAAATGACTCCATATAATATGGATATGAAATCCATCGTATCCAAACAAGCTCAATGTATTTGTTAATATGAATTTGAAATCCTTAACTTCAAATATATCTATCCAAATGAAGCTTAAATGGAAATAAGCAGCAAACTTAAAGGAGTGTCAGAAAAAAAAAATAGTATCAACTTTGGATAAAGGGTTTCAAAAAAAAAAGTGCCATGGAACACGAGGCGGGCCTTTGCAGCAGGCGCACGCCTCCGAAATGGCATCCGCATTTGGGCTCCAGAGGCGCCCCTTTGACAACTATGATTATGAATGTATATCAATGATGGCATGTAGCATATTTGGTCAAGTAATTTGCTGTTATTGAAAATTAAGTGTTTGTTTATAATGTAAAAAAGTAAAAGAGTAATTTAACACATTGAGTCTAAAAAATTTAATGCCTATACTCACTATTGTGAAATCGTTTTTGCAGTTATTTAGATAATTACTCAAAACTTAAAATGCGTATTGGGAGAATAGAAAATTTGAAAATTAATTTTTTGTTGGAGTTAGATTGACTTAGCATATATTGGATTTGTACAATAAATTTTTTAAAATATTACTACAATAGTGTTAAGATTTAATATTTAGAAGTTGCTCATTCTCTTGCCATTTCCATACTTCAAATAGTGTTAGACATAATTATTCAATACAAGAAAATACCAATAATCGTGATAAAATGTTAAACGGTAGTATCAAAATTATAATATGATATATGTAAGTAACATATTTGTTTTATCACAATTTGAGTTTTATAGATTTTATAGTGTCAAGAATTGTGTTTAAGTTTTGACTAGTATAATTATGACACATATACAATAACAATTCAGTGTTATAGTGACAACTTTATTGTTGTACTGAGTTGTAACTATATATTTGTTACTAATTGTCCGTACCTATTACTTTATACTTAACACTTTTCACTAATTGTCATTAGTGACCTCGTTTAGAGAAGTTATTGTCACTATTAGCGATATGAAAATAATTATTATGACAACCAATCTTTGTTACTTAACACATAGTTAGCGGCACTTTTGACCTTTCCCACTTGACGTCCCACCACGAAAATTCTTAGGTTTCTTTTTTCTTTTGTAGTTATTGTGCTCGAGAGCTCGAATCAGCTCGATCTAAAATGATTCAGACTAGGGGTGGCAAAATGGAACTGAGACTGGAACCTTGGAGGAACTGGAACCGTTGATTTCGATTTTGGAACCGGCACGGTCCTCGTTCCTCATTTTGGAAGAACCGGAACCGTGGCACCCCTATTTCTATCTCAACGTCAAGCTTCATACCTTTTTGCCTGCTAAAAGTCAAGCTTTGAAATTAGGTTTATTAAGCTCGAGCTCATAATGTTGTGCTCTCATAATCTTTTTAATCCAATAAATTTTATTGGAATGTTTGTTTTTTTTTAAGAAAATCATAAATTCCTAGACAAACCACATTGTGACCAAGGTAGTCAAAGGCGTAAGGCACATTCTAGGCGCGAGGGGCCATAAAAGCGCTCGCACACCTGACTCAAGCAAGGCACACACTTTTGGAAATATTACCTATACTAATCTCAATTGATAAAAAACATGATCATTCAATATAAAATTTAACCATATGCACCAACAATGAAATAAACATAACAATTCATTTGACAAACAACAAAAGCGTAAAGAATTTTTCACAATTCTTATGACTAGATAATGTAAATGCAAAATATAAAACACAAAGTGACATTGTCACAATTCACAAACATCAAACTCATAACTAAGTATAATTGATTTGTCTTCCCGCCCATTAGTTCTACCCTCATCACCCCATGTCAGGCGACCACCTTCAATTCCACATCAAAGTGAAGAGACAGAATCCCCATTTGTTGTTTGCTGCCTCTCGCGATGTGGTTTGTCCTGGTGGAGGAATCAACCTATTTTTTGCATTAGTTTGTGTAATAATTGGATGTGGCTGATGGGCTTTAATATGGTTGTGGGCTTTTAAATAATAATTGGACCAAATCCCATAATTGAAAGGGCAAACACAGCCCAACTGAAAAATATAGTCAGGCGCAGAAGCGCTCTCCACGGGCCTCGAGGAAAGGCCCTCGCCGTTTGCGCTCATTCGTCGCCTAACTCAAGTGGCAACACCTGGGTGGTTCAAGGCGTTGAGCCTCTCGAGCGCCTCGCCTCATGCGCCTAGGCGCAGAGGCACTCGCGTTTGACTACACTGACTGTGACTTTTTTTAAGATCATTAAAATTTGATTCTACTGTTTTAGATACTCAAGATTGTAAATCGGTCTTTCTAATATCTTCCATTATTTATCCTTATCCTATAAAGATCTATCTAATCCATGAGATTCTCATTTTGTAAATTTCCATCGTTTGACTACACTGATTGTGACTATTTTTAAGATCATTAAAATTTGATTCTACTGTTTTAGATACTCAAGATTGTAAATCGGTCTTTCTAATATCTTCCATTATTTATCCTTATCCTATAAAGATCTATCTAATCCATGAGATTCTCATTTTGTAAATTTCCATACTTTCCTCGTAGTTACTCAAGATTTGTATAGCAATAAACATCAAAATTCAAGATCTAATCATTTTTGTTTAGGATGCCTCAGGAATCCAAGACATTTTTCATTTGCTTTCCATAAATTACACTCTAAGCTCCAAGTTCCTCAGAAATCCTATACTTGGATGTCGATATATATTTTATAATACCAAGCCAAACTTAAAGATGAGAGATAACGAGATTACGAAATAACTTCATTTGATGAGTTTAGCCTTTTTGAAAATCGTAAGTGATTTTGGATCGTTCTTATACCTAATGGAATATCAATTGCTTGTGATGTCAATTCTTACATTTACACCTCACCACTGTTACAGTCCAGGTTCATTTAATTAGTAGAACGACCTAAAGATATTTGTGAACAATGTTGGTGTTGTAATCTTATATCATAATTGTTTTATTTTATATTTTATCAATTATATTGTGATTATTAACGATGTCGTATTATTTTTATATATTCTTGTGCGGGCATATATTTATATTCCGTGATCAAAATGTTCACATTTAATAACGTTAAAATACTTGATTTTGGGAAAATCGATTTGTCGTCGGACACCTAATGGGGACTGTCAAGCTGGAATACTGGATGTAGTGACACAGTCAGTCACTGTTCTAGCGATTGTGTTATAAATACCCATGTTAAAAGGATGATTCATTTGCGTAGAATAGGCATTAATCTTTGTGTAGAATACATCCACGTCGAGACATTGCATTGAATGTTCATGCATCTATGTTTCTATATTAGCTTTTTGTGCTTGGAGAGTAGTTTGTGTGGCTATCACTTATTACTATTGATTAAGAGTTTACATCTGTTCAAGGTTAACTTTGTTGCTAATCTTCGATTCGTTGAATGAAGTAGTAGTCACCATTGGTGTTTCCTATCTATAGGATTAGGTATTTGGAACTAGTATTTGTTGTGCCTATGTGCATGTGTATAGTACACCATCATTTGTGTGACTATGAAACACATACATTCTAACAATTTAACCTTGTTTTTTTGTGGACGGGGTTGTTAGACAGGATAATAAAAAGGAAGATATAATAAAGGGGTGTGTGCTCGGTACGTAGATTGTTCATCACTGGAGTTGTTATTAAATTTTCTTGTGTTTGGTGGTAAAAATTAATGTTTTGGAACCCAGTGGCTACATTATCATATATCTACACAATTTAGCCTCCAACCATTATCGATTTTTTTCGGCCACATCCATCCTCTACATGGATCTTTGTTTCATCTTTCTGTGATTCCTCCTCGACATCTCTTATGTCTTCTACTCCACCCTCAGATCACATTGTCCCTAGCCCTCATTCTAAGAACTTTATGAAGCAGTGGTGTCTGGTAGATTTGTGTAAAAATATGGCTTGTCTTGTTGCACTGAGCTTCGAATTAAAATTTGCTACATCACAGTTCTCTCAATCTTTTTGGTATATAACCAAAATTCTTGATGCCTATTTATGTCTTTGTTATTTAATTGCTAAGTTGCAAAATATATCATGCTTTTCATTAGGTACTCCATGGTATGTTGTTACTCTTTATCTCTTACAGGTTCATGTGATGAACACTTTTTGTTGTTTGTTTCTGGAAGCAATAATAGATTTGTGACCTTTATCATTAGATCCACGTGAGGGCTCAGTTATAATTTGTTCGTGGAAACAAATTTGGAAGCAATCTATACTTTATGTTTGGAGGTTATGCTTTATGTTTGGAGGTTATGCTCTGGCTCGTCACAGGAAAGTATAAGCATTTGATCAATTGCAGTTGAAAATCTTCCAAGTAAAACTATGTTGCAATAGCTTGCATGTTTGATAGATTTGATTCAGTACTTAGTACTCTGATGGAACTGTATTTATGATATGATAATGCTGGATGGATTTGTGTGTTACATTAAGGAAAAGTTTAAAAGTTTTTGTTCTCTTTCTGGTTTCTATTTGCAAATGAAATGGAGGCAGGAAATTAAGGAAAAAGAGGATATGTTTGCCTTTCTGGCTCAAGAAATTAGAGAGGCGGAGACTCAAAAAGCCAATTCATAGCCCAGTTACTAAAATTGCGCCAAAAAGTGGAGATAGACAGTCAGCTAGCAGAGGATACACGTCAAAGACTCGAAGATGAGTTGTCTCATCTCCATATGTCTCATCAAACAGCTGATATATCATTACCGGAGGACTTAGATTTCCTGTACAACTATGACGAAGCAACATCTTCAGAATCAAGTGCTCGATATGAACCCTCTGAGAAAACCTCTAGGCACTGGATATGCATGATGTGTATGCAGAATGAAGTTTCTGTGGTTTTGTTACCTTGCACACACCAAGTCATTTGTTTTCCCTGCTTCGAAAAGTAATCAGAGCCCGTTGTCCGTATTGCCATGTTGGAATTGAAGGCAGCATCAAAGTTTATGGTCCGAGTTCCTAGATAATCTGGATTGCAGGTAAGGAGAATTGGTGTAGAATTCATGTGACTGTTGTTTAATCTGTTAAAGATGAAGAAATTGCACTATCATTGTGAAAAAGCTTAGCTATATTTGGTTAATATTTGTTTAGCAACCTAGCTATCTTTTTTCATACTTGTGTGATTTGGTTTCAGTTTTGAATCAGTTTATCCAATCAGTTACATACATGTGTGTGTTATAGACATGGCTCCTTTGCAACTTCAAGAACTACATTTTATGCACTTTGATTTATGTGTTCATGCTTAGTACTTGGTTGATTTGTTTTATATGCATTTGTTTAATTTATGTTAAATGTGATCCATTTATTGTTTCTGAACTCCACATCATTTTAGATTTATAATATAGTGTGAAACTTCAACTAAATGTACCGATCGTCCAATTTTCATTTCAATTCTGTAAGATTTCGTAATGATTTTGAAGTTAAATGGACAAAAAATCATAGTGATTGGGAGAAATTGGTTTAGGTTTTTAGTTTAATGTTTCATTAGGGTGAAAAAAGCTATGTGAATAATTTCACTTTTGGTCACATACGATAGGGGCCATTGCGATTTTAGTACCATTTAGTCACTTTTAGCTCTTCTATTTTCATCTCATGATTACTACAGAAATGCAGGTCCAACCACTAATTGCAGGAATTGTACTTCTGAGTTCATATTATCTCATTACGCCAGTGTATGCCAATAATTAGGCGGACAATATGACTGCGACTCATAATGTCGGTACGTAAAAACTTATTCCCAATTTGAGTTGTTATTTCTATTGAGGTTGGAGGCTAAGAGGTGCATTTCATTCACTGGAGAGAGGATTAAGTAAAGTTGCATGCATAATTTAGATTTGCATAAAGTCGATGATTGACACACATATTGTTCTTTGTTTTTGTTTTTTTTTGGTTGGTGTTATTTCCGACATCTTGAGAAAAAAAATTTGAGAGAACATGTTTTAATGTTTTTGATGTTGAATTGGAGAACATGTGGAATATAAAAATGTCTTTTGATGTTTTGTTGCGAAAAATTGATATGATATATGTTGGGAAACGTTTTCAACTGTAGATGTTTTGTCAATGTTGTTTATTGTTGTAAGTAGGAGACACTTTTCTTTGTTGGTGTTTTGTCAATGTTGTGTTGCTATGTTTGTGGGAGTATACTAAAATATGTAATTTAACTAAAATAATGATTAACAAGTATTTTGGGGAATGATAACAAATTTTCTCAAAACAATAATTGTCAAACGCGTCTTCCTTTTCGCGGAAAGAAAATATTCCCCCAAAATGACTCCAAACAGTTATATTTTCTAGATATTGATATGAGGAGTACTCATTGGGGATCAGATGCATGTATGCTTATTTGTCGTTACAGATCAATATGCATCATATCCTTCTTAAATATTTGAGTAGAAAAGGAATTGATGTTGTATCATTGAATAGGATTTGCCTCAGTTTAATACACATTTAGTGAAAATCTTTATTTCCTTATGAATTTTTATGCCACTTGCAAGGTAAGTAATTACATCATCTTTAGCTACAGTTTTTTACATAATGGATTATTAATAATCTTTTTTGAATGGGTTGTAGAATAAGAAAATATTTCAGAATTTTATTTGTTTTTTTTTCCTTTTTCTCCGGGATGGTAAACTTAATTTAGTCACTCACCAATATAAATTTCCTTCAGATTATAGTATTCATTAAAAAAGAGCCCAACATCCAAATCCCGAGGCCCATTTCAGACTTCATGTCATGCATGTATGCCGGGTGTGTACCCATTGTGGAATGGTTATGAACCGCGTGTTGCTGTAACCATCTTCAAGAAATATTCACAATATTTGTTATCAGATTACAATGTGCATTGAATACGACCTCGACATATTTTTAATGCCCTTCTACATTCTTTGTCTGGGAAATAATTTCATTCTATTAATATGAAAGGAGCTTGAACCATCTATGTGGTCTAGATTGTTGCTCCGCAGCTTCGTCTTTTCTTCCCTTTTGCCATTTCTTCAGTGTGCAAACTTGACTAGAATAAGAGGGTGAGCTTATTGCCCAAGCAATCATTTTTTCTTTTTATTTGGGAGAACTAGCCAGAAACATCACCATTGGAATCTTGGGTAATTAAGTAAGCCATTCAATTTGTTTTGATAAATTTGATTTTTCTGAACTCGTTCATTTTTTTAAGTTGAACATTATCTTAAAATTGCTTTTTTGCATTGATTATTGTTACAATTAAAATTAAAGTATGGTTTAGTGGTTTGTTCTGAGATCTTCATTGTTTTTGACATAAACAGAGTTTATGGAATGCACTTCTTTATAGTTTTATCTTTGTTTAATTGGAAGGAATAATAACATGGTGATGTAATGGTTATTTCATATGACTTTTCTTTCTGTAATTATTATACAAAAACTAGATGATCTGCATAAGACCACTTATTTTATGTCAAAAATCTTCAATTCTATCATTTTCTTGATTGTCCGCTTTGCTTTTTTTTTTTCCTCTCTGGTAATAATTTCATTTGAAGGATTAGTGAGAAATTTGTGTGAGGACACGGATGATTTGGACAAAAGAAAACAAAAATTGATTCTTATTTTATCATTTTCATAAATGGCTTGTCGGTTAGGTTAATACTTGAGATTCAAAAGACTATTCAGAGAAGTTGCATTAAATTTGACTGATTCCATATCATCGCGTTGCATTACCGAAAAATGTTTGTGTTGGGCAAATTTAATATCATTTTCTGAGCCTAATGGTAGGTGAGCACCATCCTAGATGCGTGCGCTGTTAGCTACAATGGAGTTGGACACATTTGACCTTTCTTCGAGCAAGTGGTATCAAAATTTAAAATTGACAAATTTTTAGTGAAAAACTCCCAAATGTTTGCAAAATATTTTCATTTTGCACAAGTTAGGTGAATTAGTCGGCAACTTTTTTTTTCCTATGGTTACTTAGGTAATTATGCATAGTAAAATTTTTGATGGGAAAATATGTGAGTTTATGACTATCACCAGTTCTTTGGTTTGCTATAAATAAATTGGCTAGTGTTGTCGAGATGGATTGTTTTGGTAAGTTGGTGAATATTCATTCTCACATGGTTGTGAGACTGGATGTTCAAAAGGTGCAAATGGTTTTTAAATTTTTATATCTTTACTTATTATGGTGAAATGTTCTTTGTTTCACATCTATAATAGTTTTAATGTCTCTAATTACAAGGGATCAACCTTATGCTCCAGTGGCTGAGACGTGTGTTGAAAGGATGATTGACCCGGGTTTGATCTCATATAAGTGCGTGTTTCTCCTCCCCTATTTTCCCCATTGTACTCCAAAAAAAATTACATGTGCACATTAAACAGATGCCTTCAATTAGAAATCTCAACAATATGGATGATTTGCACTTATATCTTTCTGCATCATTTATTCTTATAAATTTTTTGTTTTGGTTGAGATGTCTACATGTCTATAAATGTTATTTTTTTGTGCCTTGCACGTGGTTATGATTTTAATATTTGATTTATTTCATTTCAGCTTGTAGCAATGGCTGGTTCAAGAGGAGGTAAACACTCGAAGAGCAAAGGAAAATCTAAACAAAAAAAGTCTGATACAATCAGACAAAAGCCTGAAGAACTCAATTCTAAGCTTGACTTGGCCCAAGTATTAAACAACATTAATGGGCCAATGGGTACCAAAGAAAAGAATCTTCAGCCAAACATAACTTACTCATCGACCACATCCATATATGCTGAGAATGAACTAGAGAAATTTCTTTATGTAAAGCTTAATAGGCTATATACTGCAGCCCACGAATGGCTATTGACATTAGGATACAGTAACGAAGAAGTAGAAACAGCAATCTTGAATGCTGGTTATGTTCATGGTGAAATGGATTTTTTGAATAACATTACGACAAACTCAGTTGGGTTTATTGAAGAGGAATTTAACCCGAAAAGAGAAGCTTTCAAGGACACGGGTGAGTTATATAAAACTATGATTGAAGCATTGGTTGATTATATCATGCAAATTCGCCCGCACATGCAAAGGTCTGAAGCCATGTGGCATCTCGTAGTAAGAAGCTGGGATCACGTTTCATCAGCCACTGCAACTTCTCATCTGCAAAGTGAAAATGAAGATGCTGGTGACCCACATCCATTTTCTTCTGAGAATGTTCCATCTGATTTGAATACTAATTCCTCAATGCAGAAGGTTGGGATTTTAAAAAGGATCAATCTTACACCTGCATTAGCGTCGCATTTAAGACTGAATGTTCGTGTTGTTACAGATGCTGTAAAGAGCGAAATCCATGCTTCAGTTTTCAAGCAACAGGCTTTTCCAAACGTTAGTGGAAAATTAACAGAAGAATCTGATTTTTTGAGCTCTTATGAGGCATGGCTGGAGAGTAGTTCTGATGATCCAATAACTGGACTGGTGAAAAAAATCAAAGACCTACAAGAGGAAGTGAAGGAGCGCAAAAAATGGGCTCAGCAGAAAGTGACAGATTCAGCACGAAGGTTGAGTAAACATTTTTTGGAACTTAATACGTTAAGGATGGGAAGAGAGGACAAGGAAGAATGGGAGAAGGAGATATTCTTTGTGGAAAAGTCATGCATGTTGAAGCTCTTGGAGACTGAACAATCTCTCCGACAAGTGAAATTTGAAGCAAGCTTAATGAATAATGCTGTGAAAAAGCTGGAAGCTGAAAATGGACAAATTAGAGCCGAAACTGAAGCATTTAGGTTGAATGGATTGGAGTCTGATAGGAACTTGAAAGAAGTTAAGAAGAGAGAAAAAAAGTGCACGAAAAAACTTGCTGATGTTGACAATCTGACTAGCATTTTACGATCACAGTGTGAGGAAGAGAAGCATAGGGTGCTGCAGCTTGAACAAGAGTTGCTTCAAGCTGAGAAAGAAGCTGAGGAAGCTGAGGTGTGTCATTCAATTGATGTATATATTGTTTGTTTCTGTGTTAATTGTTTCTCATCTAGTAATCGTTTTATATCTATGACTTAAACTTTGGGCATTTCCATTCCTTCTTTATCTGCTAGGGAACTTCTCTGGTGAAAATATAGATCTTATGCGTTTAAGAGTATAAGATTTCCTATTAGTAAACTTTTTCTCCAGTTTTCATATATGCGATAACATCTCAAGGGATATCCATATTGTTCTCCCATTTGTGATGCAATGTGATGTTTGTTTTCTCTTTCAAGGGCATGCTATGTCATTTTATATGCTTCTTTTCTGTTTGGGTTATTTTCTCAATAATCTAATATTTGTTGTTATTATTGAAGTGAACTTATCAAAGAAAGAGAGAGTTGTGATTCTTATCTCGTCTTTTTATTCCTCCTTTTTTCTTATATGAACTTGATTTATCTGTTGTCAGTCCTTGATGTCTTTGAGCATGCCAGAATATTCAAGTCTGGTTAGCACTTAAGTTTGGTATTAGATTTTGTCAAAACTACATGCGCAACTCAACACAATTTATTTTTTAGGATTGTAAGTGAGTTGTTAAAGTCTGAGCCTTGAGGGTAATATTTTCAAGTTATTCCTCTTCTTTTATCTTCGAATTTCCAACCAACTTAGATGTAAAAGCTCTTTCTTAGCTTTGCTGGTCCTACTTATTCTGTACTTTGCACATATGACAAAGTGAACAAAATTTTAAAAGCAGCATGCTAATGGGCAGATTCAATAACTCGTCGTTGACAATGGAAACTTGGATTTGCCATCTTTTTTCCTCCAAAAATCAATTCCTCAGTACTAGGGAAGCTCTGTTTATTTTCTGAATTATTTTACTCCCCGTTCTTAGAGCTTTATGCATTGTATCTCATAGGTTGTGCAAGAAAATGTAACTGTTCTTGTTGCACTGAGCTTCAAAACTAACATTTGCTAATATCATTGGTTCTCTCAGTTTTTGTGGTTTATCACCAATATTTGTTGACACCTAATTTATGTCTTTGGTTATTTTATTATTACATGGCAAAGTATGTTATGTTCCATTATTATGCATTCTTTTGTATGATGTATTGTTGTTACTATCTATCTCTTAGAATCTTTATGTTTATGTTTTAGCAAATGATGTACAATGTTTGTTGTTTATTTTCGAAACAACAATAAATCTGTTACCTTTATCATTATATACACATGAGGGCTTAATTATCGCTTTATTGGTGGAGATAATTTTAGAAGCAATCTATGCTACTCAAAGTGGTTTTATTTGCATTTTTGGAGGTTATTTACATTTGTTGTCTAGCTTTTCAAAGTACAAAAGGAAAAGCATTTGATGCAAAATGCATTATAGATTGGACATTGTTTATTGTTAAAGGCCGTGGCTCCACATCAGTCATATAAAGTTCTAAATCTGTTGAATTTTCATATTGCAGGAAGTTTGTGTATCAACATGTCTGGTGAAGGTCTAAACTTCTTGTGTACAACTTTAAAAAACTGGTGCATAATTTTTGAAATTATAATCAAATGCATTTGAAAATTTGCTACAAATTGGAGGGTGCTTGATAAGTAAACTTGTGTTAAAATATTTTGCATGTATAATTGATTTCATTCAACTTAGTTCTCTGATGGAACTGTATATACAAATATGACAATGCTTGACAGATTCTATGTTTAGGAAGATCTAAACTTCTTCTTTTTCTTTTTCTTTTTGTCTCATCCATTTCTAACTGCAGATGAAATGGAGGCAAGAAATTAAGGAAAAAGAGCATATGTTTGCCCTTCTGGCTGAAGAAATAAGAAAGGCGGAGATTCAAAAAGCCCAATCAAGAGCCCAATTGTTGAAATTGCGCCAAAAAGTTGAGATTGACAGTCAGCTAGCAAGGGACAACGACCAAAGCCTTGAAGCTAAGCTATGTCGTCTCCATATGTCTATTCAAATGCCAGACACATTTCTGGAGGATCCAAATTTCTGGCGCGACGACTTTAAAGCAGTATCTTTGGAATCAAGTGCTCCATGTGAATCCTCTGAGAAAAATCGACACTGGATATGCATGCTATGCCTGGAAAATGAGGTGTCTATGGTTCTATTGCCTTGCACACACCAAGTCATTTGTTTTCATTGCTATGAAAAGAGCTTCAAAATCGATGGAGCCCAGTGTCCATGCTGCCAGGTTCGAATTGAAGATAGCATTCGAGTGTATGGTCTGAGCTCTTAAGTCATCTAGAATTGCAGTTATATTGATAAAGGGGAGAGTTTTATTTGGTTGGTTATGTTCTTAGTATGAGCAAATCAGAGCTTGTGCTGTAGAAAGTTGATTTTGAAAAACAGGGACCTGAATATTCAGCAGTATTTCATTTGTTATTAGATTTTCTCTCGGCATAGAGGTATTTCACATAGGTAATTTTCACAAGCTGATTTCTACTACCTAAATTGTAGCAGTCTACTCCCTAAGTGTGGGTCAAAATGTGATGGAAATCAATTTGTATATGGGTTTTGAGAATGGTTTCTTTCTTTTTTTTTCTTCTCCCAAGTATATTATCTAATGAGAGGGCAATCAATTTCGAGATTCATTCATAATACTATTCAGGTCTTAAAATGAAAAGGCTTATAAGCATGAAATAAAAAAGAGAAATAAGTAAAGCTTATATGATGCATATTTTGTTTTAATACTATGAGTTTACTTAGATTAAATAAACAATGAGAGCTAATATGATATTTATTTTTCAATTAATTATACACATTATTACCAAATAAAAGAGCTTATGATTTTTTTTAAAGAGATGTGATCTCCTTTTTGTTTTTTGAATACTAATTTATAGATTAATAAAACTTATTTCTGAACTTATGAGTTAATTTTATGACTTCCACATAATTATTTCATAGTTACTCCAAAAATAGTGAACTTTTTGTGTCATATTTTGATTTAATAAAATAAAGATTTTATATTTGCCCAAGAAAGAGTACCAATTCCATATTTTTCTTTTTCTTGTTTCCCTCATCCTCATTAAAATACTCTTATCAAAAATCAATTTTTTAGTATAAAAGAATGACTAAAATATTAAAAATGCATAAATCAAACTCCTGAGGAAGCTTGAATTTAATACTATTGTAATTTTTATTTTTTATGAAAGTTGCAGAAAGGAGCATATATTTTATTTAAGGCAAAAACTTGTATAAGACCGTCTTACGGGTCTCATTCCGTAAGACGGATTTCCCTTACCCGCCCGACCCGCACCCTTACCCGCGACCCGTCAGTTTTTTTTATTTTATTTTTCTTTTTTCTTTTATGTCACACGTTCCAGTCTCTCTCTCACACGTCACTTTCTTTTCCCGTCTCACGTTCTCCCTCTCACTTTCACTGAACCTAGGGTTTAATTTGCATTCAATTCCCTTCAATTTCCGTTCAATTTCAATTTTCTCACGTTCTCACAGTAACATTTTCTCACGTTCGATGTCGGTTCGGCAGATTTCTGTCACGTTCTCTCACGTTCGAACCTATGGTTTTTTATTTTGGAGTTAAATTAACAATTTCTGCAATTGTGAGTTAAATTCGAGTCCTCCCTGGTTCTGGCATTCACGTTCTATCAGGTTCGAGTTCTCTCAAAATTTTCATCGAACTCCAACGATTTCTCAGCGTTCGTAGGTGGATTTCTCAACTGTAGTTCGAGTTCTCTCAAGTTGCAAAGGTATTTTTGAGTATCTCATCTTCTTTCCATCTTCTTCTTGTTCTCTTAGTCTTCATTTTTTTTTCAGTGGATGAGTTAAATCCGCCATTGTTATACACTAGTTTTGATTTCTTAATGCTCGTGTTAAAATTTGTTAGTAGATACATTGGTGTTATTTGTAAATTTCTGGGGAACAATGATATTTAAAAGTAACAAAAATCATATATTTGTTCAAAAGTATCAGTGTTTTTTTAATCTAGTGTATAAATTTTTTGTTCGTTTGTTGTTAAATGGAACTAAAAGTATCTGAAATTTCTTGAAAAGTATCAGTAAATGACTCAAAAGTACCATGCATATGCCATCTCTATCTGTATATTGATATATGTGATTTATGGAGTTTTGATTTTTCTTTAAATTGTGCGTGTTTTTGTTGCTATATGTGTTTATGTTGCTTGAATTTTATTTTGTTTAATATATAATAAGAGTGGGTTTATATCTCGCACACGTGCAAACGTACACTATTATAATTGTTTGTTTAAGTCTTATGTCTTATTCCAAATATCAAAAATATATGTGTTTATGTTGCTTGAAATTGTGTTTTAAAAGTGTCAGTGTTTTGTATATTTGTAGATGGTTTGGCAGAAAGTGTTGATCCGTGGTAAAGGAAGGGCAAGGGGAAGGGGAAGAAGCAGAATGGGATAAGGCACAGTAGGAGAAAGCCCGAAGAAAGAAGATGTTAGTCAAGGAGATGTTGTGGACAAGCCTTTGACAGACGAAGGAAATGCTGCTGAAGACATTTAAAAAAATGAGGATAAAGATGTTAGTCTTCATTTCTCGTTGTTTATGTTAATATGTTTTTTAAAATAGTGTATTGATTTTCTATGTTCATGTTAAAATTCTGGTGTTATTTGTAAATTTCTGGGGAACAATAATGTTTAAAAGTATCAGAAATTTGCATAAAAGTATCATAAATTTGTTCAAAAGTATAAGTGTTTTTTAACCTATTGTATTGATTTTTGTTTGTTTGTTGTTAAATGGAACTGAAAGTATCTAAAATTGCTTGAAAAGTATCAGTAAATGAGTTTTTGATTTTTTCTTTAAATTATGTGTGTTTTTGTTGATATATGTGTTAAAAGTATCAATATTTTGCATATTTGTAGGTGGGTCGGGAGAAATTGTTGATACGGAGGGAGAGAGGAAGGGGAAGGGGAAGGGGAAGGGGAAGGGGAAAAGCAGCCCGGGAGAAGGCATGATAGGAGAAAGCCCGACGAAAGAAGATGTTAGTTGTCGTGATTTGGTTGTAGAATCTGGAAACGTTGCAGAAGAGATTGAAAATGATGAAGATAAGGTTGTTCATGGTCAAGGGGATGTTTTCGAAAAACCTTTGGAAGAAGAAGGAAATATTGCCGAAGAGACTCAAAAGGCTGAGGATAATGTTGATGTAGAGGAAGATATTGCAGCGAAGGAAGTTGCTGAAGACGAACCTGGAAAGATTGTTGTAGTTGAACCTTGAAAGGCTGATGCAAAGCGTAAATCTTCGAGGGAGAAAATTAGAAAGCATGATTCTAAAAGTCCCCGAAAGAAAATCAAGCTGTCCGAGGAAGATACTAAGAGGTTTGTGCACTTTTGTCCTCTTTCTTTTTAGTATCTGAACCATTGCCCTGTATTAGTGCATTTTGGAATTGCCTTAAAAGTATCATTTTTATGCTTTTAAGTATCAAAAATTGCCTTAAAAGTATCAGTTTTTACATCATATGTTTATATCAGTACTAATATGGCGTTATATTTCTTGCACTAGTTTCTCTCTACAAATGCAGACCTCAAGTCTTTTTGATATAATTAAGGATTTGAATGATAGACAGAGGGAAGATATTGAGAGCATCGGCTTTGGGGGTTGTTGAAATTGCAAGTGAAACAACTACATGCTCAAATGTTGTCGTGGTTGGTAAAGAGATTCAACGGGGCGAGCCGGATGCTCAACGTTGATGATATGAGAAGGTTTGTCATAACTGCCGATGACATATGTGATGTCTTTTTGTTGCCAAGGAACAATAAGGACGTAGTAGTTTATAGGAAGAGTGAAAGTATGGATGATGTTATCGAGTTTAAGAATAGGGTGGGTATTGATGGGAGTTCGGCAGTTGGGTTTTTGAAAAAGAAATTGATGAATGTCTATAAGGAAGGGAGGATGATTTCAAAAGGATTTTTGTGTTATATAGTCTATCAACACTTTTGACACCAAGTGCGAATCGCACTGTAGATGTTTCATGCTTTAAATCATTAATTGATGTAAATGCAATCCGACATCTTGACTGGTGTTCGCTAGTGTTGGATAGGTTGTGTAGATCAGTGGACAAGTTTAACAAGAAGTCCAAAACACACATAAGTGGCTGCCTTTTGGCGTTGCAAATCATATACTTTCATCGTATTAAATGACAAGGTAAATATGAACCTTCGGAGCTGCCGCTTGTTCAACATTGGATGACGGAGAAAATACGAAAAAGAGCGAAAGATTAGAAAAAGGTTGGTGATTTTGGTCAGGGTGATGTTGAAAATATATCCTATTTCTGGTAGCGTTAATTTGAAAAATGCTGAGAAAGGTGATGTGGAGAAAGTGGTGATGGAAAGAACGTTGGAGAGAAGCTTGATGTTGGGAAAAGGTCGACTGGAGGCCAGAAAAAAAAAGGGGAGAGATCTGGGATTGAGAAAGCAGGGAAAGATGATCAATCTTCAAGGTTGATCCAGTTTGAAATCTACCCAACCAACGCCGAGGTTGAAAGTCAGGCAAAAGATGTAAGTATGTTCAAGTATCAGTTTACTATTAAAAAGTATCATTTTTGTTTGAAAAAATATCATTTATTTTTGAAAACGTATTATGTTTCTGTTGGGAAATTCACTGTTTAGATTTTGATGAATGCCATGTAAAACTTAGACTAGAAAGTTGGCACCCCATTTTCTTTGTAATTTGCATTGTAATAGATAGGGCTGCTCGGACAGAGTTAAGTCAGCTATGCCTAAATATGCAAGAAGACAACTGGAGACTAGAGTGAAGACTCCGCTGTGAGGCAGCTAAGTATGGCAAGGAAGAGAAGAGAAGAACTCGACTGGAGAAATATCAGCTGAGATGCAGCTGTGTCAAGTCAACCCAAGATAGCCAAGTCTCAAGTTGAAGTGACAGATGAGTCATCCAATGATTGGGAGCTGACTCGAAGTCATCTGGGGAAGTTAAGGAACTGCAGTCAAGTCAAGGCAACTGAAAAGGATCCGTTGCACAGAAGTCAAGAAAGTTTACTTAAATAAGTAATACTTCCATGCTGCAATATTCTAAAGTGCTCGGTCCCAGAAGCGTGCAAAAGGAATAAACCAATGGGAAGCACGCACTGTGTCGTCGAACTCCGAAAAGTCAAGAATCATTTAATACGAGGAAATGTCAATTTCAAGGACTGCAACAAGACAAGCCAATGACCACAAGTGTCTTTTGAGAATTAGCCTATCTCTTCAACTGGCAGATTTTCAAAAGAACAATATAAAAGGCTGATGAATCAATTTGAGAAGGGGTTACCTTGACTACCAATACTACGAATATTCAAGCTATCATTTTTGAGCTGTAACCTACAAAATATTCTCAAATCATTCAAGCTTAATCCTCAAGCCAAAACTTCGAAGGAAATCAATCCAACATTTGCCTGTGGAGAAAAGACGATTTCAATCAGTTGAAGAGGAAACATTTGAAGAATCAAAGGGGTCTACATTCCACAGAGGATTGTAGAAAGGTTCAAGGTCGAACCAGTCTCAAGCTATTGGAGGTTAAATTTATATTGTGTCATTTACATTTCAGCACTTCAATTCTGCATATTATTTTATATCTGCTGATAAATTTGCTATCCAATTGATATTTAACAAAGTGCTAAAACCAAGTGTTAAAACAAACTTAAACCAAATTCAAGGGTGTTAAGTCTTCCGCTGAAAATATATCACAGTTGAGTTATGCTTTAGACTAAGCATCCGAGTTATTCTATCAACAAAATCGGTCAGTCATTGAGTGGCTAACTCGGTGGTTAACTAACTTAGTCATCCATCAAGGACTTAGTCAGAAGTATTAACTCTGAACTATTTTAGAAGGACTAAATCGAAAAGTTGGTAAGGTTTATTCAACCCCCCCTTCTAAACCTTACACTCACACCCCTTGGGAACTACAAGTGGTATCAGAGCGGTTGGTTCATTGAGCCTTCCGCACCAGTTCTTGAACTAGATCTCCAATCACAAAGAAGTTGTTAACACTTGTTCTTTCAAAAGCCATTTTTAAAACAACAAAGTTACTATCATGGAAGCAAATTTGACACGTATCCCTATGTTCACAATTGAGGAATTTGATGATTGGAAAATTCGTATGCAGGCTCATCTATCAGCATTACACGATGAAATGTGGATAATAATAGAAGATGGGTCACTACAAATTTTAAAAGTGAACACATCTGCAAGGAGAGCTGCTGCAGCTGAAGGAGAAGAGGATGTTGCTCCCAGACCAGCTATGGTTGAAAAGCCTAGAGCTGAATGGACAAATGATGATAGAAAAAGATACAACCTTGACAACGTGGCCAAGTATATACTTTAGAAGACTTTGGACAAAGCCATGTTCAACAAAGTCAAATCTTGCAAAACAGCCAAAGAAATCTGGGATAAATTAACCTTAATTTGTGAAGGATCTGAGCAAATCAAGGAAAACAAATTATTTGTTGTTGTTCAAAAATTTGAAAATTTTAAAATGCTGGCAGGTGAAACAATGGATCAGCTGGATGATAGATTCACTGAAATTACAAATGAACTCTCAGCACTTGGGAAAGAATACACACAGAAGGAGATGTGTATGAAGATACTGAGGAGTCTCCCAGCTGAGTGGGAAATGAAGACCATGGCTCTAAGACACTCGATGGATCTATCAAAAACATTCAATCATTAGCTATTCTCAGACCTCAAAGCATATGAGTTTGAGCTGAGAAGAAAAGATCAAGAGGAGATAGTTGTGCCCAAAACAGCTGCACTCATAGTGAAGGAAGGAAGAGAGCTGAAACCAAAGAAGTCATTGACCAGGAGGAAATTGCTTTGATGGTTAAAAGATTCAACACGTTCTTCAACAAGAACTACAAAAGAAACAAAGGTGAATCCTCCAGAAGACATTCAGCTCCCTCCGAGTCAAGGGAAGATAGGACACCAAAGAGAGCTGGGCATCAAAAGGTCGAATACCAAAGAGCTGACAATCTGAGAATGGAAAGAGCTGAACAAAAAGTTGAGAATCTATCTCGAACTATGACAGCAACCAGGTCACTACGCCATTGATTGACCATATCCTGTTGTCAACAAATACAGGAATGAAGAGGAAAGAAGAGTCTTCAAGGAAAGAAGACAAGAAAAGAAAAAGGCAATGTTGGGCTGCAGAGCCGCCGAGACAGTAAGCTAAAAGACACAAAGCAGACTCGGAAAGTAGTGAAGCCGCCACTCAAGTGATCGTGAAGAAGAAGTCTTGATCCTGTTTAATGGCCAAAGAACAAGACCAACCCGACCAAGAAGATGAGGTACACTCTAACTCATCTCATTCGATTCTAGTGATAGTGATTGTGACACACACACTTCATCACCCACTCGATCTTTATGATTCATTAGGCAAAATGATGAAAGACTTTGAGCACATTAAATCCTCACACTCACTCGTTAAATGAGGAAAACAAACAAATTAAAAGCCAAAACTCACAAATGACTAAGGAGCCGAGTACTCTAAGTCACATAGCCGATGAGAACAAAGAGTCAAGGTGAAAATGCCAAACTAATAAAGACAGATAGTCGCTATAGAAAATAGAGAAAATGATCTCAAAAATGTGATTGCTTCATTCACTAAGGCATCTAAATCATTGGATGACCTTATTATGAGCCAAAGAGAATGTGGAGATAAGACAGCTTAGGATTTAATTCCTCTATGCTAAATCAAGCTCCCAAAGTGATTTTGGAAAAAGGATCTTCAAGTAATGAAGCATCTCAAAATCCAAAACTCCAAATGGTGCACACACATTCATTCCAAAGCACAACCACAACCAAACTGGCCTTGGTTATAAAGGAAAAGAAAAAACAACCAGATTGAGTATCTTTGAGAGGACAACGAGAAGAAATCCAAAGAGAGTTCCTCAAAGAAACTCCAAACAGAAGTACTCAAAAAAGAAATAGAGCTACCAAAAGCCCCAAAAGTTCTATAAAAGGAACACATGATGGAAATGGTAGAAACTACCCAAGTCAAACTGATTGGTACAATGTGAAAAATCAGCAAAGATCTATGGAATACAAGCCTAAATGGCAAAGGCCTAGAACTCAGCAAAGGCCATTCCAAAGGCAACAAAGCTACTATCACACATATGCACCCAAGTACTACACTCGAGATGATGTCACGATTCTAGAAAGAAGGCAATTGCTAAAACACACACACAGGCATACATACAAAAGAGACAGTTGTATGAACCTAAAGCCCCCAAGCAATTTGCCAAAGTGAATTATGATTATGGCACAGACAGATAGCAACCCCTTAGAGTCAAATCATTTGGATATAGGTTGGTTGGATCATCTTACAACACTAACCCCTCAGGACCCAGGCAAGTATGGGTTCCTAAAAACTAATTTCCTTGGTTGCGCGGAACAAATGAGTGCCAAGGAACCTGGTACATGGATAGTGGCTTCCCGGACACATGACAGGAAACAAGAAAAATCTATCAAAATTCAAGGAGGTTAGAGGTGCAAAAGTTATATTTGGAGGGAATGAAGCTCCAGGAGAAATAAGAGGCATTGGATCCATCAAGAAAAATGGACTAGAAATCACAGATGTTGCATATGTTGAAGGACTCAACTTCAATCTGCTAAGTATCGATCCAACTCGTGTGACAAGGGCTACAATGTTGGATTCAACATGGGTGTATGCCAAATCAAGGACACTGAATCTAATGAAGTAGTGCTACAAGGATGCAAAAGAACATGTATGTGATAGATTGGTCAACTGCTACACCAAGCACTTGTCTGCTAGCAAAGAGTACAGCCGAATCAAGTTGGCTGTGGCACGAGAAGCTGAGTCACCTGAATTTCAATACTATTAACAAGCTTGCAAGGAGTAAATTTGTAGAAGGACTTCCAGACTCAGTGTACAAGAAGAAAAGTGTTTGTGATGCATGCCAGATGGGTAAGCAAATCAAATCATCATTTAAAGAGAAGTCAAGCCCATTTTCAACAAGAATATTACATCTACTGCATATGGATCTATTTGGTCCTGTTGAACCAGCCATTATAAGTGGGAAGAAATACACTCTAGTAGTGGTGGATGATTATTCAAGATATACATGGACAATCTTCATGTGTAAAAAGAAGGAAACTTTGCAGAAGTTACCACAACTGATGAAAATGGTTCAAAATGAGAAGAGTCAAACCATTATAAAGATAAGATTTGATAGAGAAACTGAGTTTGTCAACGGAATAATAACTCAGTACTGTGTTCAAAATGGTATTACGCACGAATTATCTGCAGCAAGGACTCCACAGCAGAATGGAGTTGCAGAAAGAAGGAATAGAACTCTCAAGGAAGCAGCAAACACCATGTTAGTCAAGGGGTTACCCAAAAGATTTTGGGTCAAGCTATAAACACCGCATGCTATACTCAAAATAGATGCATGATCAATAGACAGCTGACAAAGACTCCCTATGAGATTTGGACAGGGAGAAAGCCAAATGTTGCATATTTTAAAATCTTTGGATGTAAATGCTTCATCCACAACAATGGCAAGGATAATCTAAAAGCTTTTGATGCTAAATCGATGAAGGTATCTTCTTGGGATACTCAAATTGAAAGCAAAGCCTATAGAGTCTTGAACAAAAGGACTATGGTAATGTAAAGAGTCTATCCATGTGGTTTTTGATGAACCTAATGTAAATGGAGAAGACATTGAAGAGTCACCGATAAGCCGAACTAACCAACTCGTAAGAGTCCCTATGTTGAAGTTGAAGCCGGAATAATTAATCAAGGTGAAGATGAGATGGTCAATCTCAAAGACAATCGAAAATCTGCAGCTAAGTGATGATGAGAGAGTCTGCTTCAAGATAACACAAACGCAAGACGATCAATCCACTAACTTACTCCAACCTGATGTGAGATGGCTGAGAGACCATCCACCAGAGCTAGTCATTGGAGATATAAGAGATGGTGTAAGAACCAGATCCAAAGCTCAGCAAGAAGCCATGTTCACTTGTTTTATTTCCCAAATAGAGCCAAAAGATGTGTCCCAAGCATTGGATGATGCACATTGGATTCAGGCCATGCAAGAAGAGCTGAATCAGTTTGAAAAGAACAAAGTATGGGAATTGGTTCAAAGACCAACCCATCAAAATGTTATTGGCACAAAATGGGTTTTCAGAAACAAAATGAATGAATATGGTTCTGTGGTAATAAACAAAGCAAGATTGGTAGCCAAAGGATATTGCCAAGAAGAAGGAATAGATTTTGATGAAACCTTTGCCCCTGTTGCAAGATTAGAAGCAATAAAGATGTTTCTTGCCTATGCTGCAAACAAGAACTTCATTGTATATCAAATGGATGTAAAAAGTGCATTCTTAAATGGATTATTGGAAGAAGAACTCTATGTTGAACAACCTCCAGGATTTGAGCAGAAGACTCTTTGAGACAAGGTGTACAAGCTCAAGAAAGCTCTTTATGGATTGAAATAGGCACCAAGAGCATGGTATGATACATTATCTCAATTCCTAACAGATAATGGATTCACCAAAGGCAAAGTAGATAGAACACTCTTCAGAATTCAAGATGGAAAGAGTATACTGCTTGTTCAAACATATGTGGATGACATTATATTTGGATCTACAAACAAAGAGTCTGTGTGACAAATTCTCAAAACTCATGCAAGGCAAATTTGAGATGAGCATGATGGGAGAATTGACATTATTTCTAGGACTTCAAGTTAAACATTTGAAGGATGGAATCTTCATAAGTCAAACAAAATACACCAGAGATTTAATGAAGAAATTTGGGATGGAAGAGAAGTCCTCTGTAAAAATACCAATGAATACATCAGTCAAGATCGATATGGATGCAGATGGCAAACCTGTGGATCAAACAAGATACAGAGCACTCATTGGATCACTGCTCTATCTTACAGCAAGTAGGCCAGACATCACCTTTGCAGTAGGTGTATGTGCAAGATTTCAATCTGCTCCAAAAGAAAGCCATATGATTGCAGCCAAGAGAATACTAAGGTATTTGAAGGGATTCCAGGAAGTCGGCTTATGGTATCCAAAGGAAGGTGGATTCAAGCTAATTGGTTATTCAGATTCTGACTATGCTGGATGTAGAGTTGACAGGAAAAGTACTTCAGGTACATGTCAAATGCTTGGAAATAGGTTAATTTCCTGGTTTAGCAAGAAGCAAAATTAAATAGCCACATCCACAACTGAAGCAGAATACATAGCTGCGGGCAGCTGTTGTGCCCAAGTCTTATGGATGAGACAGCAGCTGAGAGACTATGAAATTGAAGAAAGGAAATTCCAATTATGTGTGATAACACAAGTGCAATTGCAATCACTCAAAATCCTGTGTTGCACTCAAGAACAAAGCACATTGATGTCAGGTATCATTTTATAAGTAATCATGTTGAAAATAAGGACATCACCTTGGAATATATCTCAACTGATAAACAATTGGCTGACATATTTACAAAGCCATTATGTGAATCAAGATTTGAAGAACTCAAGCATGAGCTAGGGTTAGTTGAGCTGAGTTAACAATCAGAAGACTCAAGGAAAAGAGATGGAACATGAAAAGATGGAAAAAGAGCGGAGCTCTTGAAACATCTAAGTGAATCAGCCGTATCGGAAGGTCAGCTACATCGAGTTAGCTGACAACTGAGTACCCATGTAAAAAGAGAGAAGAAGAGCTGAATCAGCTAAGGGATAAGCTGAGTTATTTATGAGCTAAGTGACAAAAACGCAGTCGTTTTTAATAAGCAGGAATATTTTAAGGATGACGTCAGCGTAATAATGACAAGTACAGTCAAAAGCTGCACGACCAAGCCTATGATTGGATATAAATGCTGCCGCATTAAATGCGAGAAATTAAATGCTAATCGTCATGCAAAATCTGAGCCGTTGATCTTAATCAAATTTCAAAAATCGTCCGCACGTCCTTTCATAACTCATACATATACCCTTTCGTCCGTTTCTCTCTCACTTTACACAAACTGTTCATCTCTCTCCAAAGCAAAAAAAGAAATTTTTCTCTCAAAACCCTACAGATTCTCAAAGCATATTTTTTCAAAGTTTCGTTCGGTAAATCTCAAGAAATGGCATCTACTTACGATTTTGTTAGGTTGGGAAAACAAATCCACACCGGTTCTAACGTGGATTTTGAAGGAATGATCAAACAGGGGTTCGACGAAACCCTTGTGAAGAAAATAGCTGAGAAAGTGGAGAAGTCTGGGCTGAAACCCTTTCTCACAATGGAGTTTCAAATGACCTACGTGGATGAGGTCGCGCAGTTCTATGTGAAGGCTGAAGTTCACGGCGAGGGCATCAAGTCCTCTGTTCACGAGAAAGAAGTCACAATCACTACCAAGGACTTGGCAGAGCACTGTTTGCTATCGGCGAAAGGAGTGCCGGAGATCTATGAGGCTGACGTAAACTTGGCTGCTGCATGGAAGGAAGTGGCTAAACCTGACTATGCTGCGAAGGTTGTCTACACAGCTGACAAGAAGCTGCTGAAGGAATATTACCACAAGTTGTTGGATATTGTTGCCAAGTGCGTAGACATCAAATTTGGAAGCTTTAATCAGCTGTCCGAAACCAAGCTAATCGTGATGGCTGCGATCATGGAGGAGAAGAAGGTAAACTGGGCTGAGTTTGTATACAGTAGACTCTGCCAAAATATTGGGAATAAGTCATTCAAAGCAGATGGATCGTTCGGAGGATCCTTGGGGTATGGCCTAGTGATTGGTCGATTGATGGAGGTGAAGGGAATTCCACTCCGACATGGAAAGGCATTCCATGTCAACAAAAAGATGTTCTGATCAAATCTCTCCAGAGCACAGAGGAGAGCTTATGCCAAGAGAGCAGACACAAGTGAGGGGGAATCAGCTGACCCTGAGGAAACATCTGTTGTCTCCCCTCCGAAGAAGAAAGCTGCCCATGTAGCTGGAAAGAAGACTGCTGCCCCAACAACAAAGAAAACAAAAGATGCACTCGCCCGCAAATGAGTCACCCGCCTCGCAGCCGCAGCGAGAGAAGGAACCTCAAATACCTTCTCCGGTTGTCAAGAAAAGGAGGACTCGATGCCTAGAAAGCCGCTCCTCGAAAAAAAAAAGAAGCACGTCCCCGCCGCCCAGACTCGGAGAAACGCATCCAAAACCGTAAATTCCTATGGTAAGGACCAAAAGGAGAAGACTCTTCAAGCGATCGAGCTTGAGAAAATAGTTGAGTCTCCGCCACTCACCGAATAGATCGTCAAAAACACCGAGAAGAGAGTCTCCGAAATTATAGATGAAACAACCAAGTCTGCGAGGCCGATCAACAGAGGCAAGTTGAAGGATCACCAGAGATAGAACAACCGAGGAACAAGGAGTAGCCGAGATAGCGAATCCCCTGGCCGACAGATTGTGTCTCCACTGCCCCCGATGCTTTGCCAAGGAGTTGAGCAGCAGAGTATGTTGCCTTCTATTCTTGAAAAGGAAGGGCAACAGGGAGATGATGATGAAGAAGATGATGATGTGATGATCCTATCCCCACCATATCCAGACATCCAAAATCGTCTGCGAGAATGGAGGAAGTGGAAGCTGAGTCGATCAAGAGAACAGTTCCAAAGACCGGAGTTTATTGAAGAAGAAGAAGAACTGTTGAATTTCCTCGGTTTGACCACAGTGGTCCAAGCACTGGATGAAGAAAACTACACAGATATCTTGCAGATCTTCAAAGACAAGGAGAAGAAGAGACTGACAGAGGAATCTGAAGCTCGTGAGAAAGCCAGTATCTGCCCTCTAACTGGAACCACTGATCACACTCATCCACATCTTGATATGCTTTCAGAGAGCGATGAAGATCTGGACCCTGCTGCTGCTACTGAAGAATTGTAAATGCAGCAAGCCATGCAGGAATCCAGGATCCTACATGACCAACAACTAATGGAAGGCCCTTGGGAATCTTCCAAATCACAGCTGGAGATTGACCCTATGGGGGTGGTGCAGCGAATTGCGACTGTTGTTGCTGCGACCACTTCCCCAGCTCACTCTGATGAAGGCATTGAGGGAATTGACGATGAAACTAGGAACTTGGGGACCCAAGTCGAGCCAACCCCTACTGAAGGTGTCTTACCACCTGCCCCAACGGCTGAACACTCAAAGGAAACAATCGGGAGTCTGGAAAAGAGTGACCCCATTCCAAGTCACTCAGCTGGTGTGCCCGCTGAGGGGGAAACTCTCTCCACTACAGCTAGGTCGGAGAATGCTGCAGCTGACCGCACAACGGATCAAGGAGGCGAAGTGGAGAAGGAAACACAAACAGATACACAACAAGTTGTCATCGATTTGGCTCGAGGCTTGAGACTGCTCACTGGTGCCAACCGCTCCGAAGCAATGACGCCCAAGCAAAGAGAGGCACATGATGGATCTCGCCTCTGAGTTAACACTGGCAAAGAAAGTGCAATCCATGGAGTTGAGACTCCAGTGGATGCCACCTCTGAAGACCCTAAGACAACTTGAGTCTGTCGAAGAGATTGTCCAAGGCCTCGCCGCAGTTGAGATTGCGGAGGTAGTGAAGGCCAACGGAGGTTGAAATTTCCCGAGGTAAAGAGACGTATAGAACATTCCTCCTACTATCATTGATGCATCGGAGAAGGAGATAAGTGCCCTTCATGATTCCCAAGACAATCCTGATGTAACATTTCTGGGATCTGAAGGTGAAGATGAAGCTGAGTCATCCCCCATTGCAAATCCAACCGACTCAGCTGAGGATGTTCTTCCCAGCACGAGTAAGCCAGAATTCAAGGCTGCTCATCAAAAGTTCAATTTCGATGATGAGCCACCTCTCCAAATCTCATCATCTTCCGATGACGCCACTGATACGGCCGAGACCGATAACTCAACAAGAAGCACCACCTAAGACCCACGGTCGTTGAGACAAAGAGGCTCACCACCGGGTCCATACCACAACAAACCCCAGCTGAATCACAGTCATGGCCACGAGTTACCGTTGAACAGATTCCCAAAGCTATAGCAGAATCGACACAATAGGGTACATTATGGCCACGAGTTACCATTGAACAGATTCCCTATGTCCGTGATGATGCTTTTGAAGAAACGTTCCCCTTCTCACTAGAGCTGCCTACTCTTGATGACGAATCAGTTAGAGATCAATGATGTTTCCATAAACCTAATCCCGCCATTCCAACAGACACCATCCTTCTAGCAGACTTTGACTTTGACGCTGCTTGGCCGCCAGCTGAGACAGAGGTAACAACTGAGGTTCGAGAAGTTTTCAAAGCTATATTTGCGGAGATTGAGAAAATGGAAAGACACCAGGCCTCATTGGATATGCGGCTGGATAACCGAGATGCTAACCTTACTGTTGATCTGCGTGGAATAATAGTCAGGATCCGGGAATGGTGGCAACATCAGCAGACAATGCGTGTGGAACAAGTTCGATACTTCAAAGCATTGTACAATAAAATGCTGATCTGGAGCGCTGACAACGCTGATATGAAGAGACGAATGCAAGAAAACATTAATAGAATGCATGAATCTCATACCACAGAGATGGAACTGCTGCGAGAATTTCATCGAAAAGAACTTCTGCGCGTGGAGGAGAACATGAATGAAAAATTCAGCCTTCTTATGGCTGAAATGAAGTTGGTGACCGCCGAATCCAACGCCACTCGCTCAAAATTTCGAGCAAAGATACTCCGCAGCGAATCCAGCGTAACTCGGCTATCGATCACCTAGATTTCATGCTTGTCAAGTGTTTCAGGGGTTCCTCTCTCCTTTGATGATGCCAAAAAGGGGGAAGAGGAATACCTAAAGATGTTGAAAGGATCCGCAGCTGAGAAGAAGGATGCAGCTGGGAAGGAGAAGACAGCTGAAGAACAGAGAAAAGAAAAGAAGGGAAAATCTGTTGAGGGGGAAGGTTCGAAAGACATGACTTTAATGATTGCTAGAACCCTCAACAAGGACTTGTCACAATGACATAATCAAAGAAACTTCCAGCCGACTGCCGCTCCAACACTCTGCTGTGCCCATGTCCGAGAAGAGGAAGATAGTAGAAGCAGAGATGACTGAGATTGAAAGAAAAATGGATGCCCGTGCGATGGACATACTGAAACAATACGGAGGCATTCCGGCAGGAAGAGACACTGATGCCATTTCAGATGTTGGAACCGAGCCGAGATCTGTTTATGAATTCAAGACGCTCGCGTCCGAGGGATACTTCGAGAACATGACCATGGCCCAAGCCTGGGACTTGTATTGGGAAAAGGGCCTCAAGCTGTGTGAAGAAGCTGACAGGCAGCAGACTCCTAGCAGTCACTCTGCTGGTCACTCTACTAGGAAGAAGAAGGCCCCAGTACAATACACACCCAGAGGAAGAGGAAGAAGCAGTGGAGGAAGAGGTTTCAGACCTAGACCTCTACCCAAAAATATAGAATACTTAGATCCAGGAAGAAAGGAGGGATCTATTGGGCTGGGTTTGACGAAGTAGCCAACTTGCAAGTGGCCAAGAACAATGCTGAGTATGTAAAGAGAATCGAAGAAGAAAATAAAAGACAAACTCAGCTGTGGGAAGAAAGACAAGAAAGAAAAAGAAGAGATGAAGTTGCCAGAAAAGCCTATGAGAAAAAGAAAGCAGCTGAAGAAGAGAAGAAGAAAAAAGGTCAGAAGAAGACAGAGCTGATGAAGAAAGAAGGAGGCAGCGAAGGAGATGAAGTGTTGATGTCCACCCCTTCACGTAATTTAGTATTGTAAATGCATAAGTATGTAAGTCTTCTGTACATTGAAAAAGAAATTTGTAATTTATCTATTTTTGCGTAGACATAGATGTTTGCTCTGATACACTTTGTAAACAGCTGTTGTTGGGAAATTTATTGTTTAGATTTTGATGAATGCCATGTAAAACTTAGAATAGGAAGTTGGCACCCCATTTTTTGTTGTAAACTGCATTGTAATATATAGTAAATGGTCAAGCCGAGTTAAGTCGCCTATGCCCAAACATGCAAGAAGACAACTGAGACTAGTAGGAAGACTCATTGCGAGACAACCGAGTTTGGCAAAAGAAGAGAAGACGGAAACTCGATCAAGGTGCAACAGATGCAATCGAGTAAAGCATCGATCAAGTCAACTCAAAACAATCAAGTCTCTAGTTGAAGTGACAAAGAGTCATTTAATGATTGGAAGTCGACTCTAAGTCACCTGGGGAAAGCAAGGAAATGCAATCAGTCGAGATAATCGAAAGAGATCCGTTGCTGCACGTAAATCAAGAGAATTACTTAAACAAGTAATATCTCCATGCTACCTTTCTCAAGTGCTCATCCCGAGCGTGTAAAAGGAATAAACCAATGGGAAGCACTCGCACCATGTCGAACTCAAAAGTCAAGAACAATTCATACGAGGAAGTGGCAATTACAAGGATCGCAACAAGACAAGCCAACGACCACAAGTGACTTTCAAAAATAAGCCTATCTCTTCAACGGCAGATTTTTGAAAGATTACTATAAAAGGCCGAGGAATGACTCGAGAGAAGGTAACTAACCACGAATATTCAAGTATACATTTGAACTATAACCTAAGATATTTTCAAATCATTCAAGATTAATCCTCAAGCCTACATTACGAAGAAAATCAATCCAACACTCACCGTGAAGGAAAGATAACTTCAATCAGTTGAAGAGGAAATTGTTAAAGAATCAATCAAGGGTCTACATTCCACGGAGGATTGTAGGAAGGTTCAAGGTCGAACCGGTCTCGAGGAGTTTTGGAGGGCTTCGTGATCAAATCCTAAGAGCTTGAGCAAGTCACCAGAGTAGCAAGGCAAATGCCCCTGTGAAGAAGCCGAGTCGGACGAGAAGCCACCGAGTGACCAAGGCATCTCCGATCGAGTCCCAAAGGATCAAGTCACCGTGTGATCAAGACTTGTATCCGGACTGCTACCACTCAGATATCGATCAATACTTAGTGGATTCCTCCAGGAGTTGGAGAAGAGAGGAGTAGAAGAATTACCCCATATTCGAACCTCTATAAAAACTTATCGTGTCATTTACATTTCAAAGACTTTAATTCCTCGCATCTTATTTGTTTAATTCTCACGACATATTTGCTATCCAACCGATAATCTCTAAGTACTAAAACCAAGTATTAAATCATAACTAAACCAAACTTAAGGGTGTTAAGTCTTCCAAATAAAACAAGCCACGCTTGAGCTAATTCACTCTTAACAAAAGAGTTATTCTATCAACAAATCGATCCGAGTCTTTTGAGTGACTAACTCTTTGATTAACTAAATTGGTCATCCACCAAGGACACAACCGTATAGTGTCAACTCTGAATTTTAAAACGGACCAAAAGTTGGTAAGGTTTATTCAACCCCCTTCTAAACCTTACTCTCACACCCCCTTGGGACCTACAAGTGGTATCGAGTGGTTGGTTCATTGAGCCTTCCGCACCGTTCTTGAACTAGATCTCCAAACTTTTCAAAGTCCTGTTTTAGTACTTAAGTTTTCAAAACTCCTTTTATCATTAAAAGTTATTATCATGGAAGCAAATTTGACACGCATCCCCATGTTCACAATTGAAGAATGTGATGATTGGAAAATTCGTATGCAGCTCATCTATCAAAGATTACATGATGAGATGTGGATAGTGATAGAGGATGGACCACCGCAAATCTTAAAAGTGAACACAATCTGTAAGAAGAGCTACAATCAAGGTGAAGAGAATGTTGCCCTAGACCAACTATGGTTGAAAAACCAAGAACTCGAATGGACAAATGATGACAAAAAAGATACAACCTGGACAATGTAGCCAAGGACATCCTTTACAAAACCTTGACAAAGCCATGTTCAATAAAGTCAAATCATGCAAAACGGCCAAAGAAATGGGACAAGCTAACATTGATTTGTGAAGGCTCGAGCAAATCAAGGAAAATAAATTATCGCTGGTCAGACAAAAATTTGAGAATTTCAAAATGATCACAGGAGAAAACCTGGATCAATTGGATGCTCGGTTCACAAAAATCACAAACGAGCTATCTGCACTTGGAAAGGAATATACACAGAAGGAAATGTGTATGAAGATCCTAAAAAGTCTCCCAGCTGAATGGGAAATGAAGGTCATGGCACTAAGACATTCCATGGAACTATCGAAGACCTCCAACCATGAACTATTCTCAGATCTCAAAGCCTACGAATTTGAGCTGAGAAGAAAAGATCAAGAATAGACAGATGTACCCAAAACAACTGTTCTAATTGTTAAGGATGGAAAGAGAGTTGAGGTCAAAGAAGTCATTGATCCAGAAGAAATAGCCCTGATGGTTAAAAGATTCAACAAGTTCTTCAATAAGAACTACAAGAGAGGCAAGGGCGAATCTTCCGGAAGACACTCGGCTCCCAAGTCAAAGGAAGATAGGCCAACCAAGAGAACAGATCATCAAAAAGTCAATATCAAAGGATCGACAATCCAAGAATGGAAAGAGTCGATCAAAAGGTTGAATATCTATCTTTGAACTGTAGGCAACCAGGTCACTATGCCATTGATTGTCCATATCCTCGTAGTCAACAAATACGAGAATGAAGAAGAAAGAAAGGTCTTGAGAGAAAGAAGACAAGAAAAGAAAAAGGCAATGTTGGGCTGCAGAGATCGGCCGAGACAGCCAAGTCAAGAGAGACAATGATTGAGAGCATGAAGGCCGACTACTCAAGTGACTCAAGAAGAAGCCCCGATCCGTTTGATGGCCAAGGAACAAGATCAACCTGACCAAGAAGATGAGGTACACTCTAACTCGTCAAAATCGATTCTAGTGATAGTGATCGTGACACACACACTTCATCACCCCACCGATCTTTATGATTCATTAGGCAAAATGATGAAAGATTTTGAACACATTAAATCCTCACACACACTACTAAATGAGGAAAACAGCTACTCAAGAGCAAAACTCACAAAACTAAGGAGTTGAGTACTCTAAGTCAAATAGTGATGAGAATAAAAGTTTAAAGGCCGAAAATGCCAAGCTAATAAGCGAAAATAGCTGCCATAGAAAGAGGGAGAATGACCTCAAAAATGTGATTGCCTCATTCACTAAGGCATCTAAATCATTGGATGATCTTATTATGAGTCAAAGAGAATGTGGAGACAAGACAAAGGCTTAGGATTTAATTCCTCTCATGCTATGTCAAACTCAAAAGTAATTTTGGAAAAAGGATCTTCAAGCAATGAAGTGTCTCAAAAATCCAAAACTCCAAATGGTGCACACACATTCACTCCAAAGCACAATTACAAGCAAACCGGGCTTGGTTATAAAGGAAAAGGAAAACGACCCGGTTGGGTGCGTTGAGAGGGCAAAGAGAAGAAATTCACCAAGTTCCTCAGCAAACTCCAAACAGGAATTACTCTGTAAAGAAGAAACAGAGCTACCAATAACCCCAAAAGTTCTATCAAAGAAACACATATGATGGGAATGGTAGAAAATATCCAAGCCAAGTTGATTGGAACAATGTGAACTATCAACATTGACTTATGGAATATAAGCCCAAATGGCAAAGGCCTAGAACTCAGCAAAGGCCATTCCAAAAGTATAAGAGCTTTCATCAGCACACATATGCACCTAGGCATTGCACTCAGAGACTCCACAATTACCCAAAGAAGGCAATTGCTAAAACACATATACAGGCATACAGACAAAAGAGACAGTTGTATGAACCTAGAATCCCCAAGCAATTTGCCAAAATTAATTATGATTATGGCACTGATAGATGGCAACCCCTTAGAGCCAGATCATTTGGCTATAGGCTGGTTGGATCATCTTACAATACTAACCCCTCGGACCCGGACAAGTATGGGTACCTAAAACTTAATTTCCTTGATTTCGAGTTCAAGGAAGTGAGTGCCAAGGAACCTGGTACATGGATAGTGGTTGTTCCAGACATATGACAGGAAACAAGAAAAATCTGTCAAAATTCAAGGAAGTTAAAGGAGCAAAAGTCATATTTGGAGGAAATGAAGCTCCACGAGAAATAAGAGGCATTGGATCCATCAAGAAGAACGAATTAGAAATCACAGATGTTGCATATGTTGAAGGACTCGGCTTCAACTTGCTAAGCATCAGCCAACTCTGTGACAAGGGCTATAATGTTGGATTTAACATGGGTATATGCCAAATCAAGGATATTGAATCAAATGAAGTTGTGTTGCAAGGATGCAGACAAAAAAACATGTATGTAGTAGATTGGTCAACCGCTACACCCAAAGACTGTCTATTAGCAAAGAGCACAAATTGAATCAAGTTGGTTTTATTGGCACAAAAGCCGAGTCACACGAATTTCAAAACACTTAACAAGCTTGCCGAAGTAATCTTGTGGTAGGTCTCCCCAGCACTCGATACGATACAAGAAGGAGAGTATATGCGACGCATGCTAGAAGGGAAAACAGATCAAATCATCATTCAAAGAAAAGACATGCCCATCTTCAACAAGGATATTGCACCGCTACATATGGATCTATTTGGTCCATTGAACCAGCTAGCATAAGTGGGAAGAAATATACTTTGGTGGTAGTAGATGACTACTCAAGATATACATGGACAATATTCATGTGTAAGAAGAAAGAAACTCTCTGAAAACTACCACATTAATGAAGAGGATTCAAAATGAGAAGAGCCAAACCATTATCAAAATAAGATCGGGACGGAGGAACCGAGTTTGTCAATGGTATAATAACTCATTATAGTATTGAAAATGGCATTGGTCATGAATTATCCATGACAAGGACTCCACAACAGATCGGAGTTGCGAAAGAAGAATAGAACACTCAAAGAAGCGGAAGGACCATGTTAGTGAAGCGGGGTTACCAAAGAGATTTTGGGTGAAGCAATCAACACACTTGCTACACTCAAAACAGATGTATGATAAATGCAGACAACCACAAAGACTCCCTATGAGATTTGGACAGGAGAAAACCAAATGTTGCATATTTTAGAATATTTGGATGTAAATGCTTCATCCATAACAATGGCAAAGACAATCTAAAGGCTTTCGATGCTAAAGTGATGAAGGTATCCTCTTGGGATACTTAGTGAAAGCAAAGCCTCTGAGTACTCAACAAAAGGACTATGGTTGCGAGAGGAATCCATTCATGTGGTATTCGATGAGCCAAATGTAAACGGATAAGACATTGAAGAGTCACCGATAAGTTTGAATCATCCAACCATACAAAAAGGTCCCTATCTTTGAAGTCAAGTTTGGAATTATAAACTCGAGATGAAGATGAGATAGCCGAGTCTCATAAAATCTTTGGAAAATTTGCGGCTAAGTGATTGCGAGAGAGCGATCAAAGCAACACACCGGTTGCTAGACGATCGAATCCAACTTAACTTACTTCAACTTTGATGTAAGATGGCCGAGAGACCATCCACGAGAACTTGTCATTGGAGATATAAGAGAAGGTGTCAAAACAAGATCCGAAACTCAACAAGAAGCTATGTTCACATGCTTTATCTCACAAATAGAGCCTAAAGATGTGTTACAAGCATTGGATGACACACATTGGATTCAAGCTATGCAAGAAGAGTCAATCGGTTTGAAAGAAATAAAGTATGGGAGTTAGTTCAAAGACCCACCCATCAAAATGTTATTGGTACTAAATGGGTGTTCAAAAACAAGATGAACGAGGAGGGTTCTGTGGTAAGAAACAAAACAAGACTAGTAGCCAAAGGATATTGCCAAGAAGAAGGAATGGATTTTGATGAAACATTTGCTCTGTAGCAAGATTGGAAGCTATAAGGATGTTTCTTGCCTATGCGACTCACAAGAATTTTATTGTATATCGAGATGGATGTAAAAAGTGCATTCCTAAATTGTTTATTGGAAGAAGAAATGTATGTTGAACAACCTCCAGGATTTGAGCAGAAGACTCTTGGAGATAAGGTATACAAACTCAAGAAAGCTCTGTATGGATTGAAACAGGCACCCAGAGCATGGTATGATACTTTGTCACAATTCCTAACTGAGAATGGATTCACAAAAGGAAAAGTAGATAGAACATTTTTCAGAATTCAAGACAAGAAGAGCATACTGCTTGTTCAAATATATGTGGATGACATCATTTTTGGATCCACAAACAAAGAGCTATGTGAAAAATTTTCAAACCTCATGCAAAGCAAATTTGAAATGAGCATGATGGGAGAGCGACATTCTTCCTTGGACTCCAAGTAAAATTTGAAGGATGGAACCTTCATAAGTCAAACAAAATACACCGAGATTTAATGAAGAAATTTGGTATGGAGGAGAAGTCTTCAGTGAAAATACCAATTAATACATCGATCAAAATGGACATGGATGCGAGATGGCAAACCCGTAGATCAAACAAGATATAGAGCACTCATTGGATCATTGCTTTACCTCACGGCAAGCGGGCCGACATCACCTTTCTTTGTAGGTGTATGTGCGAGATTTCAATCTGCTCCAAAAGAGAGTCATATGACCGCAAAATGAAGAGGATTTTGAGATATTTGAAAGGAAGCCAAGAAGTTGGCTTATGGTATCCAAAGGAAGGTGGATTCAAGCTAATTGGCTATTCGGACTGACTATCTTTGGATGCGAGTTGACAGGAAGAGCACTTCCAGGCACATGTCAAATGCTTGGAAATAGGCTAATTTCTGGTTTAGCAAAAAGCAAAATTCAATAGCCACCTCTACAACAAGGCAGAATACATAGGCTGCGGGTAGTCATTGCCCAAATCCTATGGATGAGGCAAAGAATGAGAGACTATGAAGTTGAAGAAAAGGAAATTCCAATCATGTGTGATAACACAAGTGCAATTGCAATAACTCGAGAATCCGTGTTGCGATCAAGAACAAAGCATATCGATGTCGATATCACTTCATAAGAGATCATGTTGAAAAGAAGGACATCATCCTGGAATATATTTCAACCGATAAACAGGTTAGGTGACATATTCACAAAACCATTATGTGAGTCAAGATTTGAAGAACTCAAGCATGAGTTAGGATTAATTGAGCTGAGTTGACACCTAGAAGACTCAAAGAAAAGAAATGAAACACAAAAAGAGAAAAAGGATCAATTCTCAAATTGACTAAATGAATCACCATGTCGGAAAAACAAACTATATCGAATTAGTGACAAATTGAGTCGAGAGAACTGACGACTGAAGAGTTAAATCGGCTAAGGGATAAGCTGAGTTATTTATGAGCAAAGCGACAAAAACGCATCGTTTTTACTAAGCGGGAATGTTTTTAAGAATGACGTCATAATAATGATGTGTACGACAAAAAGTCGCATACCAAGCTTATGATTGGATATAAATCTTTGCTGCGCATTAAATTTGAGACATTAAATGCTAATCGGCGTGCAAAATCTAAGCCGTTGATTTCGATCACATTTCAAAACCACCCGCACGTCCTTTCGAAACCATACTTAAACCATTTTCGTCTGTTTTCTCTCACATATTACCAAAACGCGTTTCATTTCTATCTCGGAAGCAAAGGCAAAACTCTCTCAAAACCCTATCAATATTCAAATCATCTTCTAAGTTTCTTTTCGTGAAATCTTGAAAAATGGCATCAACTTATGATTTCGTCAAGCTAGGAAAGCAAATCCACACCGGGTCTCTTGTGGATTTCGAGGAATGGTCAAACAGGTCCGATGACGCCCTCATGAAGAAAATCGCTGAAAAGCTCGAAACGTCCGGCCGAAACCATTTACGACGATGGAGTTCTCGATGACCTATGTGGAAGAGGTCGCACACGTTCTACGTGAACGCCGAGATTCACGATGAGGGGATCAAATCCTCTGTTCACGGGAAGGAGTTCATCATCTCTCGCCAAGGATCTAGCGAGAACACCGCTCACTACCCGGCGTGAAAGGAGCACCGAGAAATCAATGAAGCGACATAGACTTGGCCGCCGCTTGGAAGAAATAGCCAAGACCGACTATCTTTGAAAAGATAGTCTACACCAAAAAAAGGGTCGAAGGAGGACTACCACAAACTGTTGGACATAGTTGCCAAATGCATAGACATCAAATTTGGCAGCTTTGACCAACCGTCTAAAGCAAAACCGATCGTAATGGCTGCGATCATTGAAGAAAAGCAAGTAAACCGGGCTGAGTTTGTCTACAAAGGCAGACTGCGCGAGAATGTAGGAACAAATCCTTCAAGGAGAATGGTGCATTTGGAGGATCCCGGATATGGCCTGTGATTGGCGGTGATGGAGGTGAAAGGAGTCCCTCTTCGACATGGAAAGGAGTTCCATGTAAACAAGAGATGTTCGAGATCAAACCTCTCTCGCGCACTGAAGAGAGCCCACGCCAAGAGAGCGATACAAGTGAGGGGGAATCGAGATGACCCTGAAGATACAACTGTTTCCTCTCCACCAAAGAAGAAAGCTGCCCCTGCAAATGCTAAGAGAATCGCTGCCCCTACTAAGAAAAACAAATCTGCTCCCGCCCGCAAAGTCGCTTTGCCCCCCCCGTGTCTCTCCTGCAACAAAGAAGGCCGAGAAGAAATCTCAAATACCTACTCCGTCGTCAAAAAGAGGAGAACGATAAGCCAGACGGCTGCTCCTCGAAGAAAAAACACAGACACCCCCCCCGCCAAGACTCGGAAGACACTCTCTCCGAACTAGAAATCCCTGCAGTGCGAACTAAGAGACGAAGAAAAATCATCAAGCAATCCGAACTTGAAAAACAGGTGAGTCGGCCACTCGGCTACAACAGATATCTGGAGATGCTGGAGAAGTAGAGTCTCCGGATATTATTGATGAAACAGACCAAGTCTGCTTGAAGGCGTCAAGAGGCAAATCAAGACCAGTGTAGTTGAGCAGTGAGACACAAAAAGAAGGCTGAAAGAGATGATGATGTGATGATCCTATCCCCACTTTATCCGGACATCCAAAATCGTCTGCGAGAGTGGAGGAAGTGGAAATTGAGTCGATCCAGGGAAACGATTCAATGGCACGAGTTTATCGAAGAAGAAGAGGAATCGATGAACTTTCTTGGAGTGACCATTTGTGGTCAAGCATTGGATGAAGAAAAATCGCACGAGATATCTTGCGGATCTTCAAGGACAAGGAGAAGGAGAGACAGAGCGAGGAGGAAGGCGAGGCACGTGAGAAGGCCAAAGATCCCGCCCTATCACCGCACCACGAAACACACATCATCATCTCCTTGGCGTCTTATCGGATAGTGATGAGGATCTGGACCCTACTGCCCCGTAAGAGTTGCAAATGCAAAGAAGAAATGCACGAATCCGAATTCTTCATGAGAAAAGAATGATGGAGGGACCAGGAGAGTCCTCCAAAACACACTGAGTTGGACCCAATGGGAGTGGTACACATATTGCCCGCGATTGTTCTTTGCACACCAGTTCCCACTCACTCGGAAGAAGGAATTAAGGGAACTGGTGATGAAATCTGGGTTAGTGGGGACCCCGGTCGAGCCAACCCCTAATGAAGGTGTCTTACCACCCCCCAACTACGGCTGAACACTCGGTAGAAACAGTAGGGAGTTTGGAGACGAGTGACCCCATTCCAAGTCACTCGGCTAGTGCGCCCGGTGAGGGGGAAACTCCTCCACTGCAGCAAGGTCGGAGGATCTTTGCGAGATGACTCCACAACAAATCTAGGAGGCGAAGTGGAGAAAGTACAAACACAAAATACACAACAAGTTGCCATCAACGAAGCTCGACATTGAGACTGTCTCAACCGAGGTGCCAACGCTCGAAGGCTAATGACGCTGGCGCTGATGCGGTCGAGGCACGAGGAAGGAACAACCCGGGAGTTAACACTGGGCAATGAAAGTGCAATCCATGGGGTTGAGACTCTAATGGATGCCACCACGAGAAGACCCTAAGGCAGTGACAGACACTGTCGAATGGGAGGTCCAGCCTCGGCTGCGCTGAGACTACGAGAAGGTAATGAAGGCCAACGGGAGGTTGAGACTTCCCGGGGTAAAGAAGTCAAGTAGAGAACATCCCTCCCTGCTATCATTGATCCATCCGGAAGGAGATTAGCGAACTTCACGACTCCCGGGATAATCCCGATGTAACCTTTAAGGGATCGGAAGAAGGCGATGAAGCCGAGTCATCCCCCGGATCGATCCAAATGACTCGGCTAAGGATGTTCCAACCACGAGCAAGTCCGACCTCAAGACTACTCGTCAAACTTTCAATTTTGATGATGAGCAACCCATGGAAATCTCATCATCGTCCGATGACGCTCGATAAGTGAGGACCATCAACTCAATTGGAAAAACCAAATGAGACCGAGCGAAGGCTGTTGAGACACTGAGGCTCGGCAAGTCGGGTCAACTTCACAAAGAAACCCACCAGCAATGAGTCCATCTGCGCAGGCTCCCAAATGCAACAAGTTCGACTCCACAGGGGAACATCACGCGCACCACTCATCATTGAACAAATCCCGGTTGCCCGTGATGATTCCTTTGTAGAATCATTTCCTTCTCTCTGGAGGTACCCGACCTCCCCAAGAGTCGAAAAACGATCTCGCGGCTTCCCACAGACCAGATCCTGTCATTCCATCGATACCATCGTTCGGTGACTATGATTTTGACGCCGCTTGGCCATCACCGCAACAGATGGAACAACTGAAGTTCGGGAAGTGTTCAAAGCATTATTTGCGAAATTGAACGGATGGAGAGGCACCAGGCCTCGATGGACATGAGATCGATAACAGAGATGCCAACCTTACTGGCGACTTGAGAGGCATAATAGTCGAAATCCGGGAGTGGTGGCAACAACAACAAACAATGCGGCGTGGAACAAGCTAGATATTTCGAACATTGTTCAACAAGCCGCTGTGCGGAGAGCCGAGAACGCCGATGCAAAGACGAAATTGAGAGAACACATTGAGCACATGCATGAATCTCACACTTTGAGATAAAGGCATTGCGTGAACAAAATAAGAATGAGCTCCTGCGTATGGAAGAAAACATGGATAGAAAATTCACCTTCTTATGGCCGAGATGAAGTTGCTTAAAGGCCAATCCAACGCTACTCGTTCGAGTTTCGTGCAAAGATACACCACAGCACTCAAGTAGAACTCGCCATCGCCAGACTCGACTTTACCTTGCTAGTATGTTTCCAGGGTTCCTCTTTCCTTTGATGATGCCAAAAAGGGGAAGAGGAATACCTTAAAGCGCTAAAGAGATCCGAAGGCGAGAAGGAGGGAAGCATTTGTGTGAAGGAAAGACAAATGAGGAAGTTTCAAGGAAAAGAAAGGAAAGTCTGTTGAGGGGAAGAATCGAGAGATGTGACCTTAATGATTCCACAAACCCCCAACAAGGTCTTGTCACAAACGATGATATTATCGGCAAAACTCCCAGATGACTCGCCACTCCAACACTCTGTTTGTATCTATGGTCCGAAAAGAGAAAGACATTGAAGCGAGGGATGGAGGAAGTGGAAGGAAGGTTGAATGCCCGAGTTATGGACATCTTGAAACAACATGGAGGCATTCCGGTGAGACGGAGACACTTATACCATCTCGGATGTCGGAACCGAGCCAAGATCGGTTGATGAATTTAAAACGCTCGCATCCGAAGGATACTTCGCAAACATGTCTATGGCTCAAGCCTGGACTTGTATTGGGAAAAGGGTCTACCAAAGAGACTACCAGCGATCCTCTGCTTGGTCACTCCGCCGTCACTCACCGAAAAGAAGAAGACCCCAATCAATACACGCCCGGGGTAGAGAAGAAGCGATGGTGGAGGAAGAGTTTTCGACTGAGGCCTCTGCCCAAAAACATTGAGTACATAGATCCGGGGCAAGAAAGGAGGGATCTATCTTTGGTGGTCTTGACCAAGTAGCCAATCTGCAAGTGGCTAAAAACAATGCTTGAGTATGTGAAAAGAATCGAAGAAGAAAATAAAAGACAAACTCAGCTATGGGAGGAGAGACAAGAAAGATTAAGAAGAGATGAAGCTGCCGGAAGGCATATGAAAAGAAGAAAGAAGAAGGCGGTGAAGATGAGAAAAAGAGAAGAAGACCGAAGATGACAGAATCAAGAAGATGAAAGAAGGAGAATGAAGGAGTTGAAGTGTTGATGTCCACCCCTTCATGTATTTTACTATGTAAATACATACTATGTAAGTCTTCTGTAATAAATCTGTAAATTCTCTATTTTTTTGCGTAGACATAAATGTTTGCTTTGATACACCTTGTAAACAACAGTGTAAAAGAACAAGAATGTTATGATCAATAAAAGGATTGATTCCATGCATACATTCTCTGTGAATGCACTATCTGTATGTATCTTTGCTATTTACATTTTGAATGTTTTAAGTTTTGGCATCATCAAAAAGGGGGAAATTGTTGGGAAATTTATTGTTTAGATTTTGATGAATGCCATGTAAAACTTAGAATAGGAAGTTGGCACCCCATTTTTTGTTGTAAACCGCATTGTAATAAATAGGGCTGGTCAAGCCGAGTTAAGTCGGCTATGCCCAAACATGCAAGAAGACAACGGAGACTAGTAGGAAGACTCATTGAGAGACAGTGAGTTTGGCAAAAGAAGAGAAGACGGGGAACTCGATTGAAGGTGCAACGAGATGCAACAGTAAAGCATCAATCAAGTCAACTCAAAACAGTCAAGTCTCTAGTTGAAGTGACAGAAGAGTCATTTAATGATTGGAAGCTGACTCTAAGTCACCTGGGAAAGCAAGGAAATGCATCAAGTCGAGATAATCTGAAAGAGATCCGTTGCCTGAGAAATCAAGAGAATTACTTAAACAAGTAATATCTCCATGCTACCTTTCTCGAAGTGCTCGGTCCCGGAAGCGTGTAAAAGGAATAAACCAATGGGAAGCATCGCACCATGTCGAACTCGAAAAGTCAAGAACAATTCATACGAGGAAGTGGAAATTCCAAGGATCGCAACAAGACAAGCCAACGACCACAAGTGACTTTAAAAAATAAGCCTATCTCTTCAACAGGCGGAGTTTTTGAAAGAATACTATAAAAGGCCGAGGAATGACTACGAGATAAGGTAACTGAACCACGAATATTCAAGCATACATTTGAACTATAACCTAAGATATTCTCAAATCATTCAAGATTAATCCTCAAGCCTACATTACGAAGAAAATCAATCCAACACTCACCCGTGAAGGAAAGATAACTTCAATCGGTTGAAGAGGAAATTGTTAAAGAATCAAGGGTCTACATTCCACGGAGGATTGTAGGAAGGTTCAAGGTCGAACCGGGTCTCGAGTTTTTGGAGGGCTTCGTGATCAAATCCTAAGAGCTTGAGCAAGTGAGTCATAGTAGCAAGGCAACCGCCTGTGAAGAAGTTGAGTCGGATGAGAAGCCACCGAGTGACCAAGGCATCTCGGTGAGTCCCAAAGGATCAAGTCACCGTGTGTGATCAAAACTTGTATCGGACTATTACCACTCGTGTCTTGATCAATACTTAGTGGATTCCTCCAGGAGTTGGAGAAGAGAGGAGTAGAAGAATTACCCCATCTTCGAACCTCTATAAAAACTTATCGTGTCATTTACATTTCAAAGACTTTAATTCCTGTATCTTATTTGTTTAATTCTCACGACATATTTGCTATCCAACCGATAATCTCTAAGTACTAAAACCAAGTATTAAATCATAACTAAACCAAACTTAAGGGTGTTAAGTCTTCCACTGAAAACAAGCCACAGTTGAGCTAATTCAGTCTTAACAGTTGAGTTATTCTATCAATAGCTCAGTCGAGTCATTGAGTGACTAACTCTCTTGATTAACTAAATTGGTTGTCCACCAAGGACACAAACAGTATAGTGTCAACTCTGAATTTTAAAAAGGACCAAAAGTTGGTAAGGTTATTCAACCCCCCTTCTAAACCTTACTCTCACACCCCTTGGGACCTACAGCTGTGTAAAGGACAAGAATGTTATGATCAATAAAAAGATTGATTCTACGCATACATTCTCTGTTACTGCACTACCTGTATGTATCTTTGATATTTACATTTTGTATGTATGCTTTAAGTTTTGGCATCATCAAAAAGGGGGAAATTGTTGGGAAATTCACTGTTTAGATTTTGATGAATGCCATGTACGACTTAGACTAGAAAGTTGGCACCCCATTTTCTTTGTAATTTCCATTGTAATAGATAGGGCTGCTCGGGCTGAGTTAAGTCAGCTATGCCTAAATATGCAAGAAGACAACTGGAGACTAGAGTGAAGACTCCGTTGTGAGGCAGCTGAGTATGGCAAGGAAGAGAAGACAAGAACTCGACTGGAGAAGTATCAGCTGAGATGCAGCTGTGTGAAGTGTCAGTCAAGTCAACCCAAGATAGCCAAGTCTCAAGTTGAAGTGACAGATGAGTCATCCAACGATTGGGAGCTGACTCGAAGTCATCTGGGGAAGTTAAGGAATTGCAGTCAAGTCAAGGCAACTGAAAAGGATTCGTTGCACAGAAGTCAAGAAAGTTACTTAAATAAGTAATACTTCCATGTTGTAATATTCTAAAGTGCTCAGTCCCAGAAGCGTGCAAAATGAATAAACCAATGGGAAGCACTGCACCTGTGTCAGAACTCTGAAAAGCTGAAGAATCATTTAATACGAGGAAATGTCAATTTCAAGGACTGCAACAAGACAAGCCAACGACCACAAGTGCCTTTTGAGAATTATCCTATCTCTTCAACGGGCAGATTTTCAAAAGAACAATATAAAAGGCTGAGGAATCAATTTGAGAAGGGGTTACCTTGACTACCAAAACTACGAACATTCAAGCTATCATTTTTGAGATGTAACCTACAAAATATTCTCAAATCATTCAAGCTTAATCCTCAAGCCAAAACTTCGAAGGAAATCAATCCAACATTTGCCTGTGGAGGAAAGACGACTTCAATCAGTTGAAGAGGAAACATTTGAAGAATCAAAGGGGTCTACATTCCACAGAGGATTGTAGAAAGGTTCAAGGTCGAACCAGTCTCAAGCTATTGGAGGGCTTAGTGATCAAATCCAAGAAACTTGAGCAAGTGAGCTGTAGTAGCAAGCGGTACCCTCTGTGAAGAAAGGCGAGTCGGAGGAGAAGCCAACCGTGTGACCAAGGCATCTCCAGACTGAGTCCCAAAGGATCAAGTCAGCTGTGTGATCAAGACTTACATCTGGACTGATAACCACTTTGTACTCTGATCAATACTTAGTGGATTCCTCCAGGAGTTGGAGAAGAGAGCATTAGAAGAATTACCCCATCTTCAAACCTCTATAAAATTTATTGTGTCATTTACATTTCAACACTTCAATTTTGCATATTATTTTATATCTGCTGATAAATTTGCTATCCAATTTATATTTAACAAAGTGCTAAAACCAAGTGTTAAAACAAACTTAAACCAAATTCAAGGGTGTTAAGTCTTCCGCTGAAAACATATCACAGTTGAGTTAAGCTTTAGACTAAGCAATTGAGTTACTCTATCAACAGCTCAGTCGAGTCTGTTGAGTGGCTAACTCTGGTGGTTAACTAACTTAGCTGTCCATCAAGGACTTAGCTGTGAAGTATTAACTCTGAACTATTTTAAAAGGACTAAATCGAAAAGTTGGTAAGGTTTATTCAACCCCCCTTCTAAACCTTACACTCACACCCCTTGGGACCTACAGTTTCATTGTTTGATATTATTCTTTTCTATGCTAAAAAGTATCCCTTTTTAGCAAAAAAGTATCTATTTTTATATTGCAGCAAGTGATCTAAAAACTGTCACTTTTTTCTTGCAGGGTGTCGATAAAGTACGCTTGTTGCTCAAAAGGGACATGGAAGTTATAACCCATTTCCACATGGAACAATTGCGTCTGGAAATGCAACACAAAGAAGCAGACCCTTCATCTTCACCGGACGATAAATTCTTCTCCAATTCCAAACTTCATGAATACATTGATGAAGTTGTGAAGATCTTTCAAAATATGAAATGACGGAAGGATTCAATGCCTAGGTTTGATTTGCTGACGCCTTAGCCAATGTCGCAAGAAGCAATAATTGATGAACCGTTAGGTGACGATGCCCCTGATAACGAAATGTTTGAAAGTCAAGTTGAAGGTAATTCAAGTGGTATATTAGAAGTATCAGTTTTTCTTAGAAACGTATCAGTTTTTCTTAGAAAAGTGACATTTTATTTTTCTTTTGTTTCTGTTTGGAATAGATGATTGGTCATTCAAGAAAACTGAATTTCAATGTGAATTTATGAAAAAGAACAAACAGTACTTGACTGGAATGACACGAAAACAGAGAGATGTCGTTGACTTCTGTTTTTCTGATCATAGTTCTGAAAGAGAATAAGTAACTATGAGATTATAGATTGAAAAGTTATTATTTTATTGATTTCTTATTACTCACATGCTACTATTATTTGCATCTCAGCGAAAATATTTTTTCCCACGGAGGGCATTCGTTTATTGCCTTTGGTGATGGAATTGATTCATTACATCATGCATATTTGATTTTTTCAAGTGTCGTTGATGTATGGACACTTATTTTAAACAAATCAGTTGGTCGGGCAAAGAATGCAGGACATTTTTTTTTGAACACTCAACATTCTGTAAGTAATATTTTAATCAAATCTTTTTATGTTTATTTCAGTTTTTTTTATCTTTTTGGTTTTTCTTGCAACAGTTGTATCTTGAAGGTTGTTTTGATGGGAAAAACTCTGGAAACGAACTTAGAGGCTGTTGGAGGACGTGGTTGAGTACCTTGAACAAATCGGACTTGAACACTATTGACCGGGTAAGATTTTTAGTATTTGCTTTGAAAAGTATATCATTTTGTTTGATAAGTTTTCTGATTTTGGTTGAAAATATGTTGCATCATTTGGCATGTTAATCTTTGTTGCTCAAAGTATTAGAAATTGCATCAAAAGTTTCATAAATTATCTGAAAAGTATCAGTTTTATGTTAACATTTGAAAATTTGTTTGCACTCTGCATGTTATATATCTGATGCTCAAAGTATCAAAAATTGCATCAAAAGTATCAGAAATTATCTGAAAAGTATCAGTTTTTGTGTTTAAAAAATCTGATGAAATTTCTGTTGTTTCAAAATATGTAGATCTTTGTACCATATTGCTACCAAGGCCATCATATTGCCACTGTCATGAATTTTGTTGACAAGAAAGTTCAATACCTCGACAATATGGTGCATGATGAAGATGTTGTTGATCAGTTCGTCAGTCTCTCGAAGTTGATGGTAAAGCATTATATGTATTTGTTAACTTTTTATTATATTTAATAACAATTACAAATCTATGACATTATATTGTTAGTTTTCACAGCATAAACAAATGGCTCTCTTCCTCGAAGAAGAAAATCACCCAAAAGCTGGAGAAGTTAAATCATATATCTGGGAAAATGTGCCATTCAAATGGCAAACAAATGACACCAACATTGATTGTGGTGTTTTCCTCATGCACCATATGGAAAATTTTGTTGGGAAAGTTTACTCATCTCCGGATTTGTCAAAGGTATGAATATTCTCTTAAACAAAGAATTTGTCTGTTTTTTTATAATTATTTTATCTATTTTTATAGCTATTTTTTTAAGGCTGTGGAAAGACGCAAATTGAGAGCTAAATACTGCGCCAAAATCATTTTATCTGAGTTTAATGAATTGAGATTGGAGATAGAGCAACAAGTGCTCAAATTCAAGGAAATGACCGCTGAACCTGTCAAAAAACCCTCCAAGAAAGCTAGCAAGAAAGTCACGAAGAAATAGAGAAAATGATGAGATAGTATATTTATGAAATTTGTAAATGTTGAGATTGCATATGTTGGTAGTCATTTTGTGATTAGATGTTGAATAGTAGTTGATATTTTGTGAATGTTGGTGGTCATTTTGTGATTAGATGTTGAATAGTAGTTGATATTTTGTGAATGTTGGTGGTCATTTTGTGATTAGATGTTGAATAGTAGTTGATATTTTGTGAATGTTGGTAGTCATTTTGTGATAGTACATTGATTTTTGCAGTGCGATGTTAGTTTTAAGCACCGAGTGCTGAATTTATTTGATTGTGTATAGGGCGATGTGTTTTAAGAAATTTTGTATCATGTATAGTTCTAAACAAATTATAAGTATCGATAATTATGTGAAAAGTATCGATAATTACGAAAAGTATCAATATTCTGCATTTGGATTTTTAAATTTTGGAAACCTAATTGCATACTTCTAAACAGACGAAAAGTATTAGTAATTATGTTAAAAGTATTAGTAATTATACGAAAAGTATCGATGATTCGATAGATACTAAGTGATAGATTTAAGAAACTAACATGTTAAACATTAAAAACTGATAGATTTCAGAAAAATATATCTAAAATAACAAATGTATCATAAATTGCCTCATTACAACGGACAAATTTAAGGAAAATATCTCTAAAATAACCGAGGATTTGGAGTCTTTGAACCAAACTCATTTGCTTGAGAATAATCAGAGACGTCACTTGTTTTCTTCTTGCTCTTTTCCAAACTTCCCTTTATTCTTTTTCTTCTCCCCTTTGTTACGGATCGTGTAGGATCTTGCAATGTGTTAGTTGTACTTGAAACAGCATACGATTCGTTTTGCCCCGTGGAATATTACACATTTTTCAAGGCACTAATAGCAAGAAAATCCCTTTCGTAACGTTCTTCAATGATTCTCCTTGCTTCTTCATTTCCTTGGCATTTCAACACAAGATCATAATATCTTGAGCCATTTCATGACGCCTTGAAGAAATGCAATCATTAAAGCTTGTCAGGCTTCTCAACTCTCTTATTTAAGATGTCCCATACTTGAGATTTTGCCATTCATGTCCATCTCTTAAGAATATATATTTATGGTATCTTGACATGAGAATGAAGATGAAGGACCCGTAATGAATGGAAACACAAAATACCACATTTTTCAAATTTCTTACAAGTGCACGTTATCCTGTTTCGTAATGGATCAAACATTACCTTACTTACATCTCCATCGCCGATATGAGAAGAAACGTCATAAACATTCAATATCTCATCCTTATGAACTAGAGTGCAAGTAGTAGAAATGGATGCGATAAACTCACTCTTAAAGTCTTTAAACATTGTTAGAGTGTATACCTCAGAAGCATGGTTTAACAACCCAGTCAATGGTATGGAAGACGATGGTATTGATCTTGATGATTGGAACTCATCGTTTTGTTCTTTCATTCTCCAATCCTTCACTAGTTCCTTAAAAGTACCATAAAAATCAGTCAAACTTGTCGTCTTCTTTGCATTGAATCCCATGGCGTTGCTAGTACTTTCACTCCTTTGTGAGGAAAGTATTCCAGCAGAAAAGAAATCTTTGCTTAAGGTTGTGCACCATTTTTCCTTTATCTCATACAATCTTTTAAACCATGTTTGATCCTCCAATCCGTGCGTTGAAATCATGTTACTCCAACAGTTCTCAAATTGACTTCATTCGTACAACCCGACAAGCATTTCCTAAATGCATAAATTGTTGCTTTTCGATTGTCCAAACCCTTATTGCATTAAGGTAAAGATGCCATTGGCATAGCTTATGTTTTCTCCCAGGGAATACCTGCATGAATAATTCAGGGTTAAAGTAATACTTTTTTGAGTAAAAGTATCTGTTTTATGCGATAAAGTACCATTTGTTCAATAATCAGTCAAAAAACAGGAAATCAGTAAACTGGATGAAAAAAAAAATCATATAGTCAAAGTATCAGTTTTTAAAGTAAAAGTATCTATTTTTTGTGATAAAGTATTATGTTTTCAATTCAGCTATGTACCTTTTCTATCGCGTTAGAAATCGCTTGGTCTTGGTCAGTGAATATAGTTATAGGACACTTTCCTCCCATGGCTTTCTTAAAATCTCAAAAAGCCATTCAAACGTTTCAGTCTTTTTGTTCGATAAGAACACAACCAAACATCACATTTTTCCAATGATGGTTGATGCCAACTATTGGAGCACATATCAAATTATATATGTTTGTGCGATATGTTGTGTCAAAAATGACGACATCCCCAAATATTTCATAATCTTCTCTTATCATTGAATCTCTCCAAAAAACATTGCTCAATTTGGCCATCTCATCTAGCTTAACTCTAAAATAGAAGTCCTCCTCATCGGATTGTTGTTGGTACAACATTTCAACAAGTGTTTGTGCATCCCCACCTTCTATTTCTTTCAATTTCAGACGATTCACAAAATTTAAATGATCTTTTATAGTGTGTCCTACACTATTATCTCCTCCAGCTTCATGTGCCATATAACGGTAAGAATCTATTGGTCTCATTTCGGAAGAGACCATATCTTCTATCACTTTGCCCTTTTCACTTGTAATCTTTCTCTTAGAACGATGAAGGTGGTTCCACTCTTTTCTTGTAAATGGATGATTATGCTCCGTGACATGGCTCAAGACATCATAAAGACCTTCATCATTTAATTTCACCCTCAATGAAGTATTGCATCCGGTACGTGTGATAGGGAAATTTTTCTTTTTTTTACTTTTGGAATTTATGTCCAAATTTCCCGATCTCCTAAATCCTTCACAAGAGCATACAAAATATTTTTCTGTCACAAATCCATTAGCTTGAGTTCGAGTTGTTGCTTTACGAATGCTAAACCCGAGTCTTGTGACTATGGTCCATATACAACTTATGCATGTCATCAATTGTCTTCCTTTTCAACCCAACAAGGGAATCCGATACATCCACAGGTCATTGGTAGTCTAGAAACATTTAAAAAAATCACAGGACAGATTAATAGATGTTGGTACTTTTGGAAAAAATAGTAATACTTATGCGGCAAAAGTGATACCTTCTGCATCTGCCTTTGTGTTTTGGTCAGTAGTATCTCTTGAATCCAGATTTTCACCTTCAATGACTTCTATATCATCTTCATCACTAGAAACAATAAGTATCGAATCCAAGTTTTCACCTATATGTATAAATAAAATAAATTATTACATCAAAATATCTAGTAGAATATCCCTTTTATTCAGTAAATATAAATTTGTAAAATTTAAATGCCCATCATAAAAGTATCATTTTTTCCATAAACAAAGTATCACTATTTTCAAAAAAAGTATCATATATAATATCAAGTATCACTATTTCCAGTAAAAGTATCATATTTAAATACAAAAGTATCAGTATTTCCAGCAAAAGTATCATTTTTTCAATGTATGAGTACATTACCTTCCTTCATCAATGACATGTGTGCATCTTCATTCTCCGTTGAAGAGATTATCGAAAATCGTACAACAACAGGTCGAAAGTGCAATGTAAGGATGACAATGAAGCTTTTTGTTGCACCAACAATGGAGATTTTTTCTTACAAATATTAAACTTTTTGTTGAAAATAGGTGAATGTCGGCTTACCAGTGGAGCTTTTGTTGTTAGGAGGTAGCGAGCTGAGCTTTTGGAGGAGGAGGAGTCCTGTTCGAGCTTTTGGAGGAGGAGATGGCGAGCTGCGGGTTTTTTTTTTGAAATTAGGTTTTTATTTTTTTTTTATTTTGAGTTGTGTCAAGGTGGCCCTGTTCCATTGGGCTTTGCATGTGCCAGCTCCGGGCGGGTCAGGAGGCGGGTGCGGTCCTTTTTTTTTATGTTGCCAGCTGTCACGTGGGTCTGGGGCTGGATCAGATCCGGATCACTGGTAGGATCCGTCTTACGAAATAGGATCCGTAAGACGGTCCTATGGGAGACCTTCTCTTTATTTAATTAGGAAAATTTATAGAATATTATGTTTCCAAAATAAATAGGATCAGTCTGTTGACTGATTCCTTAGGATTTGATTTTTCATATTTATAGGGATTGTTTTCCTAATTTTGTAGATTAGATGTCAGCCACAATTATGTTAAATATGCAAGTAATTCTTATTCAAAAGGCAATGAGAATTTTGTTCTTCTTATCTCAACTTCCACATGGTACTAGAGCCATCTCTGGAAGCCTAATTTTTTGCCAGTTTTTCACCACCATGACTAAGTATAGAATGAACTCACAGTTCTCTTCCTCGGAAGTCAATTTAAAAACCGAGCAAATTCCCTCAGTCAACATTCAAGAAATTTCATCATTTCTTATCACTAATCACAGACTTAATGGCCATAATTTTCTTCAATGGTCACAATTTGTCCTCATGTATGTCTGCGGCAAAGGGAAGGATAAATATCTCACAGGCGAGGTCTCTGCTCCAGAAAAATCAGATCCTAAGTATCGAGTCTGGAATACGAAAAATCACATGGTTATGTCGTGGTTAATCAATTCTATGACCACTGAAATAGGAGAATGTTTTGCTTTAGAAGACAACCAAAGACATTTGGGAAGCAACACACGAAACCTACTCCAGTTCAGAAAATACCGCAGATTTGTTCGAGATTGAAACCAAACTTCATAACCTGCGACAAGGGGAATTAAATGTCACCCAATATTTTAATATCCATACTAGATATTGGCAACATCTTGATATGTTTGAGATATATTCCTAGAGATACCTTGATGACACTGCTTTGTTCAGGAAAATTGTTGAACAAAAGAGAACGTTCAAATTTCTTCTCGATCTCAACAAAGACCTAGACGCAGTAAGGGGGAGAATCAAGGGAATTAAACCCCTACCTATGGTTCGAGAAGCGTTTTTAGAAGTTTGACGGGAGGAGAGTTGAAGGAAATTAATGATGATGGGCGATTCCATCAATGCTCCAACGGTGGAAGGCTCAGCTCTATACACACATAATTCTTCCCAAGGTAACAAACTCAAAAAAGGGAGGCTATGGTGCGAACGTTGCAGGAAACCTGGGCACACTATGGACACATACGTGCTGGAAATTACATGGAAAATCAGCAGATTGGAAGCCTAATCTTGCATGAACTGACCGTGAGGGTCGTGCCCATGCTGCTACAACATCGAATGATTCTAACACTTCTGAAATCAATCATTTTTCAAAGGAACAACTTGATGCGTTACAAAAGATATTTGGTCAGATTTCTAATTCCTCTTAATCGACTCTAATGACTTCTCAACAATATACTAGTATGTTAGCACACCAATGTACTCTCTCTTTTCCCTTTACTACAAAAATTACAAAGTCAAAACCTTGGATAGTCGATTCGGGAGCCTCTGATCACATGACAGGTGATATTAGTATTTTACAGAACTATAAGCCAAATTATGGTGTTTCCACAGTAAGGATAGCAAATGGTTCACTCTCAAAAGTTTCTGGAACAGGAACAATACAGTTAACAAAAGATTTGATTCTCCTTGTGGTTCTTTATGTGCCGAACTTGGACTATAATTTAATTTCCATAAGCAAACTTACTCGTGATTTGAATTGTGTGACTAAATTCTATCCAAATTTGTGTGAATTTCAGGTAGTGGATTTAGGGAAGGTAATTGGCAATGTTGAGCTGTGTGGTGGACTCTATTTGCTCAAAGAAAGTACTTCACTTCATCAAAAAGTTTCTTCTACAAGTTGTGTCTTTCAATCTGTTTTCAATTTTGTGTCAATTTTGGATGAAAACAAAGTTATGTTATGGCATTTTTGTCTTGGACATCTAAACTTTGTTTATCTTGAAAAGATGTTCCCTCAATTGTTTCGTAATAAAAGTTCCAATTTTTATCATTGTGAAATATGCCAACTTGCTAAGCAAACTAAACATGTTTATCCAACCATCCAATATACACCCTCATATCCATTTTCTATGATCCCTAGTGACATTTGGGGACCCTCAAGAGTTAAAAACATAAATGGAAACTCGTTGGTTTGTTACTTTCATTGAAGACCACACAAGAATCACATGGACCTTTCTCATGAAAGAAAAATCAGAAACAGGGGTAATCTTTAGATCTTTTAACTCGATGATTAATACCCAATTCAAAAACAAATTCAGGTCCTACAAACTTACAATGCCAGGGAGTATTTCAATTTTGTTGGTTCTTATCTCTTGGAACAAGGCATTATACATATGAGCTCATGTAGATACCCCTCAATAAAGCGGAGTGGCAGAGAGAAAAAATAGACACCTACATGAAGTAGCTCGATCGATCATGTTCCCCAACAACGTTTCTAAATATTTACGGGGAAGCTATCTTAACAGCCACCTACCTCATTAACAGAATGCCAATTCGAGTTCTAAAATTTCAAAATCCACGTCAGGTTCTTATACAATTCTTTCCCCATTTCAAATCATTCACCTCAGATCTTCCACTTAAAGTCTTTGGGTGTTCAACCTTTGTCCACATTAATCACCACAATCGAACCAAACTCGGCCCAAAATCACTCAAGTGTATCTTTTTAGTCTATTCATTCAATCAAAAAGGATATAAGTGTCACTCAATTCTTACTAGAAAAATATATATCTGCATGGATATTACATTTTTTGAACACCAGCCCTACTTTTCCAAACCTGAAATTCAGGGGGAGCATTTGAGGTACTTGAAGATGACACCAGGTCATGGATTATTGTTCAGAAAATGTGATAATCGAGAGATAGAGATCTACACAGATGCAAGTTGAGCTAGAGAGTTGATTGACAGAAGATCTACCACTGGTTATTGTTCATATGTGTGGGGAAATCTAGTGACATAGAGAAGCAAGAAACAATTAGTGGTTTCTAGAACCAGTGCCGAGTCAGAATATCGTGCACTTGCTCTAGGCATCTGTGAAGGAATGTGGCTTCAAAGATTGCTCAGCGAACTTGGAGCCATCACAAAAAACACAAGAATGCTAGTCAAGCTGCTATCTGTATTGCCAAAAATCCAGTCCATCACGACAGAACGAAACACATTGAGATAGATAGACATTTCATATCCGAGAAGGTCAACAATGGAATAGTTCAATTGACCTACATCCCTACAACACTGCAGATAACTGATATCCTTACTAAAGCCCTTCCAAGGACCAACTGAAGAATTTAGTTCCAAGCTAGAATTGTATAATATATACAACCCGAGAATGTGGAAATGAGCAGATATCTTCTTTAATTAAGAATATTTATAGGATATTTTGTTTCCAAAATAAATAGGACCAGTCAGTTGACTGATTCCTTAGGATTTGATTTCCCAAATTTATAGGGATTGCTTTCCTAATTTTGTAGATTAGAATGTCAACCACAATTGTGTTAAATAGGCATGTAATTCTTATTAAGGCAATGAGAATTCTGTTCTTCTCATCTCAACTTCCACAAAAGCAAATAATATTGGGGGCAAAAATATCCTTTTTTATTATTATAATTCAATTTATAATATTTATTTAATTCTATTAATTGTCAATTAGTTAGTGGGCTACAATTGGAATAACCCGACCCACGAGGCCCACTACACTAGGTATATAAAGGTCCTTCCATCTCATTTGCATGCAAGTTCCCAAAAGAAGACTTCTAGCTTTGGTAGAAGAAGACTTTCACTTAGTTAGAAACCTTAACTAAAAGTGATATGTCCTAGAAAGCAGCATCAAATAATATTAAGGAGAAATTGCAAAATTGGTCCTGCATTTATAGGGGATTGCAATATTAGACCTATAATTATCGAAGTTATAATTTTAGTTATGTGACAATTTTGTCCCTCCACAAAAATAATAATTTTAATCCTATAATATTTAGAATTTAACAATTTTAGTCTTATGCGTTTTAGTTGTAGTAATTTCGGTCATATTAGTCAAAATAACAAATTTTGCCAAATTTGTACGTGTTTTTGCATTTTTATAATTAGAAGATAATACATGTAGAACTCATATCTCGTATTTTGAATATTGATCCAGGTTCATAATTCTAAATTCTTATCTCATTAGGCAATCTATAGTATAAATATTAAATACTTCAACTCATAAAACATAGACTTTTATACCATTTTCTATTGATCTTAGGGTATATTAAATATTTTGGCTACTAACGGCATTTTGAGAATAAGAGAAATATCGAAATAGCCCTCAGAACCAAATTTGCACCAATTTAAAACTTAGAGGACCATAACTGTACCAATTAAAAATCTACGGGACCAAAATTACAAAAATTCAAAACATACGGTACCTCACAATTTAAAAATTACATGGCTAATATTGCAGCAACACCTTGTATATCTAGGACCAGTTTTGCATGTTTACTACTATTTAATAAGTGAATTCGAAATTACCCTTCTTCCATTTGGATTACTGGGATTATAGCTAAGGATTTCAAATATAGGGATGACAATGGGTCGCCTGAGGATATCTAAAGATCCAGATTCGTCCGTCCCCAAAATAGGCAGGACGGGCGCGACCCATCGTGAGTCACGGGGAAGGGCGAGGCGACCCGTCCTGACCCAGTATAAGTAAAATTAAATAAAAATAAATAAATAAAAAATTAAAAATCATATATTTATAATATATTCTATAAAAAGGTTGTCATTATCAATTTATAAATACTAGATAAATATAATAATACATAAAAATTATATTATAATATATATTATATGGGAGAGGGTTATATAAGACCACCTAATAGGGTGAGTTCATAGGGACCAATCCTAGTCATCAAAATTTTTCAATGACTGCGATTTTAGAGCTTAAATTGCAGATTAGAATTTATATTTATAGTAAAAGTAAAAACACATAAAATCTACAAAGTCTCCAATTTAACTTATTAAAATTCATGGGTCATGTTGTGGAATTTAATAAATTTTACCAATAAATTGTAAGCACAATGTCACGGGCTTAGCCATTTCGGCCCCCACACGATGCCGTGCAGCGCCCCAGTCCACCCGGGGCCAGCCTATCCCTCGGGACAACCACTGGTTTCGTCCTTCCTTGGGCTCACCAGGAATGCGGCTCCAGCATCCAACCAGTTTGGGTAGGGATGGCCAATTCCCTTCTTCACCGTCAAGTCTACGACTAGCGACAAGCTCCCCGAACTTAACCGGGTAGGCCTGCCTGAACATCCGAAGGGTCATGTACACGTACCCACAAACCACCGGTAGATCAAGCCACATACAATCATTCACAAAGACAATCCACCAAAGTAGTCATAGCGAAAGACACCCCAATGTCACGGGCGTGACATCCTCCCCCACCCAAGATGGTGTACGCCTCGTGCACGGTCAACTCCACCCGAAGTGCATCAATGGCGCCCCCGCGGCGCCCACACGTGTGCCCCTCGCACACCAATCGCACTCGGAGACCGGAGAGAGGATTCTCCCGATGATCGCCACCCAACATGTTCCGCTCCCGCCTACTCCACCACCCTCTTGGTAAGAGCGCTTGGCGCAACCACGGAATACAAATGCCGGGACGGCTCTGATACAACTTCTCCCAACCGTAGGATCAAATGCATCACCACCGTCCATTTAGGAGGTGGAGTAGTATAAATAGGGGCATGGTTTCATTTGCAAACCAACAAGTCTTGTAAGCAAGTTTGAGTGAATATACAAGTGTTCTTTCCCAACTATCTTGTGTTCTTTCTTAGCCATCTTTCTTACACTTCTTCACACACTAACACGTTCGAGAGAGGCTGACTTAGCAACCGCGAGGGACGGAAGAGCGCTAAGGCCGCACGGTTCATTGTTAAGGGAACAAGTCCGTGACAACAAGGATTAAAAGGACTAAAATTATAATACATACATACATATAGTAAAAGTAAAAAAAAATAGTTGGGGGGGCCCTCAACTTAGGTCCGACCCTGACTACATAAGCAAGTCATAAGCAACAAACCAATACCACATAAGCAACGAATATACACTATATATGCAACACATATACATTAACTACATAAGCAAGTAATAAGCAACAACCCTATACTACATAAGCAATAAATATACACTACATATGTAACACAAATATGATTAAATTACACATGCAATATGATTATATTACAAATGCAATATAATTATATTACATAAGCAGTTAACAACAGAATACGCTGGAGAAAAAAAATTGAATATGAGGGATATGGGTTACTCAAAAAGCTGGCGAAAGAAAAAGCGTGAAAACGAGGAATGAAATTGAACGTGATTGAGATCTCATCAAATCTCAATAACTGATTTTATATTGTAAAATGACCATCCTTCCCTTCTTAGTTGTTGAAACAAAAAAAATATAAAACCCCCCTAAAAATCTGGACCAATCAAAAAATTTAATGTATGGTTAGGATTGGGTCCTATGGACTCACCCCAAATGGGAGGACCCATTTGATCCATATCTTATATTTTATATACATAAATATATATTTTATAAACAATATCTAGGCAAGGCGGGACGGGTACCCCGCAGGATGGAAGTGATACCCAGACCCGTCTGCCCCGTGGCAGGTTAGGGGATGAAAATCTTTCTATTTAGAGCATTTGAAATTCTTCTATTAATTGGGACCAACCTTGTGCTCCAGTGGTTGATATTTATGTTATAAGGGTGAATGACCCGTGTTCGATTTCATACGAGTGCGTGTGTCCCCTCCCCAAATTCCGTCATTGTACTGGAAAAAACAATTTTTCTATCAATTCAATCTTTTCAAATCGAAATCCTCCCATCCATATTTTCTTTTAGGATGCATTTTTTTTTTGGCGCCTGATTCTTCTAGCTGAATAATTCCAAATTTTGGGGTGTATTTTCTTCAATATGAAGAATTTTATCGAATTTAATTTTTCGCCAATGACATTTTCGATCGAAATTTTATATTTTCCCCCGATGTTAACAAAGCCTTTCTTGCTGCGGGATTTCTTTTACTTGTTTGAAGTTGCATTTTAATGCTAAGTATTCTACTATGACTGTTCACAATTTCAATGGTGTCCAGTTTCCGTTTATTCTGCAAGTTGCGTATATGTTGTCACTACAAGAAAGATGGAAAATAGTGAGAAAAAATATTGCAGCGAATTTAAGATTTGATGAGGGTTTCATCAAAGTCTCTACATTAAGTCTCAGTTTGGCCTCTCAATTAATTGTGTAAATTTTGTTTGCGAATTAGTTTTCCACTTTCCGTCAGGAGATAAATGTCTTCACTTTATATGTTATAGTTGCTAAGGAAGTTGTTCCAGACTTCTGCTTGTGGGTTTTCTGTATGTTGCATTAATTTGGTTGCTATTATGGACTTATAGGAAGCCAAATTTGGTTTTGTAAGCTAAACAGATTGTTGGAAAAATAGTAATATTAAAGTGCAGAGAAAATGTTTTTAACTCCACATTGAAGACAATGAGGCAGTGTTGTTTAGCGACGCTCTTACAACAACGAGACCCACGTCGAATTTATTTCCTCACCAAATTCCATTTGCGAAGAAATCAGGAATGTTGGCAAGGAAAAATTAGCCGCTAAATTGTAATTTTCCTGTAGTGCGTATATTCTCGTGGAAGGTAATGCTTGAATGGAATCTGAGTGGAGGAAAATAAATGAAGTTTTTCTGCAGTATGTTGTGGCTCAAAGGTCATATTGGAATTGCCCGATAAGCCACACAATTTTGGCTGTGCTGAGATTACATGTTAACAATCTCATTTCTAGGAACCAGTTAGGATTTTCCTTATGTTATCGAGAGTATGGCAATGAGTAAGATTGCATCGTTGGTAACTTATTGGTTTTTTATATTGTTTCGGTAGTCAATCTTTCATTAATTCCTCTTGCACATGATTGTAAGCAAATATATGACTTTAGTGATTCACCATTAATGTTTAATTGTGCACGTCCCCTAAATTTTATTGAACTTAGATATTAAATTTTGTCATAGTAGTTGTTGGTATCCTCTATGGGGTTTGGGAAAATGGTACATTTTGCATTGTTTACAGCTGACCAAAGAGCACTTTTCTTCAGAATTAAAATCTTTTGGAAATTGATATGTTTTCACGCATATATGGTAGAAAGAAATTATATGATTTGTGGTGAAGCATTTCAAGACCTTTTCACTTGAATTAATCTGGATGGCGTTGAATCAGGGGCAGAGGCATGGTTTATTTAATGGGGTCAATGATTGGAGAAATTTCATTGATTTATGTATATGTTTTGATTTGTTTGTGATGTTAACTTTTATTTTTCAACCGTACTAAAAATGAAGAAAGATTGGATTGGGGTCGGTACCATAATTCAGGTAGCAAACTAGAGGTCAAAGAATAAAAATATATAAATTTATTCTCTTAAAGTATAATAATATAATAATGCAATTGGTTTCACCCTAGATACATATTTACTGGAAAACAAAGAAAAATCTGTTGAAGGTTAGAATTTTTGTAAAACTCAGTATGCGTCAACGTTGTCAACTCGGCCACAAAATTTTGTGGTTCCACTTCTGTGCCTAATTTCTAGATGACTGAATATTGCCAGGAGAGTTAGCTTTTCTCCAGCTTATATCAGTAGGGACGTTGTGGCATAAGGGGAGTTAAACCTGAAATTGTTTATGAGACCAATATCCTTCGGATTCAGAAATTTGATCCCTGGCAGCATCTACAAAGAAAATTACATTATCAGTCAATTCAATTGAGCCATTATAATCCAGTCAGCTGAGCAGTGGAAACAATGTGTTCAGAGTGTGTTAGTTTTTCTAGGAGATGTCATCTTGTGTTTTGTTGCAAAGAGAAGAGGATTGTTCAAAGAGGATTCTGGTCTCTGTTGCAGCCGATTATAATATTTTTCTGCCGCCTTTATGGTCATGAATGGTTGGCCCTTGAAGCACATATTATTGCCGTATCTTTCTCAAAAAACGCATTACCGAAAGAGCTTAACTGTGAAGACCCTGATTTGCTATGGTTTGCACAAACTGTGGTTGACTACTCAGTATGAAGAGTTTGGTTATCATTAATGTGTCTCGGACAGTTTGATGAGTGTCCACAAGGTGGGCTCATTGGGTTCAGAATGGTTGCCTTAAAAAGGGATTGTACAGGGTGCAGGTTGCACCCTGTAAAATGGTTGCTGCACCCCTGGTTGAAACAGAGGTCAGTTTTTCTTCGTATACTTTGTTAATACTAGTAAGGTGAACGTGCGTTGCACGTGTTCCAAATAATTTTAACAATTACTCAAAAATAAAAACCTAATTAGTTGCAATTATTTTGAGTTTATTGTGAATGTTGTTCATGTACTTTTGATCTCAATATAAATTCACAATATTAAAATTAAACTTATATATTGAATGAATTATATCTTAAACGATATAATCATTGAACTAAATGCAATGGGCATTAAGAAAACTTAAAAAAAATATAACTAAAAAAATAGTTATTCTGTGAACTCATTTTGTACCAATTATGACTTTAGTGAAACATAATATAACTTAATAATTTTACTGAAATAATAGATGGTCTTGTAAATAAATAGATGAAGTTGAATACTTAAATTAATAGGAATTAAAATATGTTTAAAAATTCTTAATATTTTGAAAATATTTTATTTTAGTTACACATATATAAATATGAATGATTAAATAAGTTCAAAAGAATCAGATTCAATAGAAATTTAAAAAACCAAATTGGGACAAAAATAAAAATTTAAAACTTAAGGATAAAATAATTAAAATGTTTTAATATGAACTTTCTTTGCACTAATAATTCACTTTTTTGATTTTGACGGATTGAAATCCTTTTTAGTTGATTTAAAAGACTTCTTTGCATTAGATTTATTTTACAGACATTATGTACTCGTAAGATTTGAACCATTTCATAAAAAATTACGCACTCATAAATTTATCAATCATTTAGAATTACAAAATCAAAATTATTCATTATATATAAAAATTAATCTATAGTTTTTATATTGTTTAAATTTGAAAGTTGATCAAAATTCAATTACTTTATTCAAAAATTATATTACAAAAAAAAAAATTAAAAATCAGATATATAGTACTTTGATCTTGAAATAAGTTTTGGTCAAAAAACTTAATCGAATAAGACGATGTGATCAACAAAGATTCGAGTTATTGGTTTTATTAAGTTAATCGAAAGAGTTTAATTTTGATTATTATTGCTATATTTATAGGCATGCATATCCATATCCATATCCATCTTCATAGGAATTATTTTATTAATATTAATGACCAATACTTTGGTTATCATATTATAGACTATTATTAAAACTAATCATTTTGGAGTTAGCATAAAAGCACTTAAAATTAATTATTTTATTTGTATTTATTTATTTTTTTGTAAAATCATCTTATTTCTTCACTGGATTTACTGTGGATTTATATCAATGATGAAAATAAATATGAAAAAGAAAAATGTAGGTTCACAATGCATAATATTTACTTTTAGACGACTAAATTTATCTAATACAGAGTCCTCTATATATGTTCATAAACATATAATTAGACCGCTTATCTCTAACCCTAAGAATAAAAGCACGTAATTAAATTTTTATATTATCTCTTTTTCCGTATATTCACTCAATTTCTCCCTTGAATTCTAATAATATTATTATTTATTACTCATAAAATATATTACATTAATATGGTTACACATGTTACTTAAATCTTAAAAGATCATAAATAAATTTCTTATATAATTTTTTAGATATATATGTTTGGAAGATATTTGGGGTCTAATTTAATATAAAATCAAACAATTTTGTTTGAAATTTTAATGTATTCAAATAGTTATGATAGGAAAAATATAGACTACCAATTCTTGAAAAAGAATTTGGGATATAGAAGGTCACTCGGAATTTATATTCAAGTGATATTATAAATAATAATTAAATAAAGTTTCATTATACCTTTCCTTTTTAACTTTTTATCATTTAAGTGGAAAATCAAAATAAGCTCAAGTATATAAGGGAAAAAAGTTAGATCAACTTTATATGTTTGAAATATATACAACTTTAATAACACTAAGAGTAGTCATCTTTAAAATAAATTATAACTATGAAGAGAATAAATGTTAGACCAAGATTAATACAATTAGGTTCAATACTATATAAAATATAAATTATTATTTATTTCAGAAAAATACATATGAATATGAAAATTTGGCAATTATAAGTTTATCAACCATGTATGATTTGAAAATCCAAAGTTTTTCTTATATGAAGATCCATATGTACTTTTTATATCATTAAATAGAAAATAAATTTTAAAGTTTGTTCTCCTTTTTTCTCTATTAATTAATATATTTACTGCGAATTTTGTCAAAAAAAATTAAGTTAAAAAATAATTGACAATTATTACACTTTTGTCTTTAATTTTTATCAAACAATAAATTATAGTTGCCAAAAACTCAAACCTCATGGCATAACTCCATAAACTTAATATGAATGATTTACATTATAAACATAAGGCCAACTTTTTTAAAATAAATTTTTATCATGTCATAGGACATCAAATATGCCTATTGCTAGACTCATCTAACTGAACCCAAATGGGATATTGGTAGCAGATGTGAATTGTGATATATCTATATCGTGGTTAGGTGACCTGGCTAAGTCTGTTTCCTCAAACATCTGGCAATTAGTGATGAGGTGTTATCTGCACAACTTACTTAATAAGGAGCTTATCAAATTGAGTCTTTTATATACAGGGAAATGCATTTGCGAAATATTTTGGGATATGAAAGGACGATTTGTGCTTAATTTAGTACTTGGATTCTTGGAGATATGGTTTATCCACAGAAGGTATTGGATTCCTAGTTTAACTCTACAATATTAGGTATAAATTAAAATGAGTGGTAATTGTTCCAAAAAATTTATGCGTACTTTTACTTTTTGCCAAAATCTTTGAAACTTTTTTTTTTCACTGACTTGAGCGCCAGAGACTCTACACTGGGACAACTCCCAGCACTTTGCAGGTCACCTACTAACATCATTACATTAACTGACTGAAAATAAGGGTGTGTATGACACGGTACAATTTGGAGATTCAAAAATCTCCAAAACAGTATCAAAGTTCGGATATTTCAAAAATTGATATCCAGAATCGTACCGTAACTAAAAAAATATATGTACCATGTCATCCCAAATTTTGGGATGGCTCGGTACAGATATTCGGTTCTAATAGACCGGTTTGGTTTGGAACAAAGAATCAGTGATTGTCCACGCTTTAAAAAGAGACAAAGAAGATTATCAACATGAAATTATTAATTAAATTCTACTTTAGTTGTTTAATCCATTATACAAAAATAAAAATTACAATATGAATTGTCAAAACATCTTTAGTAATACTGCTCAAGTTTTGATATTTAATGATATTGATTTTCCACTAACCCAACATATTAAAATCATATGTGTATTTTTTCAGAAAACTCCTCAAGATACCAGTCCAATTCCCATTTGGCAGTCAATTTTTGCATATTCTCCTCTTATAGGAAAATTTCTTGATATATGAAATGAAAGTTTATACAAGTTTATAGTCTCAATGTCTCAATTTGTTGATTAGAAAATTATTCTAGTTTAGGTGCAATTTACTAATGATTTAACTAATTTTAATATCAACTAATTTTCTTAATAAGATGATGAATCTAATTTTGATCATTAATAAGTCAAATATCATCAAATTAAATATTTTCTACAAATCACATATTATTTTTGATTTAAGTTATTGAGTAGATTTAATAAATTAATAAGATAGCAACTATTTTTTGATAAATAATTAGTATAGTGTACCTCTTAGTGAATTAAATTCATGTTTAATTATTCATTTGATATATTGATAAAGTATGCTAATTTTTGGTATTATGTTTTGTATAGTATTTAATTTCAAAGAATATGTAATTAATTTACTATCAAAAATAAAAAAGATAATAATATTTTATATATGTAATTCCTTAAAATCGGTTATAGTTTCGGATCTTCAGTTCGGTACAGTTTGATATGGTTCAGTACGGTTCTCAGTATGAATATTTGAAAAATATATAGAACTGTACCAATAAAATTTCAGGACGGCTCGATTCGGATATCGATTCGATTTCGGTAAGTCCCAAGTTTCGTGCATACCCCTAGTTGAAAAAGGTCGAAGTTAGGGAGTTTTCTTGGTGATGGATATGTTCGAGCCATCATCGTGAATATTATATTGGTACTTGAATTAACCTAAAAGAAAATGAATACCTAAAATTTATCGTAAATGTCAAATTGTTATTTATTATATTAAGGTTTTTCATATTTTCTTCTCACAACATTATATAGTATTTAACAATTTAATTGGACATTTGTCCAATTTTAGTTCTTGTTTTATTTTTGTATATTATATTTTAATTAAATTTATTTGTTCATTAAAATTTATCATGAATATCAGACAAATATGTGAGCTTTTATAAATTTTAAGGAAACATTTTTATACACACTTTATATATTGAATTATTTATTTAATTCTTCTAAATTTTTTATAATAATGTTGATACAATTTTTTCTATTCAAGTTAAATTTTAATGTTAAGTTTTTGGTGTTCAGTTTCATTTAACTAAATCAAGTTCTATCTGTTGATAAAATAGATTTAAGATTTTCTAACAATATAAATCCGTATATATAAAAAAATAAAAAGTTATATTATGTTATTCAACAAAATTTGAATTTTAAACTCAAAACTTATTATCTAGCATATATATATATTATATATATAATATATCACGTGAAAAATAAAATTAACTCTGTATCTTGTTTAAAAGTGAGACTTTCTTCTAGTTAATACAAAATATGCCGAAATATACTCTAACAAATAAATTAATCCTCTCTATTCTTCATCTTAAAATTTCACATTAAAAAATAATTTTTTATTCTACTTTCATTAAGTAAAAAAATATAGATTTCATATATTTTATTTTAAATTTTAAATTTTTATGTGATATAAGCATCTATATAGTTTTTAATTTGTTTGTTATTAATTAGAATTTATATTGTCATAATTATTTTTTATTTTATTAAAGGAGTATGTTAGAAAAATAATAAAACTGATATATTCCTAGATGTAATTTAAGATGTTAAAGATAAAAAGATATCAATTTTAAAGAAATAATAGATAAAGATTAATGCAAAATTTAGTTGTTTTGATTTTTAGTTCGCTTATCTTAAAACCATTTACTATTTATTACAATCAAAGCACTTGGAGTTAATTTTTTTTTCTATTGTAAATTCATCTTATTAGTTTCTCTATAATACAATAGAGATACATCATTTGTTCATAAAGTATTATAAATTAATATACATGGTGTATTGTATTCATCTTTGAATGGCTATAATATTATCATATAAATTCCATATATATGCTTATGAGATATGTTTGGAAAGCTACTAAATCATATTTTAATATGAATTTAATTTTATTTAAAAAAATTATTACTCAAAGAGTTATGACATAAAAAAATAGACTTCTAGTATTTGAAAAAGAATTTGGCATATGAATAGACACTTAAAATTATATTATAAAAGACAAGTTCAATTATATCCTCTTCTCACACTATTTAATACATACTCATTAAGGTTATAATAAGTACATCAAAAGTTTCAAGAAACCTTTTAAGTGATTCACACTTTTATAAGTAGTATAGATTCTTTAGTGTGCATGAGGAGTTTGTTCCTGTCCAAATTAAAATCCAACAGTACATTTCTGTTCTGATTTGGGAGTTTTCAGCTATAAACTTTTTATTTGTTTCGCTAAATTTCTTTGTCAGGCTTTAAGATTGGATTTTTTTTGGCTAAACATTGTATTACCTGTTTTGTACTTACTGGGAGAGCATGAATACGTTAATTGATTGCCTCGAGTCAGTGAATTGTTCACAGAAGCTTTTATGGTATATATTAATCCAACTCGATTCCATAAAGCTCCATTTGAACGGTATGTCTCTTTGTTCAGTGTTTTTTTCAGATTTGCAATGCAACCCACTCTGGACAAGTGGTCATATGCTCAATAATATATATATATATATATATATTATGTATATATATATATATATATACAGAACTGTCATCAGATTGCCGTGCAAATGAAATTCTAACATCTTCGAACTGTCACAAAAGAGCTGATGAATCTCCAAAATATTGTTGTATCATTATGTTTGCTACAAGAGTCAAATTCCCCAATAAATATCATTTTGTGTCAGCTTTCATTTGTCAACCTCTGTTCTGTTTTCTGGAGGGCACCAACCACATGACGATGCAGGTTGATGTGCTGGGTGAACTGCAGAATGTCAGCTTTACCTGCATTCATAAAATATTGGAATTGAAATTAACAAGAGCATTTTAAAGGTAGTGGTGTGGCATATAAAGAGTTCAAATCAGCAAGATCATTGTTCAGCATAGCCATTTCTAGTTTTTGGAGCAAGATTATACTTGCTCCTCTCTGCCATTCACTCCTTAATGGTAGTGAGTACACATTATCTCATTGCTACTTAGTATCAAATTCTGATCTAACTATTTAGAAAAAGCCCTTTATGGGGTAACAATATTTAATCCACTGGAATTTGTTCATTTATTCTAATTGCTTTCAACTTTGAAATTCATAAGAACAAATGAACAATTAACTATATATACAATGTTGCAGTCTATTTGTTAGCCAAAATACACGAGATTTAATTAATATGCTAGTGCGTTACTATTTCAGATTAATGATATGAGATGGTACACTTGAATCCTTTCAGATTAAGATGGCTTTGGTGGGGGGTTCCTATTAGTATGAAAATAGGAACCTGTCCAACCCTGACAATGCTGCATTCTATTTGAAAGCCCTAAACCCTTTTCCTTCTCTTTTTCATTTTGACTTTGGTGGGGGGATCAAGATGGCTGTGATTTTTCTCTGAAAGAAGGAAAGCCGGAAAACGAGGTAAATGAAAGAAAATGTGATGGCAGTGATTTTTCTCTGAAAGATGGAAAGTTGGAAATCGAAGGAAATGAGAGGAATAGGGTTCAGCTACAGAAGGGAAAGGGTTTAGATTTTCCAAATAGCGAACATTCCATGAAGTTATTGCAAATTAAAAAGGTGGCTTTGGAGAAAAGGGACATAGGGAGAGGTAGTGACAAAACGGCAAGGGAATTGAAAAAACTAGTTTTTGGGGTAAATTATGCTAAGGGTTCCGAAGGAAAAGGGAGAGAGAGTTTTAAATGAAAATCGTCTTGTGGAACATTAGAGGAGGGGGTATGGGTAGGAGTAGAGGTTTAATTAGATTTATGTTGCATAAAGAAGGGTCAGATATAATAGCCCTGCAAGAGGTGAAAAGAGAAACGGTTGATAGACAGTTTATTTTGGTTATGTGGGATCCTAGGTTGATTAAGGTAGATCGGGGGGTATTTTTACCATCCGAAGGTAGATCGGGGGGTATTTTGGTTATGTGGGATCCTAGGTTGATTAAGGTTACAGACAACTTGGTTGGAGAATTCTCGGTTTCTATTGAAGTTGAAAAAAAAGAGGGAATTAGATGGTGGTTTACAACAGTGTACGGGCCAAATAATCCACAGAAAAGATTTGAATTTTGGTATGAACTAGCAGGGCTGAAGTCAATATGTGGGAATCGTTGGTGTGTAGGGGGTGACTTTAATGTTGTTAGAACGCTTCATGAAAAATTCAACAGCAACAGAGTGACACGGAGTATGAGATGTTTTGATTCTTTAATTAGAGAATTAGAATTGCATGACCCACCACTTTTAAATGCTAAATTCACTTGGTCAAACATGAGAACCAATCCAGTTTGTTGCATGTTGGACATGTTCCTATTTTAAGGGGAATGGCTAGAACAGTTCTCAGCTTATAAGCAAACGGTTTTGCCTAGAATTACATTAGACCACTTCCCAATTGTGTTAGACACGAGCGTGGTTAAATGGGGACCGACTCCTTTTAAATTTGAAAATGTGTGGTTCCAACATAAAGAGTTTAGAAAATGTTTTGCCAAGTGGTGGAGTGAAAAGTCTTGTCAGGGTTGGGATGGTTACAGATTTATGAGCAAGTTGAGGGAGATAAAAAATGACATAAAAAAGTGGAACAAAGAAGTATTTGGTAATTTAGACTTCCATTGCGCAGAATTGGAGAGGAGAATTAGTGAGTTAGATGTAAAGGAGAACGAGGGGTTGTGGTCAGAAGAATTAGCCAATGATAGAAGGAACTGTAAGGCTTCTTTGGAGGAGTTAAGATTTAAAAAAGACTCGATGTTGAGACAAAAAGCAAAGGAGAAATGGGTTAGAGAAGGTGATTGTAACACAAAGTTTTTTCATTCGATGTTGAAGCATCGGAAAGGTAAGAACACAATCAATAAACTTGAGGTAGAAGATGGGAGGGTGATCACTGATGTGAGTGATATTGAGAGGGAGGTGGTAGCTTTCTTTGGAAACCTATATGGCACTTCAAGTCATGAGGGATGGGGGGTTGAAGGAGTGGAGTGGAGTCCTATTCACAGTCCTTATAAGGATGAATTAGAGAAGCCTTTTCCCGAGGAAGAAATTAGGAAGGCGGTTTTTGACTGCGAGGGGAACAAATCTCTGGGCCCAGATGGTTATACGTTGATGGTTTTTCAAGAATGTTAGGATACAATCAAGGAGGAGTTGGTAAAAGTTTTTGAGGAATTTTATGAGAAGGGAGTGATTAATAAAACGACTAATGAGACTTACATTTGCTTAATTCCCAAGAAGCATGACTCTCTGAAGATTAAAGACTTCAAACGGATTAGTTTGGTCACTAGTCTGTATAAAATAATTGCAAAGGTTTTGGCAACTAGGCTGAAGACTGTTCTCCCTTTTACGATTGCTGAGTCCCAAAGTGCATTTGTTGAGGGTAGACATATATTTTTGTTTTTTTGATCGCTTGAGGGTAGACATATTTTAGATTGTGGACTCATTGCTAATGAAGTGGTGGAAGATTATAGAACTCAAAAGAAGAAGGGTTGGGTCTTCAAGATTAATTTTGAGAAAGCATACGATCATGTGAACTGGGATGTTTTGGATTTTGTGCTTGCTAATAAGGGGTTTGGGGATTGTCGGAAAAGATGGATCAGAGGGTGTTTGTCGTCGGTTTCATTTTCTATTATGATTAATGGCAGACCCAGAGGAAAATTTAGGGGAGTGAGGGGCTTAAGGCAAGGGGACCCTTTATCCCATTTTCTCTTTACATTAGTGGTTGACGTTCTGGGTAGGTTGGCGGATAAAGCCAAGGCACTTTCTATCATCAGGGGTTTTGCTGTGGGCAAAGACAGGGTGGAAGTATATCATCTCCAGTTTGTAGACGACACATTGTTCTTTGTCAACGATGATTCCCATTTAAGGTGGCTGATTAAGTTGGTGGAGTTATTTTGCAATATGTCGGGATTAAAGGTCAATATGGAAAAGAGCACTCTGTTGGGTATTAATTTGGACGACGATAAGATCAGAGAATTTGCGAATGAGATTGGATGCGAGACGGGAGTGTGGCCTTTAAAATGTTTAGGTACACCTTTGGGGGGTAATCCTTTAAATGTCTCTTTCTGGGAACCAGTTGTGGCAAAGATCTCAAGGAGACTAGCGGGATGGAAGAAGGCATACCTATCTAGGGGAGGGAGGTTAACTTTAATATCGGCGGTGCTAGATGCAACCCTACGTATTATATGTCACTTTTCAAGATTCCTAAAAGGGTTGCGAATATCATTGAAAAGATTATGAGGGATTTTTTTATGGGACGGGGAGGACGGAGATACCCATTCCCACTTAGTCGCTTGGAAAATAGTTGTAAGACCTAAAGAAGTTGGCGGTTTAGGAATAGGAAATATTTGTTTAAGAAACAGGGCACTGTTAGGTAAATGGTGGTGGAGGTTTAGCAATGAGATAAACTCTTTGTGGGGCCGGGTGATTGTGAGCAAGTTTGGTTTGCAAGATAATGGTTGGGATGCTGGCTCTGCTAGTAGGGAAACCTTTAGAAGTCCTTGGAAATTCATTTCTGAGGTTTATCCGGCTTTCCTTCAATCAGTGGAATTCTCAGTCAAATGGGGTAATAGAGTTAGGTTTTGGGAGGACAAATGGCATGGGGATGTGGCCTTTTCTGATTTGTTTCCATCTCTTTACCATATTTCTTTACTTCATAATAAACCCATCGACTCATTTGTTCAGTTCTCTTCAAATAGTCAGCCTACTTCCTTCAATGGTACATCATCACTATCATGGAATCTTCATTTTCGCCGTAACTTGAGGGACTCTGAAACCAGGGACTTAACAACATTGATGGGATTGTTAGATGGTGTAAACCTAGCGGAAGGAGTGGAGGATATTAGGAGGTGGATTCGGGATTCATCAGGCATTTTGTCGTGCAAATCTTTCTTTAACTCATTCTTTCCTCAATCTTTGTTTCCTCGCTTTCCTCTTTTTGAAGAAGTCCGAAAAACACCGGTACCTGCTAAAGTTCAATGTTTTCGTGGTTGGTGATTTTGGGGAAAGTTCCTACTTGTGATGTGGTACAGAGGAGGAATTCGTATATGCTTCTTCTCGCCCGGGACCGGTGTGTGTACTTGTGCGTATGACTTAAAACTCAAGATCATATGTTCTTGCATTGTGCATTTGTGAGACTATAACGGTCCAAGATTTTAAATGAGCTTGGCCTCGTCTGGGTGACTCCTCGAACGTGCTCGGATCTCTTCACAACTGATCTTGGGAGGTTCTTGGGATGCAAAGGAAAGATTTTATGGAGGACGATTGTTCCTATTGTATGTTGGTCTGTGTGGTTGGAGAGAAATGATAGAATTTTTGATGGGATTGAAGAGTCAAGTTTAGAATGTTTCGATAAAATTAAGTTTAGAGTAGAGTCTTGGGTCAAAGGGCATAAAGAGTTTAAACATATGTGTGTTTCTGATTTGATAAGGGAATGGAGACTAGCTTTATGAAGTATTAGCTTAGACTTTTTGTAATTTTGTGGATATCTTATCCACCATTTGTAATATTTCTTACAATAATAAAATTTTTATTTCTTATCAAAAAAAAAAAAAAAAAAATGAAAGGATTCAAGTGTATCATCATTGTGGTCTAGTATTTTTTTCCACTACTTCCTTTTGCCATTTCTTTTTAAGTGAGAACTGGAAATACGGGATTAATTAAAAACGAGCTTATCCCCATCTCGAGGCCCTTCTCAAATTTAATATCATACATGTCTGCCAGGTGTGTGCCGATAGTTGAATGGTTTATTAGCTGGTTGTTGGCTTGCTCCAAAAATCTTTAAGAAAGATTCTAGTGGTTATTGTTGTAACCATCTATAAGAAAAATTCTCAACATATGCTATCAGATTACAAGTGCATTAAAAATGCCCTCATCTTAATTTTTATGCCCTTCAACATTCTTATCTTGCATTTAAACGATCTCATCTCATTGATGTGAAAGGATTTTGCGTGTATCACCTTTGTGGTCTTTTTTTTCCGCTACTTCGTTTCCATTTATTTTGTGAGTGAGAATATCGGATTCATTAAAAATGAGCCTAACATCCAAATCTCGAGGCCCTTCTCAAACTTATTATCATGCATGTATGCCAAGTGTGTGCCCATAGTTGAATGGTTTAGTAACTAGTTGTTGGCTTGCTGCAAAAATCTTTAAGAAAGATTCTCGTGGTTATTGTGGTAACCATCTATAAGAAAAACTCTCAATATCTGCTATTAGATTACAAGTGCATTTAAACTCATCTTAATTTGAATATCTTTCAACATTCTTATTTGGCATTTAAACACTCTCATCTCATTAATGTGAAAGGATTTCGCGTGTATCATCTTTGTGGTCTTTTTTTTTCTTGCTACTTTCTTACCATTTATTTTGTTAGTGAGAATACTGGATTCATTAAATGTGAGCCTAACATCCAAATCTCGAGGCCCTGCTCAAATTTAATATCGTGCATGTATGCCAGGTGTGTGTCCATAGTTGAATGCCTTTATAAAGTGGTTGTTGGCTTGCTGCAAAAATCTTTAAGAAAGATTCTCGTGGTTATTGTTGTAACCATCTATAAGAAAAATTCTCAACATATGCTATCAGATTACAAGTGCATTAAAAATGCCCTCAAATACCCTTCTACGTTCTTATCTGTCATTTAAACAATCTCATATCATTAATGTGAAAGGATTCATATGTATCCTCTTTATGGTCTAGTTTTTTCTCTCGCTACTTTTGCCATTTCTTTTGTGAATGAGAACTGGAAATAAGGGATTCATTAAAAATGAGCCTATCCAAATTTGGAGGCCCTTCTCAAACTTAATACCCTGCATGTATGCCAGATGTGTGCCCATAGTTGAATGATTTTATAAGCTGGTTGTTGGCTTGCTGCAAAAATCTTTAAGAAAGATACTTGTGGTTATTGTTGTAACCATCTATAAAAAAAAATCTTTAAGAAAGATTCTTGTGGTTATTGTTGTAACCATCTATAAGAAAAAAATCTTTAAGAAAGATTCTTGTGGTTATTGTTGTAACCATCTATAAGAAAAAAAATTCAATATCTGTTATCGGATTACAAGTGCATTAAATATGGCCTCATCTCAATTTGAATGCCCTTCTATATTCTTATCTGGCATTTAAACAATATCATCTCATTAATGTGATAGGATTTCGTGTGTATCATCTTTGTGGTCTATATATTTGGTCCGCTTTTTCCTTTTGCCATTTCCTCAGTGAGAACTGGACTAGATTAAGAGAGTGAGCTTATCTTGTAAGCAATCAGTTCTTCTTTTTGTGGGAGCAGGAAACTTTGCCATCGGAAAGTTGGACCATGGAAGCTTTGGTCAAGTAGGCCATACATTTGGTAAATTTGATCTTTTTTTCTGATTCTCTTTTCATTTTAAATTGAATGGATTACCTTTATTTTTATATATAAATTATTACTGGAACGAAAATTCGAGTATGATTTGGTAGTTCCTTCTCTGGTTTTTATATATTTTATTTATACCATGTAAGTTAATTTTAGAGTGGACTTCGTTAAAGTTTTTGTCTTTGTTTAATTGGAAGGATTAATTATGTGGTGTTGGGATGGTTATTTTCTGTATTTTTTCTTAAAATAAAACCAGAATGAATTGTATAAGAGCGTTTCTTCTATGTCGATTACACCATTTTCTCAAGGGATAATTACAAAAAAATAAAACTTGAGGTTCGGGCAAATTATAAGAAAACCCAGAGATTTTTGAAAATTACAAAAAAAACCTTGAGGTTTGACTCTATCTTACATTTTTCCCCTTCAGAAACAAGAATATTTCAAAAAAACCCTGATGGTCATAGAAATATTACGGTTACCCCCTTAAATTTAAGATTGAAGCAAACCCCGAGGGGGCTTTTTGTAATTTTGAAACATCTAGTTATAGAAATATTACAGTTACCCTTTAAATTTAAGATAGAAGCAAACCTGAGGGGGCTTTTTATAACTTGAAACATCTCCGGATTTTTTTATAGTTAGCCCAAACCTCGGTTTTTTTTTTTTTTTTTGTAATTACCATTTTCTTAATTGATGCCCTTTTCTCTTTTTGGTATTAATATAATTTGAGTATTAAGAAATCTATTGAGGATGCAAAACATTTTTTTTATTATTATTCTTTTTTTATTTTGCGATCTGGCTTTTGAAGGAACTGAGAATCCTTGTGGAGAACATAGAAGACTTTTATAGTTTGTTTATGGTTTTTCAACAGGCAGTCCATATCCAATTGAGCTGTCTGCTTAGACTTCTTAATACTTCTAGCATTGGTTTCAAATTTGTGACTGTCATGTAAAGGGGGGGTTTCCTATTTCAAATTTCATGGAAATATTGGATTTATCAGAAAGAAGCTTATTACATGTGCACAACAAAACGGAGGCCTTGAATTAGGAATCCTAACATTTGTGATAAATAATATGGATAATTCACTATCTTCCAGCATCGTTTCTTTTTATAATTTGAAGTTTTGGCTGGGATGTATATATGTCTATTAATGCTTTTTTCTTGTATCTTGCATATTGTTATGTTTTTAATTTTCAGTTTTTTTGTTTCAGCTTGTAATCATGGCTGGTTCAAAAGGAGGTAAACAATCAAAGGGCAAAGGAAAATCTAACACAATTAAGTCTGATACTATCGAAAAGAAGCCTGAAGTATTCACTTCCAAGCTTTATTTGGCACAAGTGTCAAACAACAACCCTGAACCAGTGGATTCTAAGGGCAAGAATCCTTCGACCACAAACAGTTCCATACATACAGAAAACGAACTTGAGAGACTTCTTTATATGAAGTTTGAAATTTCGTATACTGCAGCCAAAGTTCTGCTATTGAAATCAGGATACAGTAGGGCAGAAGCTGAAAGAGCAATCTTAAATACTGGGTATATTCATGGTCCAAAAGATCTTCTGGATAACATTTTGATAAATTCAATTGCTTTTATCGAAAAAAGATTTGAGCCAAAACGGGAAGCTTTCAAGGACATGTGCGAGTTATATAAAACCATGCTAGAAGCTCTGGTTCATATTGTTATGCAAACTCGCAAAGATTTACTGCGGAGTGGGGACGAGAATATAAATAGCAGTTTGGTTCATGAGGCTTATGGGAGTAGCAGCCACATTGCTGGTGCCCTTAATCCATCTTCTGCTGAGAAAGTTCTATCTGAATGGAATATTGATTCGTCATTGAAGAAGGTTGGAAAGTTGCAACGGATCAATCATTCACCTGCATTAGTTTCTCGTTTAAGACAGAATGTCCCTATTCTCACAGATGTTGTATGGAGAAAAACTGGAGCTCTAATTATTAAACAACAGGTTGTTCCAAGTGCCAGTAGCAAACTAACAGAAGTTTATGATATTGTGAGCTCTGACTTCCTCACATCCATAACAGGCTGCTCCTCTGCGAAATGCCTCACAGGATGTCTTGAGAGTAATTCTGATGATCCAAAAACTGGACCGGTGGTTGATTTGGTAAAAAGTATCAGAGACCTACAGGAAGAGGTGAAAGAGCAAAAAGAATGGGCTCAATGGAAATTGATAGATTCAACAAGGAGGTTAAGTAAAGATTTTTTAGAACTTCAAATTTTAAGAATGGCAAAGGTGGAGAAGGAAAAATGGAAAACAAGAAAAACTATTAGGAATCACCATTTATTTTTGAAGCTCGCAGAAGAATCTCTTCAGCATCAAAAATTGTCAAGCAAGCTTCATCACTGATACTGCCAGAACGCTGGAAATGACAAAAGCCCAAATTAGAGTTGACACTGAAGCGTTTAAGTTGAATGGGTTTGAATCTGAGAGAGATTTGCAAGGAGTTGTGAAGAGAGAAGAAATGCAGGATAAAACTTGCTAATGTTGAGAAGCATACTAGCATTTTACCATCGCAATTTGAGGAAGAGAAGCAGAAGGCGCTGCAGCTGGAACTAGAGTTGCTTCAAGTTGAGAAAAAAGCTAAGGAAGCTCAGGTGTGTCCTTTCGTAATTATTTTTATGAATGTTGATTATCTGTTAATAATTTTGCATATATGGAGTAATTTTTGGTCCCTTACGCATTTCCGTTCTTTCCATATTCTTGCAAATCTTATCTTCTAGAATCTTTACTAATGGACATATATATCTTATTCATTTAAGAATTATAAGATTCCCTATTATTAAACTTCCCCTCCATTTTTGTGTACATCTCAAGGGATATCAATATTTTCCCCCAACTATGATGCAATGTGATTTTTTTTTCTTTCAAGGGCTATGCCATTTTATATGTTACCTTTTCACTTTAGGTTCTGATTGTTTCAATAATTTGATATCGATTGCCGTTATTAAAGTAATTTTCTTAAAGAAAACGGAGCTGCGACCGCCTCTGTGCATCATAAACTTAGACTTTGTGTGATTAAAATGAAAGCATTTCGATGCACTTTATGTATGGAGTTCCACTGTGATGGGCTCCCAAGAAGAAGATGCATCTCGTTGGTATGGGTAGTACCTATGAAATCTTTTAAGCTCTCCTTAAATGTGCAGTCGGTACAGTCCCAAATTCCTCTTTTTCGGGTGTGGAAACGATTCATTCATGTTCCCCTTTGCCTAGAAGTCTGCCACAAGCTGCTCATTGTATGTGATGCAACTCTTTCCACTGGCGATATCTCCCCGCCTTCATCGGCCTCGGACGTCAAATTATTGTATATATAATTTATTGACATTTGTATATGTATGTTTATAAAGTATTCTTTATACGAAGGATCCATATGATAAATAAGTATAGTCAAATCATAAATATTTATAGAAATTTTTCTATGCATTTATAACTCCGACATGTATCTTCATGATATTTTGCATTATCAACATAGTTGTTAAATACTCAAGGCGCACCAAGGCGCAAAGCCTCTTGGAGCCTTAGGCGCAAGACGCAACGAAGGCGTGCCTTTTGCGCATGAGGCTCAAAAAAGAAAAAAATTAAAAAATATATAAACCTATAAAATTTGTTGAAATAATAAAAGATTAAAAAAGAGAAAAACAAATAAGTACCATAGAAACAAATCAATAACAAATAAACTTAGTTTATACTAAAACTCTCAGCAAATTAAAAGAAATAACAAAAAAAGGTTAAAGTATCTGGGCACAACTTTGGTGGTGGTGGCGTAGCTCGGGCGGCAGTGGCGATGGCGCAGCTCCAACTGCGATGGGTGGGCTCAGGTGACGGGTTTGAAATGAAGACAGAGGTTGTTCGACGTTCTGTTGGTTTTTTGCCCTATTTTCCTTTTCTTTTGTTTTCATCTACTTGAATTTAAAACCTCAAATGGAAATAAGCAGCAAACTAAAAGAAGTGTAAAAAGAAAAATAGTAGCAACTTTGGAAAAAGTGTTTCAATAATATGAGCAAAAATAGTTTTAAGGACACCAGGTGTGCCTTTCTTTCGCTTGACCATAACAGAAGGCGCGCCATCCGGAATGGCGCATGATTTGGGCTCTAGAGACGGCCTAGGCCCGCCCTATGCGACCCCGCCTGAGGCGTACCTTTAACAACTATGATTATCAATGTATTATTAATGTATATTAATGATTTCACGTAGCATATTTGGTCAAGTAATTTCTGTAATTGAAAATTAAGTGTTTGTGTATGTACAAAGTAAGAATATGAATTGTGTATATTTATTGAAGGGATGGTACACCTTATATACAAGATACAATCCACCTATTCTAGGAAGGTAAAGATTTAGAAAATCAAATCTCCTATAATTAAGCTATCTAGATAAGTAAACTAAATATATACATATCTATATTTATAACACTCCCCCTCAAGCTGGAGCATATATATGTATCATGTCCAGCTTGTTACGGATGTAAGTGAACCGTGCTCCGTTGAGAGCCTTCGTGAAGATGTCACCTAGTTGTTTCCCAGTCTTTACATAGCTGTAGAGATCAAGTTTTGCTCAATCTTCTCACGAACGAAGTGACAATCTATCTCAATGTGTTTGATACGTTCATTAAAGATAGGATTTGAGGCAATGTGAATTGCAGCTTGATTATCACACCACAATTTTGATGGAACTAGAACCCTAAAATCAATTTCAGTCAAAAGTTGTGAAACCCACACTACTTCACACGAAGCCTGTGCCATTGCTCGATATTCTGATTCTGCACTAGATCGTGATACCACATTATGTTTCTTACTTTTCCACGAAACTAGGTTTCCACCAATAAATACACAATACCTAGTAGTGGATCTCCGATCAATCTTGGAACTCGCACAATCAGCATCAGAAAACACACAATATTATTATGTCCGTGATTCTGATATAATATACCACGTCCAGGACCACCTTTTAGGTAGCACAATATTTGTTCCAAGGCAGACCAGTAATGGATTGCAGGAGAAGACATGAACCGACTTAAAGTGCTTACTGAATAAGCAATATCAGGACGAGTTACTGTAAGATAGTTTAGCTTTCCAACTAATCTCATATATCGTCCAGGATCATTAAATGCATCACCATCCTTTGTAAATTGATGATTTGGAGGCATTGGAGTGTTGCAAGGTTTGGCTCCTAGTTTTCCTGTTTCTGCCAACAAATCTAGAACATACTTTCGATGAGACAGAAAAATACCTTTTCTGCTCCTTGACACCTCAATCCCCAAGAAGTATATTAAAGTTCCCAAATCTTTAGTACTAAACTGACCTTGCAAAAATGCTTTTAAGGACGAAATTCCCTGAGCATCACTTTCAGCGATAACGATATCATCTACATAAACAAGTAGAATGATGCCAGAAGCAGATTGCTTGTAGAACACAGTATAATCACTTTTACTCTTTTGCATCCCAAACCTCTTTACTCTTTTGCATCCCAAACCTCTCTACTGACTGGCTAAAGTTCCCAAACCAAGCACGGGGCCTTTGTTTAAACCTATATAATGACTCCCGCATACGACATATCTTCCCAGACTCCCCTGAGCAACAAACCCAAATGGTTGCTCCATTATACCTCTTCAACAAGATCTCCATGCAAAAAGGCATTCTTCACATTAAGTTGGTCCAAAGGCCAATTGTGTGAAGCTGCCATAGAAATAAATAATCTAACAGAGGTCAGAGGTCAACTTGGAAACATGAGAGAAAGTGTCAGAGTAATCAATCCCATAGGTCTGAGCATAACCTTTGGCCAGTAAACGAGCTTTTAGACGAGCTACAGAGCCATCAGAATGAAATTTGACCACAAAGACCCACTTGCAACCAACAACTTTCTGGGGTAGCTCAGTCAAATCCTAAGTTCCATTTTCAGTTAAAGCTTGCATTTCAGTAATCATTGTTGCTCGCCAGTCAGGACTGGACAGGGCCTGGTGGTCTGATTTTGGAACTTTCACCGAATCAAGAGACGCAACTAAAGAACAAGAGGCATGAGTGTATGTAACATAAGAAGAAATGGGATGAGTGCATTGACGTGTACCTTTGCGAAGAGGAATGGGCAAATCTAGATCATTAGCAGCAAGATCCGATGATGAAGGCAATATTGGTTCAGGACTAGGGTCAGGAGGATGGTGGCGTCGGGAATAGATGGGTAATTGGTGGTCTTTGGTCCACCAATGGTGGCGGAGGTGGTATCGGACTAGAGACAAAACCCAAATTGTGATAAACTAACACCTCATCAGTTTCTTTAGCATCGAATGGGGAAGAATTGTCAAAAAATGGAATGTGCTTATGGAAAGTAACATCACTAGACACCAAATACTTGTTCAACAGGGGAGAAAAGCACCTATACCCCTTCTGAAGGCGAGAGTATCTTAGGAAAACACATTTCAAGGACTTAGGATCTAGTTTGGAAACTTGGGAACGAATGTCACGAACAAAACAAGTACACCCAAATATACGAAGTTCTATAGGAAACATAGGTTTGTTTGGGAACAAAATTTGGTGTGGTGTTTGAAACTGTAAAACAGTAGAAGGCATGCAATTAATTAGAAAGCATGCAGTAGAAACAACATCAGACCAAAATCGCTTAGGTTATTAGTATGGAACAAAAGGGCTCTAGCTGTCTCAAGAAGGTGTCTATTTTTTCTTTCAGCAACTCCATTTTGGGATGGAGTATCAACACAAGATGACTGATGAAGAATCCCATTTTGGCGCATATATGATTGAAAAGAGGCAGAAGCATATTCTTTAGCATTATCACTTCTCAATATTTTGACAGAGATATTGTGTTGAGTGTTAATTTCAGCACAAAAGGATTGAAAATGAGATAGTAATTCAGCACGAGATTGCATAAAATATAACTGATCAATTACACTAGTTGGGATTTATATTTCAATCTAATATATCTCAAATTTTAGGGAATACATCAAGTTTGAAACTAGTTTGCCCAAGCTATGTAACTGAAGAAGAAGAATTGGAGGGGAGAAATCTATTGTCTTCCCCCGTGAATGAGGAAGAATGATGGAGTTGTCCATTTCAATAGAGATACCATGTTAAATAACTGAAAAGCCCTTAAAAATGTGGTGTGCAGGTCATTATGAAATCATTTTTGCAGTTATTTACATAATTACTCAAAACTTAAATGCAAAGCGGGAGAATAGAAAATTTGAAAAATTAACTTTTTTTAGGAGTTGGATTGACTTAGCATATATTCGATAAGTAGTTGTATAATAAATGTTTCTAAAATATTACTACAATAGTGTTAAGATCTGATATTTAGAAGTCTGTTCATTCTCTTGCCATTTTCATACTTCAAATAGTCTTAGACTTAATTATTTAATACAAGAAAATACCAATAACAGTGATAAAATGTTAAGCAGTAGTATCAAAATTATAATCAATGGTATGTATGTAACATATTTATTTTGTCACAATTTGGTTTTTAGAAATTTTATAGTGTCAAGAATTGTGTTTAAGTAGTCATTAGTGATAATTAATGAAGCATATACAACAACAATTCAGAGACAACACCGATATAGTGCAACATTATTGTTGTACTAAGTTGCAACTATATATTTGTTACTAATTGTCCATGTCAATTACTTTATACTTAACGTTTTTCGCTAATTATCATTAGTGACCGCTTTTACAGAAATTCCTTATCACTATTAACGATGCAAAGTAATTATTCTGACAAAACGAAGTCTTTGTTACTTAACACATAATTAGTGGCACTTTTGATCTTTCCTATTGGATGTCCTACCACAAAAATTCTTAGGTTACTTTTTTCTTTTGTGATTATTGTACGAGAGCACGAATCAACCAATCTAAAATGAATTCAAGCTCAAGGTCAAGCTCCGTCCTCTCTTGCATGCTCAAAGTCGAGCCTTGAAAATTAGGGTCATTAGGGTCAAGCTCATAATATTGTACGCTCCTAATCTTTTTGATCCAATAAATTTTATCGGAATGCTTTTTTAAGAAAAGAAATCATAAATTCCTAGACAAACCGCACCATGACTATTCTTAAGATCATTAAAATTTGAATCTATAATGCTAGATACTCAAGATTGTAAGTCGGTCTTTCTAATATCTTCCATTATTTGTCCTTATCCTATAAAGATTTATCTAAACCATGAGATTCTCGTTTTGTAAATTTCCATACTTTCCTCGTAGTTAGTCAAGATTTAATGTATAGCAATAAACATCAAAATTCATGACCTAATCTTTTTGTTGGATGTTTCACGGAGACATTTTTCAATTGCTTTCCATAAATTGCACTCTAAGCCCCAAGTTCCTTAGAAACTCTCGTAATTTTTATGACAAATTGTTTTTGAATGCAAGTTATGCCTAAATTGAAGACTTGTTGCTGTTTCTGAAATTTTTAAAACTTTAATCACTTCATTTAATGAAGCATTATCACTCATTCATTAAGAGTCACAACCTTCTTTAACATAATATTGATGCTTCTCACCAACAGTTCTTAGCTAAGGTGCAACCTAATATTCCAAGTAAAAGGAAATGGTGACCTAGTGAAGGTGATAAACTTGTTCAGTTTTGTCTTTAATTTTCAAATTGATCTTTCGACAAAAAAGTAATTTAATGAATCAATAATTTGACCAACACATCCCTATTCCTATACCTACATACAAAATTGGATGTGGAAATATATTTGATAATACCAAGTCAAACTTAAAGAGTGAGATCTTGAGATTATGAAATAACTTCATGTGATGAGTTTAACTTTTCTAAAATTTTGAATCGTAAGTGCTTTTGGATCGCTCTTATACCTGATGGAATATCAATTACTTGTGATGTCAATTCTTATACTTACATTCCACCACTGTTGCAGTCAAGGTTCATTTAATTAGTAGAACGACCTAAAGATATTTTTGAACATGTTGGTGTTGTAATATTGTATCATTATTTTGTTTTATTTTATATTTTATCAATGTTATTGTGATTATTAACTGTCTTGTTATTTTTTGTACGTTCTTGTGCGGGCAGATACTTATATTCCCTGGTCAAAATGTTGATATTTTTGGAGTGATGATTAAAAGAAGAAAAAACATTGAGTATGTGTAGATGTGGCGATGTGCATGCAATATAACTTTGGTTTTTGTAATGTCATCTAATTATTTTCTGGCTAACTTGAAGTTTTGGCCATGTACCTATAGGTGGTTGGCAATAACAGTTTTGGAGAAATCTCAATTTGCAAAAAAATCCTTTAACTTTTAGAAAACTCTCATTTTCAATCAGTAGCCGAAAATTGAGATACTTGCCAAAAGATCCATGTGTGAACTATACTAGAATAAGAGGGTGAGCTTATAACTCGAGCAATCATTTCTTCTTTTTCTTTGGGAGAAGTGACCAGAAACTTCGCCATTGGAAGCTTTTATAATTAAGTAAGACATTCAATTTGTTTTGATAAATTTGATTTTTTCTACCTTCAAATTGCTTTTTTGCATTGATTATTGGTACAATTAAAATTCAAGTATGGTTTAGTGGTTTGTTTACGGATCATCATTGTTTTTGACATAATACAAGGTCAGTCTTTTCTGGAATGCATTTATTTAAAGTTTTTATCTATGTTTCATTAGAAGGATAATAGCATGGTGATGTAATGGTTATTTCATAGGACTATTTGGAGAAGCTGCATTAGATTTGAATGATTTCATATCATCGTGTTGCTAAATTGGAAAAATGTTTGTGTTGGGCAAATTTAGTAGTATTTTCTAACTACATGTGCACAACAAATGGATGCCTTCAATCAGAAATTACAACAATATGAATGATTTTCATTTATATCTTTCTTCATCATTTATTCTTATAAATTTGATGTTTTGGTTGAGATGTCTACATGACTATAAATATTTTTTTGTGTGTCTTGCACGTGGTTATGATTTTAATATCTAATATTGTTTTCATTTCAGCTTATAGCAATGGTTGGTTCAAAAGGAGGTAAACACTCGAAGAGCAAAGGAAAATCTAAACCAATTGAATTTGTCGTAATGTTATTCAAAAAATCCATTTCACCATGAATATATCCAGCATTCAAGATTATTGTTTCTACTTCTTCATTACTGTATTCTAATGTCAATAGTCATTCGTTCATTCTCAGCATATATGGATCTGCTTGTGGTCGACGAGTAATTTATGATTGGCTGAGGATTATTGTCTTTGGTACCCATTGGTCTATCAGGAATGTTGTTTTATGCTAATGCCAATCAAGCTTAGAATTGAGTTCTTCAGGCTTTTTTCTAATTGTACTAGACTTTTTTGGTTTAGATTTTTTTTCTTTCTTGATTGGTACAATTAGAAAAAACCCTGAAGAACTCAATTCTAAGCTTTATTGGCATTAGTATCAAACAACATTCCTGATAGACAAATGGGTACCAAAGACAATAATCCTCAGTCAAACATAAATTACTCGTTGACCACAAGCAGACCCATATATGCTGAGAATGAACGAATGACTATTGACATTAGAATACAATAATGAAGAAGTAGAAACAACAGTCTTGAATGCTGGATATATTCATGGTGAAATGGATTTTTTGAATAACATTACGACAAATTCAATTGGGTTTATTGAAGAGAAATTTAACCCGAAAAGAGAAGCTTTCAAGGACACGGGTGAGTTATATAAAACTATGATTGAAGCATTGGTTGATTATATCATGCAAATTTGCCCGGACATGCAAAGGCCGGAAGCCATGTGGCATTTTGTAGTAAGAAGCTGGGATCACGTTTCATCAGACACTGCAACTTCTCATCTTTAGAGTGAAAATGAAGATGTTGGTGACCTTGATCTATCTTCTTTTGAGAATGTTCCATTTCGAATACTAATTCATCATTGAAGAAGGTTGGGATTCTAAAAAGGATCAATCTTACACCTGCATTAGCATCGTATTTAAGACGGAATGTCCGTGTTCTTACAGATGCTAAAGAGAGAAATGGGTGCTCCAGCTATTAAGCAACAAGTTATTCCAAGCGCTAGTGGCAAATTAACAGAAGAATCTGAATTTTTGAGCTCTGACTTTCTCACGGACGTAACAGGCTGCTCCCACGAGGCATGGCTGGAGAGCAGTTCTGATGATCAGAAAATGGACTGTTTAAAAAAATCGAAGACCTACAAGGGGATGTGAAGGAGCGAAAAGAATGGGCTCAGTGGAAAGTGGAAGATTCAGCAACAAGTTTAAGTAAACATTTTTTCGAACTTAATATGTTAAAGGATGGAAAAAGTCATGCATGTTGAAGCTCATGGAGACAGAAAAGTCTCTTCAACAAGTGAAATGTGAAGCAAGCTTCATGACTAATGTTGTAAGAAGGCTGGAAACTAAAAATGGACAAATTAGAGTCGAAATTGAAGCATTCAAGTTGAATGGAATGGATTCTGAGAGGAATTTGAAAGAAGTTATGAAGAGAGAAAAAAGATGCACAAAAAAAAAAAACTTGTTGATGTTGAGAATCTTACTAGCATTTTACAATCACAATATGAGGAAGAGAAACATAGAGTGTTGCAGTTGGAACAAGAGTTACTTCAAGCTGAGAAAGAAGGAGGTGTGTCATTTAATTGATGTAGATATTGTTTATTTCTATGTTAATACTTTCTTATCTAGTAATCATTTTATATCTATGACTTAACTTTTTTCATCTGGTTGGAAATTTCCATTCCTTCTTTGTCTACTAGAGATTTTTCGAACGAACATATACATCTTATGTTAAAGAGTATAAGATTGCCTATAAGTATACTTTCCATTATGCACTATTTTGTATGATGTATTGATGTTCTATCCATCTCTTAAACTCATAAGGTTTATGTTTTAGCAAATGATGTACAATATTTGTTGTTTATTTTCGAAAAAACAGTGGATGACTTTTATCATTATATCCACACGAGGGCCATGCCTCGAAGCGATCTATGCTACTACTCAAAGTGGTTATATTTGAATTTTTGAAGGTTAATTATGGTCTAGCTTTTTAAAAGACAAAATGAACTGCATTTGATGCAAAATGTATAATAGATTGAACATCATTTACTGCTAAAACGTCATTGCTCCACCTAAGTCATGTTGGTTTCTAAATTTGTTAAAGTTTCATACTGCATGAACTTTGTGGATCAACATGTCTGGTGAAGGTCTAAACTTCTTGTTTATAACTTTCAAAAACCAGTGCATAGTTTTTGAAATTATAATCAAATGCAATTTGCCTCAAATTGGAGGGTATTTGATAAGTAAACTTATGTTTCAATATTTTGCATGCATGATTGATTTGGTTCAACATAGTTCTAGATATGGTACTGTATATACATATACGAAAATGCTCAACTGATCTATGTTCAGGAAAATCCGAACTTTTATTTGGTCTAATTGGTTTCCAACTGCAGATGAAATGGAGGCAAAAAATTAAAGAGAAAGAGCATATGTTTGTGCTTCTGGTTGAAGAAAATAAAATAGCGGAGATTCGAAAAGCCCAGTTGTAAGTTGCGCCAGAAAGCGGAGATAGATAATCAACTAGCAATGGATATATAACTATCAAAGACTTGAAGCTGAGCTATCTCATCTACACATGTCTCTTTAAATGCCAGATGCATTTTTGGAGGATCCGAATTTCTGGCGCGACGACTTTAAAGCAATGTCTTTAAAATCAAGTGCTCCATATGAATGCTCTGAGAAAACCTTTCGGCACTGGATATGCATGATATATGTGGGAGTTTCAAAGTGGAAATTGGTGTAGAATTCATGGGATTATTATGGAAAATAGCAGTTATATTGATAAATGGGGGAGTTTTATTTGTTTACTTATGTTGTTAGTGTGTAGATTATCATGGATTTATACATTGTACTGTCAGGATGAGGAACTCGTAGCTTGTGTTATAGCAAGATGATTTTGGAAGACCAGGGACCTGAATATTTAACAGTATTTCATTTGTTATGAGATTTTTATCTTGTCACATATTTCACATGGATATTTTTCACAAGTTGATTCAGCTACCTAAATCCAACAAACTGAAGTTTACTATAAGTTGTGGTTTAGAAAAGTTGCTTTTTCCAAATCACATGTGGGTAACAATGTGATGGAAATCAATTTTGTTTATGGAATTTACAGAAATTGTTTCCGAATATATTATGAAAAATATGTTCTTTATTTTAGAAAGTGCATATTATCTCGGGGAAATTACACAAAATACCCTTAATTTTGACGGAAACCCAAAAATACCAACACATCCCATTTATACCTTTTTTATTACTCTTTTTACGTTGTTTTTTTAATTTTTCCCTAAAAATACGCTCCAGTCTTTTCGTGTCTGTTGGAAAATTATTTTGTAGATTTTGATGAATGCCATGTAAAAATTAGATTAGAATGTTGGCACCCCATTTTCCTTGTATCTTTCATTGTAATAGATATGGCTGGATGAGCTGAGTCAAATCAGCTATGCCTGGAAATACAAGAAGTCAACTGAAGAAGTGAAGTGAAGACTCACGAGGAACAATCGAGTATGGCCAAGAAAAAGATCAAGGACTCGATCAAAAACGCATGTGATGAGAAACAATCGTATGAAGAGTCAGTTAAGTCAACTCAAGAAGCCAAGTCACAAGTTGAAGTGACAGATGAGTCTTTTAATGATTGGAGCAGACTCAAGTCACTGGGAAAAAAAGGCAGCTGCAAAGAGGAGTTAACTGAAAAGAATTCGTTGCACAGAAGTCAATAACATTACTCAAACAAGTAATACACCCATACTGCCAGGTCTTAAAGTGCTCAGTCCCAGAAGCGTGCAAAAGAAATAAACCAATGGGAAGTACTGCACCTCGTGTCAAAACCTAAAAAGCTGGACATTCATTTAATACGAGGAAATGTCTACATCTCAAGAATGAAGACCAAGAAAAGACAAGCCAACGAGCACAAGTAACTTTTGAAAATCAGCCTATCTCTTTAACGAGCATTTTTTTGAAAGATCACTATAAAAGGCTGAGGAAACACATTGAGAAAAGGTTACCTTGCACACCTGAGAAATCAAGCTATATTCAAACTGTAACCTGCAAAATATTCTCAAGATATTTAAGCAAAATTCTCAAGCCTAAATCTCGAAGGAAATCAATCCAACACAAATCTGAAGGAAAGACAACTTCAAACTGTTGAAGAGGAAATTTTTGAAGAATCAAAAGGGGTCTACTTTCCAAGGAAGATTGTAGGAAGGTTCAAGGTCGAACCAGTCTCAAGTTATTGGAGGGCTTCGTGATCAAATCCAAGAAGCTTGAGAAAGTGAGCTCAAGTAGCAAGGTGACACAGCATTCGAAGAAGCCGAGTCGGACGAGAAGCCACCGTGTGACCAAGGCATCTCAGTTGAGTCCAAGGAGCAAGTCAGCTCTCTAGACTGATAACCACTTTGTGAACTGATCATTACTTAGTGGATTCCTCCAGGAGTTGTAGAAGAGAGGATTAGAAGAATTACCCCATCTTCGAACCTCTATAAAAATCATTTGTGTCATTTAAATTTTAGCACTTTCATTTCTGCATACTTACTTATATCTGATGATAATTTGCTATCCAACTGATAATTAACAAAGTGCTAAAATCAAGTGTTAAAACAAGTTTAAAACAAATCAAAGGGTGTTAAGTCTTCCGCTGAAAAACTAAACACAGCCAAGTTAAGTTTCAGGTTAAAAAGTTGAGTTATTCTATCAATAGTTCTATCGAGTCTGTTGAGTGGCTAACTTTGCTGAATAACCAACTTAGCTATCCCTCAAGGACTTAGCTGTCTGTATTAACTCTGTAATATTTTAAAAGGACTAAAAATTGAAAAGTTGTTAGGTTTATTCACCCCCCCTTCTAAACCTTACTTACACCCCTTGGGACCTACAAGTGGTATCAGAGCGGTTGGTTCATTGAGCCTTCTGCACTGGTTACTGAACTAGATCTCTATCTTTTCTAAAAGATCTTTAACACTTGTATTTTAAAAATGTTTCATTCTTAGCAAAAGTTATTACCATGGAAACAAATTTGACACGCATTCCTATGTTCACTATTGAGGAGTTTGATGACTGGAAAATTCGTATGCAAGCTCATCTATCTGCTTTACATGATGAAATGTGGCTAGTGATATAGGATGGGCCACTGCAAATACTGAAAGTGAACACAGTCGCAAGGAGAGCAGCTGTAGCTGAAGGAGAAGTAGCTGTGGCTGAGGCAAGACCAGCCTTAGTTGAAAAACCAAGGACTGAATGGACGAATGATGGCAGAAAGAGATACAACTTGGACAATATGGCCAAGGATATTCTCTACAAGACTTTGGACAAAACAATGTTCAATAAAGTCAAATCCTGCTAAACAACAAAAGAAATCTGGGATAAACTGATTTTAATTTGTGAAGGATCAGAGAAAATTAAAGAAAACAAATTATCTGTTGTTGTTCAAAGTTTGAAAACTTTAAAATGCTTGCAGGTGAAACAATGGATCAACTGGATGCCAGATTCACTGAAATCACAAATGAGCTCTCAGCACTTGGAAAGGAATACACACAAAAAAATATGTGCATGAAGATTTTGAGGAGCCTCCCAGCTGAATGGGAAATGAAGACCATGGCTCTAAGGCACTCGATGGACCTATCAAAAACATCCAATCATTAGCTATTCTCAGACCTCAAAGCTTATGAGTTTGAGCTGAGAAGAAAGGATCAAGATGAGACAGTTGTACCCAAAACAGCTGCACTTATGGTCAAGGATGAAAAGAGAGCTGAAGTCAAGGAAGCCATAGACCAGGAGGAGATTGCCCTGATGGTTAAAAGATTCAACAAATTCTTCAATAAGAACTTTAAAAGAAACAAGGGTGAATCCTCCAGCATACATTCAGCTCCCTCCAAGTCAAGGGAAGACATGCCACCCAAGAGAGCTGAGCATCAAAGGGTTGAATATCAGAGAGCTGATAACCCAAGGACAGATAGAGCTGATCAAAGAGCTGTGAACATGTGTTGGAATTGCAGACAACCAGGACATTTTGCAATTGACTATTCCTATCCACCAGTCAATAAGTACAGGGATGAAGAAGAAAGAAAAGTCTTCACAAAAAGAAGACAGAGAAAGAAGAAAGCCATGTTGGCTGTTGAGATTGCTGAGACAACTAAGTTTAAAGCGGCGGAGACTCATGGCGAGTGAAGCTGACTACTCAAGTGATTCTGAAGAAGAAGCAATGATCTGTCTAATGGCTAAAGAATAAGATCAACCAGACCAAGAAGATGAGGTGCAAGGAACAGCTGAGTGCCAAGGAACCTGGTACATGGATAGTGGCTGTTCCAGACATATGACAGTCAACAAGAAAAATCTGTCAAGATTCAAGGAGATTACATGCCCAAAAGTCATATTTGGAGGAAATGAAGCTCCAGGGGAAATAAGAGGCACTGGATCCATCAAGAAAAATGGATTAGAAATCACAGATGTTGCATATATTGAAGGTCTTAATTTCAACCTGTTAAGCATCAACCAACTCTGTGACAAAGGCTACAATGTTGGATTCAATATGGGAGTGTGCCAGATCAAAGATACTGAATCAAATGAAATAGTGTTGCAAGGATCAAAACAGAAGAATATGTATGTGGTAGACTGGTCTACTGCCATACCAAGTACCTATCTGCTAGCAAAGAGCACAGCCGAGTCATGTTTGTTGTGGCATAAGAAGCTGAGTCATCTGAACTTCAAGACAATCAACAAGCTTGCAAGGAGTCATCTAGTTGAAGGACTGTCAGACTCAGTGTACAAGAAGGAAAGTGTATGTGATGCATGCCAGATGGGAAAACAGATCAAATCTTCATTTAAGGAGAAGCCTAGTCTTTCTTCAACAAGGATACTACATCTATTGCATATGGACTTATTTGGTCCAGTTGAACCAGCCAACATAAGTGGGAAGAAATACACCTTAGTGGTGGTAGATGACTATTCAAGATATACATGGACAATCTTCATGTGCAAAAAAGAAACCTTGCGAAGTTACCTCAACTCGATGAAAAGAGTTCAAAATGAAAAGAGCCAAACCATTATAAAGATAAGGTCGATAGAGGAACCGAGTTTGTCAATGGGATAATAACTCAGTATTGTGTTGAAAATGGTATTGCTCATGAGTTATCTCAAAACAAGAACTCCACAACCGAATGGAGTAGTTGAAAGAAGGAACATAACTCTCAGGGAAGCTACGAGGACCATGTTAGCTGAAGCTGGACTGCCTAAAAGATTTTGGGCTGAAGCCATCAACACTGCATGCTATACTCAAAATAGATGCATGGTAAATAGACAGCTGACAAAGACTCCCTATGAAATTTGGACAGGGAGAAAGCCAAATGTTGGGTACTTCAGAATATTTGGATGTAAATGCTTCATTCACAACAATGGCAACGATAATCTAAAGGCTTTTGATGCTAAAGCTGATGAAGGTATCTTTTTGGGATACTCAGCTGAGAGCAAAGCCTATAGAGTGCTGAACAAGAGGACTATGGTCACAGAAGAGTATATTCCTGTGGTTTTTGATGAACCTAATGTAAATGGACAAGACATTGAAGAGTGAGCTGATAAGCTGAATCAGCCAACAATGCAGAAAAGTCCTTATGTTGAAGCTGAAGCAAGAGTAATCAACCAAGATGAAGATGAGATAGCTGAATCTCAAAGACAGCTGGAAAATCTGCAGCTGAATGATGATGAAAGAGATACTCAAGATATCACAGCTGCAAGACAGTTGGACCCAACTGATTTGCTTCAACCTGTTGTGAGATGGCTGAGAGACCATCCACCAAAGCTAGTCATTGGATATGTGAGAGATGATGTAAGAACCAGATCCAGAGCTCAGCATGAAGCAATGTTCACTTGTTTTATATCCCAAATAGAGCCAAAAGATGTGTCCCAAGCATTGGATGACACACATTGGATTCAAGCTATGCAAGAAGAGCTGAATCAGTTTGAAAGAAATAAAGTATGGGAATTGGTGCAGAGACCAACCCATCAAAATGTTATTAGCACAAAATGGGTTTTTAGAAACAAGATGAATGAGGAAGGATCTGTGTTGAGGAACAAATCAAGATTGGTAGCCAAAGGGTATTGCCAAGAAGAGGGAATAGATTTTGATGAAACCTTTTCCCCTGTTGCAAGATTAGAAGCAATAATGATATTTCTTGCATATGCTGCTCACAAGAACTTCACTTGTATATCAAATGGATGTGAAAAGTGCATTCTTAAATGGACTGTTAGAGGAAGAATTTTACGTTGAACAACCTCCAGGTTTTGAGCAGAAGACTCTTGGGGACAAGGTGTACAAGCTTAAGAAAGCTTTATATGGATTGAAACAAGCACCTAGAGCATGGTATGATACATTGTCTTAATTTATAACTGACAATGGATTCACCAACGGCAAAGTGGACAAAACACTCTTCAGAATTCAAGATGGAGAGAGTATACTGCTTGTTCAAATATATGTAGATGATATCATCTTTGGATCCACAAATAAAGAGCTGTGTGAAAAGTTCTCAAACCTCATGCAAGGCAAATTTGAAATGAGCATGATGGGTGAGCTGACTTTCTTCCTAGGACTCCAAGTTAAGCAACTGAAGGATGGAACCTTCATAAGTCAAACAAAGTACACCGGAGATTTAATGAAGAAATTTGGTATGGAAGAAAAGTCTTCTGTGAAAATACCAATGAACACATCAGTCAAGATGGACATGGATGCAGATGGTAAACCTGTAGATCAAACAAGATACAGAGCACTCATTGGATCATTACTCTACTTAACAGCAAGTAGGCCAGACATCACCTTTGCAGTAGGTGTATGTGCAAGATTTCAATCTGCACCAAAGGAGAGTCACATGACTGCAGCTAAGAGAATCCTAAGATGTTTGAAAGGATGCCAGGAAGTCGGCTTATGGTATCCAAAGGAAGGTGGATTCAAGCTTATTGGTTACTCAGACTCAGACTATGCTGGATGTAGAGTTGACAGGAAGAGTACTTCAGGTACATGTCAAATGCTTGGAAACAAATTGGTTTCCTGGTTTAGTAAGAAGCAAAACTCAATAGCTACATCCACAGGTGAAGCAGAGTACATAGCTGCGGGTAGCTATTATGCCCAAATCTTATGGATGTGACAACAACTGAGAGATTATGCAATTGAAGAAAAAGAGATTCCAATTATGTGTAATAACACAAGTGCTATTGAAATCACACAGAATCCTATGTTGCATTCAAGAACAAAGCACATGATGTCAGATATCATTTTATAAGAGATCATGTTGAAAAGAAAGACATCATTTTGGAGTATATCTCAACTGATAAACAGTTAGCTGACATATTCACCAAACTTCTATGTGAATCAAGGTTTGAAGAGCTTAAGAATGAGATAGGGTTAATTGAGCTGAGTTGATACTCAGAAGACTCAATCGGAAGAGATGGAAGATGAAAAAGTGAGAATCAAACAAGTTTTTCACATCAGCCAAGTGAAACAGCTACATCGGGAAATCAGCTGTATCGAGTTAGCTGACAACTGAGTCTCCTAATGAAAGGAGAGAAGTTGAGTTGAGTCACTTTTGACATGAGCTTAGTCATTTAATAGCTATGTGACAAAAACACAATCGTTTTTAATGAGTGGGAATGTTTTTAAGGATGACCTCAGCGTAATAATGACGGGTACAGTCAAAAGCTACACAGTAAGCATATGATTTGATATAAATGTTGCCGCATTAAATATGAGGAATTAAATGCGGTTTGACATGCTAAATCTGAGCCGTTGATCTTGGTTAAATTTCAAAAATAAAAAACATGTCCTTTCATAACCCTTATATACTCATTTTTCAGTTTTCTCTTTCTCACACTCAAAACTGTTCATCTTCAAAGCAAAGGAAAGCAAGTTCTTTTCGCTCTCACAAACCCTACGAGTTCACAAGCAAGTTTATCAAGATTTAATCGGTAGAAACTTCTAAAAATGGCACCAAAGTTTAATTTCGTCAAGTTATCAAAGCAAATCCACTCTGGATCGACTGTGGATTTTGAAGGGATGGTGAAGTAGGGTTCCGACGAAACCTTAGTGAAGAAGATTGCTGATATGCTCGAAAAGTCCGGTCTCAGGCCTTTTCTTACTTTGGAATACTCGCACACCTACCTTGAAGAGGTGGCGCAGTTCTATGTAAATTCTGAGGTGCAGGACGAAGGAATCAAGTCCTCCGTCCACTGCAAGGATATCATGATTACTGCTAAGGACCTTGTGGAGTATTGTTTGCTGCCGTCTGAGGGCATGACTAAGTTTGTTGAAGCAGATGTTGATTTGGCTGCTGCATGGAAAGAAGTAGCCAAACTAGAGTGTGCTGCGAAGGTAATATACACAGCTGAGAAGAAGTTGCTGAAGGACGACTATCACAAGCTGATGGATGCCGTCGCCAAGTGTGTAGACATGAAGTTTGGAAGCTTCAATCATGTTGGGAAATTAATTTTTAGATTTTGATGAATGCCATGTAAAACTTAGAATAGAAAGTTGGCACCTCATTTTTGTTGTAAATTGCATTGTAATAGATAGGGCTGGTCGAGCGGAGTTAAGTCAGCTATGCCAAGATATGCAAGAAGTCAACTGGAGACCAGAAGGAAGACTCCGCTGTGAGGCAGCTGAATGTGGCAAAGAAGAGAAGACAAGAACTCGAAGGTGCGGTGAGATGCACGGTGAGTGAAGTGTCGATCAAGTCAACTCAAGACAAATGCCAAGTCTCAAGTTGAAGTTCTGGATGAGTCATCCATGATTGGAAGGCGACTCAAGTCACCTGGAAAGTCAAGGAAATGCGGTCAAGTCGAGATAATCGAAAGAGATCCGTTTGCACAGACGTAAGTCAAAAGAATTACTTAAACAAGTAATACTTCCATCTGCCTTTCTTGAGGTGCAAAAGAAATAAACCAATAGGAAGCACTGCACCTGTGTCAGAACTCTGAAAAGCTGAATACTCATTCATACGAGGAAATGTTAATTTCAAGGAATGCAACAAGACAAGCCAACGACCTCAAGTGTCTTCTGAAAATAATCTTATCTCTTCAACGGGCAAATTTTTCAAAAGAACACTATAAAAGGCTGAGGAATCTATTTGAGAGAGTGTTGGTTACCTTGACAATCAGAAAACAAGCACGAACAAGAAAAGCAATATCTGTAACCAAAAATATTCTCAAATCATTCAAGTTCAATCCTCAAGCCTACACTACGAAGGAAATCAATCCAACACTTACCTGTGAAGGAAAGACAACTTCAATCAGTTGAAGAGGAAACATTTGAAGAATCAAGGGGTCTACACTCCACGGAGGATTGTAGAAAGGTTCAAAGACGAACCAATCTCAATATTTTGGATGGCTTCGTGATCAAATCCAAGAAGCTTGAGCAAGTGGGTTGTAGTAGCAAGGCAACTGCCCTGTGAAGAAGCTGAGTCATACGAGAAGCCAGCTTCGTGATCAAGTCAGCTGTGTGATCAAGACTTGCATCTGGACTGTTAACCACTTTGTATATTGATCAATACTTAGTGGATTCCTCCAGGAGTTGGAGAAGAGAGGAGTAGAAGAATTATCCCATCTTCGAACCTCTATAAAAACTTATTGTGTCATTTACATTTCAGCACTTTAATTTCTGCACACTACTTTAATATCTGCTGATAAATTTGCTATCCAATTGATAATCAACAAAGTGCTAAAAGCAAGCATGAAAACATATTTAACCAAAATTCAAGGGTGTTAAGTCTTCTGCTGAAAACATATCACAGTCGAGTTAAGTCTTTAGTCAAAACAAATGAGTTATTCTATCAACAAATCGGTCAGTCCGTTGAGTGACTAACTCTGGATTAACTAACTTAGTCATCCACCAAGGACTCACGGTGTGAAGTATTAACTCGATCGTTTTAAAAAGACTAAATCGAAAAGTTGGTAAGATTTATTCAACCCCCTTCTAAACCTTACACTCACACCCCTTGGGACCTACAAGTGGTATCGAGCGGTTGGTTCATTGAGCCTTCCGCACCGGTTCTTGAACTAGATCTCCAAATTTTTCAAAGCTTGCTTTAGCACTTGATCTTTCAAAACTCTTTTATTCAAGAAAGTTATTATCATGGAAGCAAATCGACACGCATCCCTATGTTCACAATTGAGGAATTTGATGATTGGAAAATTCGTATGCGAGCTCATCTATCAAAGATTACACGATGAAATGTGGATAGTAATAGAAGATGGGCCACTTTGCAAATCTTAAAAGTGAACACAATCGCAAAGGAGAGGCTGCTGCACTGAAGGATAAGAGGATCTTTGCGCTCCCGGACATCAGGCGATGGTTGAAAAACCAAGAGCTGAATGGACAAATGATGACAGGAAAAGATATAACTTGGACAATGTGGCCAAGGACATTCTTTACAAAACTTTGGACAAAGCCATGTTCAACAAAGTCAAATCATGGAAAACGGCAAAAGAAATCAGGACAAGCTAACCTTGATTTGTGAAGGCTCAGAGCAAATCAAGGAAAATAAACTATCTGTTGTTGTACAAAAATTTGAAAACTTTAAGATGCTTGCAGGAGAAACCTTGGATCAGCTGGATGCTCGGTTCACAGAAATTACCAATGAACTATCTGCACTTGGAAAAGAATATACACGAAAAAATGTGCATGAAGATTCTAAGTAGTCTCCCAACTGAGTGGGATATGAAAGTCATGGCCATGAGACACTCCATGGACCTATCAAAGACATCCAACCATGAGCTATTCTCAGATCTCAAAGCCTACGAATTTGAGTTGAGAAGAAAAGACCAAGAGGAGACTAATTGTGCCAAAACAAAACCGCTTTAATAGTTAAGGATGGTAAAAGAGTGAGGTCCAAGAAGTCATTGACCAAGAGGAGATAGCCCGGATGGTTAAAAGGTTTAATAAGTTCTTCAACAAGAATTACAAGAGAGGCAAAGGTGAATCCTCCGAGAAGACACTCGGCTCCCCCAAGTCAAGGGAAGATAGGCCAACCAAGAGAGCAAAGTATCAAAAGGTTGAGTATCAAAGAGTGACAACCCAAGAATGGAAAGAATCGATCAAAAAGTTGAAAATCTATCTGAACCGGGCTAGCAACCCAGTCACTATGCCATTGATTGCCCATATCCTGTAGTCAACAAATACAGAATGAAGAGGAAAGAAAGAAAAGTCTTGAGAGAAAGAAGACAAGAAAAGAGAAAGGCAATGTTGGGCTGCAGAGATCACGAGACACCAAGTCAAAAGACGCAAGACAAACTCGGAGAGTAGTGAAGCGGACTACTCAAGTGACTCTGATGAAGAAGCCTTGATCTGTCTAATGGCCAAAGAACAAAACCAACCTGACCAAGAAGATGAGGTACACTCTAACTCATCACACTCAGATACTAGTGATAGTGATTGTGACACACATACTTCATCACCCACTGATCTTTATGATTCATTAGGCAAAATGATGAAAGACTTTGAACGCATAAAATCCTCACACACACTACTAAATGAGGAAAACAGCCTACTCAAAATCCAAAACTCACAGTTGACTAAGGAGCTGAGTACTCTAAGTCACATAGCTGATGAGAATAAAAGTTTAAAGGCTGAAAATGCTAAGTTAATAGCAGAGATAGCTATTATCCTTGGATGATCTCATTATGAGTCAACAATGTGATTGCCTCATTCACTAAGGCATCTAAATCCTTGGATGATCTCATTATGAGTCAACAAGAATGTGGAGATAAGACAAGCTTAGGATTTAATTGCTCTGTGCTATGTCAAGCTCCAAAAGTGATTTTGGAAAAAGGATCTTCAAGTAATGAAGCATCTCAAAAATCCAAAACTCCAAATGGTGCACACACATTTATTCCAAAGCACAATCACAAGCAAACTGGCCTTGGTTATAAAGGAAAAGGAAAACATCCAGTTGAGTGTGCTGAGAGAACATCTGAGAAGAAATCCAACCGAGTTCCTCAGCAAACTCCAAACAGGAAGTACTCTGTAAAGAAGAAACAGAGCTACCAAAAGCCCCAGAAATTGTATAAAAGGAATACATATGATGGGAATGGTAGAAATTATCCAAGTCAAGCTAATTGGAATAATGTGAACTATCAGCAAAAATCTATGGAATATAAGACTAAATGGCAAAGGCCTAAGACTCAGCAAAGGCCATTCCAAAGGCAAAAGAGCTATCATCGGCACACATATGCACTCAGGCACTATACTCAAAGATATCACAACTACCCAAACAAAGCAATTGCTAAAACACATACACGGCATACAGACAAAAGAGACAGCTGTATGAACTTAAAATCCCCAAGCAATTTGCTAAAATTTATTATGATTATGGCACTGATAGATGGCAACCTCTTAGAGTCAAATCATTTGGCTATAGGTTGGTTGGATCATCTTACAATACTAACCCCTCAGAACCCAGACAAATATGGGTACCTAAAACCTAATTTCCTTGATTACAGGTTCAAGGAGCAGCTGAGTGCCAAGGAACCTGGTACATGGATAGTGGTACATTCCCGGACACATGACAGGAAACAAGAAAAATCTATCAAAATTCAAGGAGGTTAGAGGTGCAAAAGTCATATTTGGAGGAAATGAAGCTCCAGGAGAAATAAAAGGCATTGGATCCATCAAGAAAAATGGATTAGAAATTACAGATGTTGCATATGTTGAAGGCCTCAATTTCAACTTACTAAGCATAAGTCAACTCTGTGACAAGGGCTATAATGTTGGATTCAATATGAGAGTGTGCCAAATCAAGAACACTAAATCAAATGAAGTAGTGTTGCAAGGATGCAGACAAAAGAACATGTATGTGGTAGATTGGTCAATCGCAACACCAAGCACTTGTCTCGCTAGCAAAAAGCACGGCAGAATCAAGTTGTTTGTGGGCACAAGAAGTTCGAAAGTCACCCGAACTTCAAAACAATTAACAAGCTTGCAAGGAGCAATCTCGTGGAAGGACATCCAGACTCAGTATACAAGAAGGAAAGTGTATGTGATGCATGCCAGATGGGAAAGTAAATCAAATCATCATTCAAAGAAAAGACATGTCCATCTTCAACAAGAATATTGCACCTACTGCATATGGATCTATTTGGTCCAGTTGAACCAGCCAACATAAGTGGGAAGAAATATACCTTGGTGGTAGTAGATGACTACTCAAGATACACATGGACAATATTCATGTGTAAGAAGAAAGAAACTCTGCAGAAACTACCTCAGCTGATGAAGAGAATCCAAAATGAGAAGAGTCAAACCATTATCAAAATAAGATCTGACAGAGCAATTGAGTTTGTCAATGGTATAATAACTCAGTATTGTGTTGAAAATGGTATTGGTCATGAATTATCAGCTACAAGGACTCCACAGCAAAATGGAGTTGCAGAAAGAAGGAACATAACTCTCAAAGAAGCAAGCAAGGACCATGTTAGTCAAGGCGGGGCTGCTAAAAGATTTTGGGTGAAGCAATAAACACAACATGCTATACTCAAAATAGATGCATGATAAATAGACAAAATGACAAAGACTCCTATGAGATTTGGACAGGAGAAAGCCAAATGTTGCATATTTTAGAATATTTGGATGCAAATGCTTCATCCATAATAATGGCAAGGACAATTTAAAGGCTTTTGATGCTAAAGCTGATGAAGGTATCTTTTTGGGATACTCAGCTGAAAGCAAATCCTATAGAGTGCTCAACAAAAGGACAATGGTTACTGAAGAATCCATTCATGTGGTGTTTGATGAACCCAGTGTAAATGGAGAAGGCATTGAAGAGTCAGCTGATAAGTTGAATCAACCAACCATGCAGAAGAGTCCCTATATTGAAGCTGAAGCTGGAATTAAAAGCCCGTAAGAAGATGAGATAGCCGAGTTTCAAAGACAATGGAAAATCAAGCGGCTAAGTGATGATGAGAGAGAGCGATCAAAATAACACACCGCAAGACGGCCGAATCCAGCTAACTTACTCCAATCTGATGTAAGATGGCTGAGAGACCATCCACCAGAACTAATCATTGGAGATGTAAGAGAAGGCGTAAAAACTAGATCCAGAACCCAACAAGAAGCTATGTTCACTTGTTTTATCTCACAAATAGAGCCAAAAGATGTGTCACAAGCTTTGGATGACACACATTGGATTCAAGCCATGCAAGAAGAGCTGAATCAGTTTGAAAGAAACAAAGTGTGGGAATTGGTTCAAAGACCTACCCATCAAAATGTTATTGGCACTAAATGGGTGTTCAGAAACAAAATGAATGAGGAAGGTTCTGTAGTAAGAAACAAAGCAAGATTGGTAGCCAAAGGGGTATTGCCAAGAAGAAGGGATAGGTTTTGATGAAACATTTGCCCCTGTAGCAAGATTGGAAGCCATAAGGATGTTTCTTGCCTATGCTGCTCACAAGAACTTCACTGTATATCAAATGGATGTAAAGCGTGCATTCCTTAATGGGTTATTGGAGGAAGAAGTATATGTTGAACAACCTCCAGGATTTGAGAAGAAGACTCTTGGAGATAAAGTATACAAACTCAAGAAAGCTTTATATGGATTGAAACAGGCACCAAGAGCATGGTATGATACATTATCACAATTCCTGACTGAGAACGAATTTACAAAAGGCAAAGTGGATAGAACACTCTTCAGAATTCAAGATGGGAAGAGTATACTGCTTGTTCAAATATATGTGGATGACATCATCTTTGGATCCACAAACAAAGAGCTGTGTGATAAATTCCCAAATCTTATGCAAAGCAAATTTGAAATGAGCATGATGGGAGAGCTGAAGGATGGAACCTTCATATGTCAGACAAAATACACCAGAGACTTAATGAGGAAATAGGAAATTTGGTATGGAAGAGAAGTCTTTTGTGAAAATACCAATGAATACATCAGTCAAAATAGATATGGATGCAGATGGCAAACCTGTGGATCAAACAAGATACAGAGCATTTATTGGATCATTGCTCTATCTTACCGCAAGCAAGCCAGACATCACCTTTGCTGTAGGTGTATGTGCGAGATTTCAATCTGCTCCAAAAGAAAGCCACATGATTGCAGCCAAGAGAATCTTGAGATATTTGAAAGGAAGCCAAGAAGTTGGCTTATGGTATCCAAAGGAAGGTGGATTCAAGCTAATTGGGTATTCAGACTCTGACTATACTGGATGTAGAGTTGACAGGAAGAGTACCTTAGGCACATGTCAAATGCTTGGAAATAGGCTAATTTCCTGGTTTAGCAAGAAGCAAAATTCAATAGCTACCTCCACAGTGAAGACGAGAATACATAGGCTGCGGCAAATTTTGTGCCCAAATCTTATGGATGAGACAAAGAAATGAGAGATTATGAAGTTGAAGAAAAGGAAATTCCAATTATGTGTGATAACACAAGTGCAATTGCAATCACTCAAAATCTGTGTTTGCACTCAAGAACAAAGCACATTGATGTCGATATCACTTCATAAGAGATCAAGTTGAAAAGAAGGACATCACCTTGGAATATATCTCAACTGATAAGCAGTTAGCTGACATATTCAGAAAACCATTATGTGAATCAAGATTTGAAGAACTCAAGCATTAATTAGGGTTAATTGAGCTGAGTTGACACTCAGAAGATTCAAAGAAAAGAGATGGAACATGAAAAGATGAAAAAGGGATGAACTCTTAAAATCAGCTAAGTGAATCAGCCGTATCGGAGAATCAGCTGCGTCAAGTTAACTAACAGCTGAGTACCTATGTGCAAAGAGAGAAGAGTTAAATCAGCTAAGGAATAAACAGAGTCATTTATGAGCAAAGTGACAAAAACGCAGTCGTTTTTACTTAGCGGGAATGTTTTTAAGAATGACGTCCGCATAATTATGACGTGTACATTCAAAAGCTGCACACAAAGCTTATGATTGGATATAAATGTTGCCGCATTAAATACGAAAAATTAAGTGTTAATCGGCATGCAAAATCTGAGCCGTTGATCTTGATCAAATTTTAAAAACCACCCGCACGTCCTTTCATAACCCATACTTATACCGTTTCGTCCGATTTTCTCTCACTTTACCAAAAATGTTCATCTCTCTCTCTCGAAGGCAAAGAAATAAATTCTCTCTCAAAACCCTACAAATCCTCAAGTTCATTTTCAAAGTTTTGTTCGGTAAAACATCGAGAAATGGCATCTACTCATGATTTTGTCAAGTTGGGAAAGCAAATCCACACTGGGTCTACTGTGGATTTCGACGGCATGATCAAACAGGGGTCTGACGACACCCTCGTGAAGAAGATTGCAGTGAAACTGGAAAAGTCTGGATTAAAACCATTTTTGACGATGGAGTTTCTGATGACCTACGTGGAAGAGGTCGCACAGTTCTACGTGAATGCTGAAGTTCACTATGAGGGCATCAAGTCCTCTGTTCACGGGAAAGAGTTCACCATCACTGCCAAGGATATGGCAGAACATTGTTTGTTGCCGACGGAAGGAGTGTCGGAGATTTATGAAGCTGATGTTAACCTGGTTGCTGCTTGGAAGGAAGTAGCCAAGCCCGACTGTGCTGCGAAGGTTGTCTACACAAGAAAAAGTCATGAAGAAGAAGACTACCACAAGTGCTGGATATTGTTGCCAAGTGCATTGATATCAAATTTGGAAGCTATAATCACCGTCCCAAGACTAAGTTCGATCGTGATGGCCGCAATCATAGAAGAAAAGAAGGTGAATCAAAGGTGAGTTTGTATACAACGGACTGCGCGAATATTGGGAATAAATCCTTCAAGGAGGATGGTGCGTTTAGAGGATCCGGGTGCGGCCTGGTGATTGGCCGGATGATTGAAATAAAAGGAGTCCCTCTTCGACATGGAAAGGTGTTCCATGTTAACAAGAAGATGTTCCGGTCTAATCTCTCCGGAGCACAGAGGAGAGCTTATGCCAAGAAAAGGAGGACTGATAAGCCGAGATGTCAAGAAAAGGAGGACTGATAAGCCGAGATGGCCAGCTCCTCGAAAAAGACAACAAAGACCGCCCCCCCGCCCGGACTCGAAGAAACCATATCCGAGCCAAAATCATTGATGAATCTTGAGACTGGCTGGAGAAGTAGAGTCTTTAGAAATCATTGATGAAACAGCCAAAATCTCTGAAGCCGATCAGTGAGGCACATTGAAGACACAATGTCACGTCATCGCCAGCAATTTGAGACACTAAAGGCAAATGAGAGAGCAAACGCTCCTGTTGACAGGGTTATCTCCCCTCCTGCAACAGACGCTACTGAGGGTGCGGAGCACCAAAGTTTGCTACCTTCAATCCCTGAGAACGAGGGACAACAGGGAGAAGATGACAAAGATGATGATGATGTGATGATCCTATCCCCACCATATCCAGACATCCAAAATCGTCTGCGAGAATGGAGGAAGTGGAAGCTGAGTCGATCCAGGGAACAGTTCCAAAGACTGGAATTTATTGAAGATTAAGACGAACTGTTGAACTTTCTCGGATTGACCAATGTGGTCCAAGCACTGGATGAAGAAAACTGCACAGATATCTTGCAGATCTTCAAAGACAAGGAGAAGCAGAGACTGGCAGAGGAAGCTGAGGCTCGTGAAAAGGCCAATATTTATCCCTTTACTGGAACCACTGATCATACACATCCTCATCTTGACATCCTCTCTGGGAGTGATGAGGATCTGGATCCTGCTGCTGCTACAAAGAATTACGATGCAAAGAAGCCATGCGGGAATCCAGGAACTGCGCATGAGCAACGGTTATTGGAAGGACCAGGAGTCTTCCACATCACAAACCGGAGATCGATCCGATGGGAGTGGTGCAAAGACATATTGCCACGATTGTTGCTGCCACCACTTCTCCGGCTCACTCGAAGAAGGTATTAAGGAACCGGCGATGAAAATCGGGATTGTGGGGACCCCAGCCGAGCCTACCCCTAATGAAGGTATCTTACCACCTGCCCTAATAGCTGACTACTCAAAGGGAACAACCGGGAGTTTAGAGACAAGTGACCCCATTCCAAGTCGCTCAGCTGGTGTGCCAGTTAAGGGGGAAACTCCCTCCACTGCATCAAGGTCGGAGGATGCTGCAGCTGACTCCTCAACGAATCTTGGAGTCGAAGTGGAGAAGGAACAACAAACGGATACCGACAAGTTGTCACCGACGAGTTGATACAATTAAGATCGTTTGTTGAAGTGCCAATCTGCCGAGGTAAATGACGCTGTCTTTGTGCGATCAAGGCACATGAAGGAACGCCTAGAGTTAACACTGGCAATGAAAGTGCAATCCATGGAGTTGAGACTCAGTGGATGCCACCTCATAAGACCCCAAGGCAGTGACACTGACCGAAGGGATCCCCAAGCCTCGCTATGATTGCTTGAGACTGCAGAAGGTAGTGAAGGCCAACGGGAGGTTGAGACTTCCCGGGGTAAAGAGACGGAAGCACAGAACATCCCTCCTACTATCACTGATCCATCTGAAAAGGAGATAAGTGCTCTTCACGATTCCCAAGAAAATCCTGATGTAACCTTTCTGGGATCCGGAGGTGAAGACGGCCGAGTCATCCCCTAATGCCAATCCAAAAGACTCAGCTGAGGATGTTCTCCCAAGCACGAGTAAGTCCGACCTTAAGGCTAATCGCCAAACCTTTAATTTTAATGATGAGCCACCCTTGAAATCTCATCATCGTCCGATGACGCTCGATATGGCGAGGACCACCAACTCATATGGAAAAACCAAACAGATCGACGAAGGCGTTAAGACAATCGAGGCTCGGCAAGTCGGGTCAACTTCACAACGCACCCCCGACCACGAGTCAATCGCTGCAGCTCCCAAGCGCAGCAGGATCGACTCCACCAGGGAACTTCACGAGCACAAGTTGTCATCAAGCGATTCCGTTGCCGTGATGATTCGGTTGAAGAATCATTTCCTTTCTCTCGAAGTACGACCTTCCCGAAGAATCAGCTCGAGATCAAGAACATTTCCATAAACCTCGATCCTGTTATTCCAACAGACACCATCATCCCAAAGAGACTTTGACTTTGACGCTGCAGCACATGCCTAAGACAAAAGTGACAAAATGAGGTTCGAGAAGTCTTCAAGGCCATATTTGCGAGAGATAGAGAAGACGGAGAGGCACTAGGCCTCACTTGGACATGAGGTCGGACAACGAGACGCAAATCTTCTGCCGTCTGCGAGGAATAATTGTCGGATCCGGGAATGGTGGCAACAACATCAAACAATGCGCGTAGAACAAGCTCGATATTTCAGGACATTGTTCAATAAATTGCTAGTCTGGCGGGCTGAGAATGCTGATACGAAGTCAAGCATGCAAGAGGACATCGATCGACTGCATGAATCTCACAGCACAGAGATGCAACTGCTGCTTGAATATAATAAGAAAGAGCTTACGCGCGTAGAGAGAACATGGATAGGAAGTTCACCTCCTCATGGCTGAAATGAGCCGTGACATCTCGAATCCAATGCCACCCGCTCCGAATTCTGTGCAGCATACTCCGCAGCAGATTCGAAGCATAACTCAGCTATCAGCCGCTTAGACTTCATGATTGCTAGCTTGTTTCCAGGCATTCCTCTCTCCTTTGATGATTCCAAAAAGGGGGAAGAGGAATACCTAAAAGCGTTGAAAGGATCTGAAGCTAAAAAGGAGGACGCTTGTTGTGAAGGAAAGACAAGCGAGAAAGCAGAGAAAGAGAGAAGAAAGGTAAATTTGTTGAGGGGGAAGGTTCGTAGATATAACCTTGATGATTGCTAAAACCCCCAACAAGGTCTTGTCACAAAATGATATCATCAAAGAAAACTCCCCGCAATGACTCTGCCGCTCCAACATCCTGCAGTACCCAGGGCTGAAACGAGAAAGATAGTTGAAGCAGGGATGAAGGAGGTGGAAGGAAAGATGGATGCCCAAGTTATGGATATTCTGAAATAACATGGAGGCATTCCAACAGACGAGACACACCTATGCCATTTCGGACGTCGGAGGCCGAGCCAAGATCATTGATGAATTCAAGACGCTCGCATCCGAGGGTTACTTCGCAAATATGTCTATGGCCCAAGCTTGGGATTTGTATTGGGAAAAAGGCCTCAAACTATGTGAAGAAGAGGCGACAGGCGTGAGACTACTAGCGATCACTCTGCTTTGGTCACTCACTCTGCTAGTCACTCAAATTGGAAAAAGAAGGCCCTAGTACAATACACGCTCAGAGGAAGAGGAAGAAGCAGTGGTGGAGGAAGAGGTTTCAGACCTAGACCTCTGCCCAAAAACATTGAGTACATAGATCCAGGCAAGAAAGGAGGGATCTATTGGGCTGGATTCAACGGAGTAGCCAACCCGCAAGTGGCTAAAAACAATCTTTGAGTATGTGAAAAGGATTGAAGAAGAAAATAGAAGACAAACTCAAATTTGTGGGAGGAAAGACAAGAAAGAAAAAGAAGAGATGAAGCTGCCAGAAAGGCTTATGAGAAAAAGAAGGAGGCTGAAGATGAGAAGAAGAGAAAAAGGTCAGAAGATGACAGAGTTGAAGTAGAGAAAAGAAGGAGGCAGCGAAGGAGATGAAGTGTTGCTGTTCACCCATTCATGTATTTTACTATGTAAATACATCTTTATGTAAGTCTTTTGTACACCGAATAAAATTGTATAATTTCTATACTTGCGTAGATATAGAACAACAGGGTTACCTTAAGTTACATTTAAGCTCGATACACTCAGAACAAATGCAGGTAAAGAACAAGAATGTTATGATCAATAAAAGATTGATTCTACGCATACATTCTGTGATTCTACATTGTCTGTACGTATCAATGTTGTTCAATTATTGAATGAATGTTTTAAGTTTTGGCATCATCAAAAAGGGGGAAATTGTTGGGAAATTAATTTTTAGATTTTGATGAATGCCATGTAAAACTTAGAATACAAAGTTGGCACCCCATTTTTGTTGTAAATTGCATTGTAATAGATAGAGCTGGTCGAGCTGAGTTAAGTCAGCTATGCCAAGATATGCAAGATGTCAACGGAGACTGAAAGGAAGACTCATTTGTGAGGCGGTGAGTGTGGCAAAGAAGAGAAGACAGAACTCGATCAAGGTGCAAAACAGATGCGGTGAGTGAAGTGTCAGTCAAGTCAACTCAAGACAGCCAAGTCTCAAGTTGAAGGGAAAGATGAGTCATCCAATGATTGGAAGCTGACTCGAAGTCACCTGGGGAAGTCAAGGAAATGCAGTCAAGTCGAGATAACTGAAAGAGATCCGTTGCACAGAAGTCAAGAGAATTACTTAAACAAGTAATACTTCCATACTGCCTTTCTTGAGGTGCTCAATCCCAGAAGCGTGCAAAAGGAATAAACCAATAGGAAGATCGCACTCTGTGTGTCGAACTACGAAAAGTCAATACTCATTCATACGAGGAAATGTTAATTTCAAGGACTGCAACAAGACAAGCCAACGACCTCAAGTGTCTTCTGAAAATAAGCCTATCTCTTCAACGGGCAAATTTTTCAAAAGAACACTATAAAAGGCTGAGGAATCTATTTGAGAGAGTGTTGGTTACCTTGCCAATCAGAAAACAAACACGAACAAGAAAAACAATATCTGTAACCAAAAATATTCTCAAATCATTCAAGTTCAATCCTAAAGCCTACACTACGAAGGAAATCAATCCAACACTTACCTGTGAAGCAAAGACAACTTCAATCAGTTGAAGAGGAAACATTTGAAGAATCAAGGGGTCTACACTCCACGGAGGATTGTAGAAAGGTTTAAAGACGAACCAATCTCAAGTTTTTGGAGGGCTTCGTGATCAAATCCAAGAAGCTTGAGAAAGTGGGCTGTAGTAGCAAAGCAAAATTGCCCTGTGAAGAAGCCGAGTCGTCATTTATAAGCCACTTGTGTGACCAAGGCATCTCCAGACTGAGTCCCAAAGGATTAAGTCAACTATGTGATCAAGACTTGCATCTGGACTGTTAACCACTTTGTATATTGATCAATACTTAGTGGATTCCTCCAGAAGTTGGAGAAGAGATGAGTAGAAGAATTACCCAATCTTCGAACCTCTATAAAAACTTATTGTGTCATTTACATTTCAGCACTTTAATTTCTGCACATTACTTTAATATATGCTGATAAATTCGCTATCCAATTGATAATCAACAAAGTGCTAAAACCAAGCATTAAAACATATTTAACCAAAATTCAAGGGTGTTAAGTCTTCCGCTGAAAACATATCACAGTCGAGTTAAGTCTTTAGTCAAAACAATCGAGTTATTCTATCAACATTCGAGTCAGTGCAGAGTGACTAACTCTGCTGATTAACTAACTTAGCTGTCCACCAAGGACTCAGCTGTGAAGTATTCACTCTGATCGTTTTAAAAGGACTAAATCGAAAAGTTGGTAAGGTTTATTCAACCCCCCCTTCTAAACCTTACACTCACACCCCTTGGGACCTACAAATCAGCTGTCAAAGACCAAGCTGATCGTCATGGCTGCGATCATGCAGGGTAAGAAAGTCAACTGAGCTGAGTTCATGTACAACAGACTCTTCCAGAACGTTGGAAAAAAATCATACAAGGAAGATGGATCCTTTGGAGGATCACTCGGATATGCCCTAGTAATTGGCCATCTGATGGATGTGAAGGGCATTCCCCTTCAACATTGAAAGCCCTTCCATGTAAACAAAAAGATGTTCAGGGCTAATCTTTTAGGAGCCCAGAAGAGAGCCCATGCCAAGAGGGCGGATACAAGTGAGGGGGAATCAGCTGAACCCGAAGACACAACTGTTACCTCCCACTCCTAAGAAGAAAGCTGCAAAGAAGAAGGCTGCCCCTACAACAAAGAAATGATGCACCTGCCCCTGCAGCCGTGTTTCCTGCCCCTGCAGCCGAGGCTGAGAAGGAAGTCCAAATACCTTCTCCAGCCATAAGGAAGAAGAGGACTGCCAAGCCTAGAAAGGAAGCTGCCTCCAAGGAAATTCAAAAAGCCGTTACATTTGAGGAACCGGAGGAAATAGAACCAGACATTCCTCTGGTTAAAACCAAGAGAAGAAGAAGAATCTCCAAGCTTTCAGAGCTTGAAAAGACAGCTGAATTTGCCACTCAGCTGGAGAAAACCTCTGAGATTGCTGACACTGAGGAAGTGCGGTCTCCTGAAATAATTGATGAAACATCCAAGTCTGCTTAGGGTGATCAGTAGAGGCCCCAAGAAGACCCAGTTGTGGAGAGGACATCTGAGAAAAAAGAAGCAGCTGAGACAACTGAATCTTCACCTGAGAAAGTTGTCTCTCCGCTTGCGACTGACGCTGCTGAAGGTGAAGAGCAGCAAAGTATGCTACCTTCCATTCAAGAAAAGGAAGGACAAGAAGATGATAATGAGGATGATGATGTCTTCATGTACTCTCCAGTATATCCAGACATCCAACGCCGTCTATGTGAATGGAGGGCGTGGAAGCTAAGTCACTCACTGGTGCAGTTTGAACGCCCTGAGTTCATAGAAGAAGAGGAGGAGTTGTTCGAATTTCTCGGCATCACCAAAGTAATTCAGGCCCTTGATGAAGATAATTGCCTGAATATTCTACAGATTTTCAAGGAGAAAGAAGAAGCCAGAGCAGCTGAGGAAGCTGAAGCTCTCGAGAAAGCCAGTATATGTCCTCTTACTAGATCTCTGGAACACACTCACCCTCATCTGGACATACTGTCAGAGAGTGATGAATACTTGGACCCCATTGCTGCAAAAGGAAAGTCAGACATGCATCAAGCTATGAGGGAATCCAGAATGATGAATGAACAACGTATGTTTGAAGGACCATGAGAGTCCTCACAATCTCTCCTGCGAATAGACCCACTGGGAGTAGTGCAGCAAATTGTCACAGTTATAGCTGCAACTACATCCCCAGTACACTCTGAAGATGGGTCCAAGGGACTTGGCGATGAGACTGAGAATTTGGGCACCCAAGTTGAGCCAACCCCTACTGAAGGTGTTTTACCACCTGCCCCCACGGCTGAGCACTAAACGGAAGTAGCTGGGAGTCTGGAGAAGACTGACCCCATCGTTAGTCACTTAGCTGGAGGAAACTCACTCCACTGTAGCAGGGTCGGAGGATGCTGCAGATGACTCCACGATGAAGAAAGGAGGCGAAGTGGAAAAATAAAGAGAACCACAACAGATTGACATTGACGAAGCTCGGACAGTTGAGTCTGTCCCTGCCGAAGTGTCAACTGCGTTGCAGGCTGAGGACACTGCTATTGCAGTCGAGGCACAGATGGAAATGCCCCGGGAGTTAACACTCTGGGCAATGAAAGCGCAATCCAAGTGGTTGAGACTCCTTCGGATGCCATGGTCCAAGACCCTAAGACAGCTACGCCTGTCGAAGGGAATGCAAAAGACCTCGCTATAGTTGAGACTGCTGGAGGTGTTGAAGGCCCAAAGGAGGTTGAGACCTCCCTGGCTAAAGCTCAAGAAGTTCAGAACATCTCTCTTGTTAACATTGCTGAATCTGAGAAGGAGATTAGTGCACTTCATGATTCCTAGGACAATCCTGACATATCATTTCTAGGATCTGAAGATGAAGCTGAGTCCACCTTGTTGAACATCAAAAGGACCCAGCTGAGGATGTTGTCCCACAAACGAGTCAGTCGAGTTTTAAAGCTGCTCGTCAAACATTTAACTCTGATGATGAACCAAGCCCCCAAGTTTCATCATCTTCCGATGACGCTGATGTTGCAGCCGAGGACCAGGTAATTCACTTAGAAAATGTACTGAGTCCGAAGAAGCCGTTAAGACAGCTGAGGCTCAGTCAGCTGGCCAACCCTCTCAACTAGGCCCAATTGAAACTGAGTCATCTGCGTAGGCTCCCAAAGTTGCAGCAGTGCCGACTCAACCAGAGACATCACAGGCTCAAACAGAACAGTCAATCCCATATGTGCGAGATGATGCCTTTGAGCAATTATTTCCCTTTTCACTTGAGCTGCTAGAGCTAGAGGAAGAGACATCTAAAGAGCAGATACACAGTTCGAGAAGATCCAGTCATCCCTACTGACTCCATTGTACCAGCAGACTTTGATTTTGATGTTGAATGGCCGCCAGCTGAATCAGGTGTGACAGCTGAGATCCGTGAAGTCTTCAATACGATCTGTGCAGAGATTGAGAAGATCGAACGACACCAGGCCTCATTAGATCTGCATTTGGACAATAGAGATGCCACCCTCACAGCAGACTTAAGAGGGATTGCGGTAAGGATCAGGGAGTGGTGTCAGCAGCAGAGTGCAATGTGACATGAGCAAGTTTGATATTTTAAGGCATTGTACAATAAGATGCTTGTTTGGAGTGCTGACAATGCTGATATGAAGCAGAGGATGCAGGCGTATATGGAAAGATTGCATGCCTCCCATACAACTGAAATGGCGTTGCTGCATGAATTTCATAGAAAAGAGATTTTGTGTGTTGAGGAGAACATGAATACAAAATTCAGCCTTCTCATGGCTGAAATGAAAATGGTGGCAGCTGAATCAAAGGCCACTCGTTCAGAATTCGAACAAAGACATGCCGCAGAGACTCCAACTAACTCGCTCTCGGCAGATCAACTTTATGCTCGCGGGAATGTTCCCTAGGGTTCCTCTCTCTTTTGATGATGACAAAAAAGGGGAAGAGGAATACCTGAGGAAATTAAAGGAAGAAACAACTGTTGAGAAATTGAAGGGAGAAACAACTGAGAAACAAAAGGAAGAAGCAGCTGGTGAGAAGAAGAAGGGAAAAACAATTGAGGGGGAAAGGTCAAAGGATTTGACTTTAATGATTGCTGAAACCCCTCAGCAAGGTCATGTCGCAGCATCCATTATCAGCAAACTTTCATTGACTGTGCCGATCCAACACTCTGATGTGCCTATGTTAGAGAAAAGGAAAATTGTAGAAGCAGGGATGGAGGAGTTCAACAAGAGAACGGATGCCCGCGTTGAAGAAATGTTGAAATAGTTCGGTGGCATTCCGGCAGGGAAGGATCAAGATGCTATTCTAGATGATGGAGACGAGCCAAGATCAGTTGAAGAATTTAAAACGCTTGAATCCGAAGGCTATTTCCAGAATATGTCGGTAGCCCAAACCTGGGATCTGTACTGGGAGAAGGGTCTTGAGTTGTGCGAGGAAGCCGATAGGCAGCAACCTACCAACAGCCATTCGACTGGTAAGCAGAAGACTCCTGTACAGTATACACCCAGAGGAGGAGGAAGAAGTGGTGGAGGAAGAGGTTTTCGACCTAGACCTCTACCAAAAGAAATATTGAATATGTAGATCCAGGCAAGAAAGGAAGGATCTACTAGGCTGGGTACGATGAAGTAGCTAAGTTGGAAGTGGCTAGAAAGAATGTTGATTATGTGAGAAGAATAGAAGAGGAAAATAGAAGACAAGACCAGCTATGGGAAGAAAGGAAGAGAAAGGATACTGCTGCGAAGAGAGCTTATGAAAAAAAGAAAGCAGCTGAAGATGAAAAGAAAACAAAGAGACCTAATGATGACAGAGCTGAAGAGGAAAGAAGGACGCAACAAAGGCGATGAAGTGTTGCTGCGAACCCTTCATGTATTTTACTTTTGTAAATACATTTCTGTGTAAGTCATCTGTACATTCAATAAAGTGTTTTGCAATTTCTCACTTTGTACCTGTATCTTAGCATAGATGCTTGTAATTTGCTTAGATTTAAATATACTCTGATACACTTTGTAAAGAGCTATGTAAAGGACAAGAATGCTATGATAAATAAAATGATAGATTCAACGCATACATTCTATGTTTCTGCATTGTCTGTATGTATCTGTGCTGTTGACATTTTGTTTAATGTTTTTAAGTTTTGTCATCATCAAAAAGGGGGAAATTGTTGGGAAATTATTTTGTAGATTTTGATGAATGCCATGTAAAACTTAGATTAGAATGTTGGCACCCCATTTTCTTTGTATCTTTCACTGTAATAGATAGGGCTGGATGAGCTGAGTCAAATCAGCTATGCCTGGAAATACAAGAAGTCAACTGAAGAAGTGAAGTGAAGACTCCGCTGAGGAACAACTGAGTATGGCCAAGAAAGAAGATCAAGGACTCGACTAAAAACGTAACAGTTGAGAAACAGCTGTATGAAGAGTCAGTTAAGTCAACTCAAGAAGCCATGTCACAAGTTGAAGTGACAAATGAGTCTTTCAATGATTGAATCAGACTCAAGTCACCTGGGAAAAGCGATTCGAAGTGGAGTTAATCGAAAGAATCCGTTGTACGAAGTCAAGAACATTACTTAAATAAGTAATACTTCCATGCTGCCAGGTCTTAAAGTGTTCGTCCCAGAAGTGTGCAAAAGGAATAAACCAATGGGAAGCACTGCACCTCGTGTCAGAACCTGAAAAGCTGAACATTCATTTAATACGAGGAAAGGTCTACATCTCAAGATTGAAGACCAAGAAAAGACAAGCCAATGAACACTAGTGTCTTTTGAAAATTAGCCTATCTCTTCAACGGGCATTTTTTTGAAAGATCACTATAAAAGGCTGAGGAAACACATTGAGAAAAGGTTACCTTGCACACCTGAGAAATCAAGCTATATTCAAACTGTAACCTGCAAAATATTCTCAAGATATTTAAGAAAAATCCTCAAGCCTAAATCTCGAAGGAAATCAATCCAACACAAATCTGTGAAGGAAAGACAACTTCAAACTGTTGAAGAGGAAATATTTGAAGAATCAAAAGGGGTCTACTTTCCAAGGAGGATTGTAGGAATGTTCAAGGTCGAACCAGTCTCAAGTTATTGCAGGACTTCGTGATCAAATCCAAGAAGCTTGAGAAAGTGAGCTGAAGTAGCAAAGAGTGCCACCTGTGAAGAAGGCTAGTCGGATGAGAAGCCACCGTGTGACCAAGGCATCTCCGTGAGTCGAGTCCAAGGAGCAAGTCAGCTGTGTGGTCAAGACTTGTCTCTAGACTAATAACCACTTTGTGAATTGATCATTACTTAGTGGATTCCTCCAGGAGTTGGAGAAGAGAAGATTAGAAGAATTACCCCATCTTCGAACCTCTATAAAAATCATTTGTGTCATTTACATTTCAGCACTTTCATTTCTGCATACTTACTTATATCTGCTGATAATTTGCTATCCAACTGATAATTAACCAAGTGCTAAAATCAAGTTTTAAAACAAGTTTAAAACAAATCAAAGGGTGTTAAGTCTTCCGCTGAAAAACTAAACACAACCAAGTTAAGTTTCAAGTTAAACAGTTGAGTTATTCTATCAACAGCTCTATCGAGTCTGTTGAGTGGCTAACTTTGCTGAATAACCAACTTAGCTGTCCCTCAAGGACTTAGCTGTCTGTATTAACTCTGTAATATTTTAAAAGGACTAACAATCGAAAAGTTGGTAAGGTTTATTCAACCCTCCTCCTTCTAAACCTTACTTACACCCCTTGGGACCTATAATCTCCAATCTATCTTGTTTCTCTCTCTCTCTCTCTCTCTCTCTCTCTCTCTCTCTCTCGTCTGTCTGTCTTCCCGCGCTGCATGTCCGCCATTTTTGGTGAGCTCGGGTTCTGATTTTCTGGCAACTACTTGTTAACTTCCCCGTAATCATCGCCAAAAACTGTCTCTATAAACTGCTCTGTTTTTTTTTTTTCGTGCATCTTTGGTATTGAATTTATATAATGGCTTTGAAGAAACCCCTTCTTCTTCGTCTGAAAGTGGAGAAAAAGGCTCAGGGTAGTTCAAGAGTTTTGAGGAGCGGCTATCTTTTAAAAAAAAAAGAAAATGAAACACGGCGATGATGTTGGAAAACAAGTTGTCAAGGGTAAATCTCCCAAAAAGAAGGTTGTTGGGTTTAGAGGACTGGACGTTGCTGAGGTATGTTGTTTTCATCTTTAATTTACTGGTTATATTTTTGTTATTTTACTGTTGTACAATTTTTGTTTCTTTTTTGTTTTTGTGTTGTTTCTCGTATGTTTCTATGCTATTGATCTGTTGTTTTTTTACTTTTCAAATTTTATGTACAAGATGTGTTGTTTATTTGTTGTTTCTTTCTTGTTTCTAGGGTTATGAGTATTTGATTGATCCGGAGGACTGGTACACTGCTAGGATAAACACTGGGTTTTCTTTTGAAGTTATTAAAAATTTGAAGGAGAAGTTATCCTAGCCGCAATTGGATGCGTTTAGGCATATATGTTTCGGTTATTTTCTAGACATGCATGAAATTGATTTCCACAATCAACTAGTGCATTCGTTGTTGAAGAGGTAGGTTGTCCATTTGCGGAAGGATGATATTCTGGTGTCGGTTTGTGGTAAAATTATGAGGTTTGGTATTAGGGAGTTTGCCCTGGTGACGCGGCTAAAGTGTGCTGGGAAAAGGCCCGTTGTTCGTGGGGATGGTATTACTTCTAAGTTCTATCATAAGTATTTTTCTGGCTCAATAAAATTCTCTAGGCAGTCTATTGAGGAGTGTTTTAGACTACAAGTGGGGGGGGGGGGAAATGATGATGATGCCTTGAAGATGGCTTTGTTGTATTTTTTGCATTTTTTTCTGTTTTCTTCTACTGGAACTTCTGTTAACGTGGAATTTTTTGATTTAGTTGATAGTGAAGATTTTAACTCATATCCCTGGGGAAGGGATTTGTTTGAACCTACAATCGGAATCGAGGGGAACAAGTGCTCCAGAGGAAGCATCCTCAGGATGAGGACTTGAAGTCGGCTGCTATACGCACCAAATTTTACAGAATTAAAGGTTTTCCTCTCGCTTTCCAGATATGGTTCTACGAATGTTGTTCAGAAATGAATAATAAAATTTGCAACCGTATCGGGTGCAATATCCCTCGCATTCTAAATTAGGGTTGTCCGTTGTCTGATAGAGATAAGAATTAGAGATCAGATGATCTCGATATGATGATTTTCAACTGTTCTGCAGAACAAGTAATACATTTTAGTTTTTTTTTTTTTTCTTTTGTTTCATAACTGTTTCATATATGTTTATGTGTTGTTTCTGACCTTTTTTTTTTGTTTGTTTTCACTTTGTTTTAGTTGAAGTTGATGAATATTTGGCCATCAAATTAAGAGAGGTTGCTGCTGCATATTGGAACCTTTTTTGATGAGTCCAAGTACTCATTTGATTCTGTTGATGGGGATTATGTGATTGGTAATCGGAAGAGGGAAGAGCTGGATGTCGAGTTGGGATCGAAGTACACGTTGGAGGATGTTGTTTGGAGGCAAGATAAGTTGGCTAAGGAGTTGAAGGTTTTCAAGAACTCCGTTAATAAAATCATGGAAGAGAAGTTTAAAATTGTTCTGTCTGAGTTGTCTGACATTAAAGGGAAACTTCAGGTAACCTTACTTGTGTTTGTCCACCCTGTGTTTCATTATTTTTCTTTGTCTTTGTTTCTTATTTGTTTCGATTTATAATGCTTTTCACTTTTGCTTTTTAGGCTGGTGATGGGTTGGATCAAGCTGACAAGGTTGTTGGGGCGGAAGATGATAAAATGTTGTCGATTATTCGCTTGAGTCCGAGAAGGAGTCAATGGGAGTGGATGAGCAACATGTTAAAACTCATGTTGTACCATTTTCCAAGGATGTTGTTGACCCTGCTTTGGAAAGGACTGAGGTAACCAGTAGTCCCCTGTCTGGCGGACTGGTCGAAAAAAAATCGGAGGCTTTTGAAGGTGGCAACATTGGTGGTGTTGTTGGGGTTGAGGCTGTTGCTGAAGGGAATGTAAATGAGGGTAAGGGAATTGGTGTTGGCGGGGAAGTTGATTTGTTGATGGATAAAGGGGTTGGTAACGACGGTGAGGGGCTTGCAGTGAGTGGTTTGATGGAGTTTGCAGAAAATACCGAGAATATTTCGTTTGACACAAGGAAGGTTTTAGAAGAAGTTGGTGTTGAATATCAGGGCCTGAATGTTCATGCTGAACATGGATTTACTGGCCCTCAAGAATTTGATGATCTCACCCAATCTCAGTTTGATTCCATTGTGAATGCATCAACTCAAGCTGTTGCTCTGGAATGGTTGGTTCCTAATTTTTTGCCTCTAGTTTGTTTTTTGACATTGAATTTGTCATTTATTTTTTGTTTATTACAGTTTTGTATCTTGTTTTATTGCAGACTGGTGTCAAGGGGTCGGATGCATCACCTATTCCTGAATCTCCTGCTGCTAAGAGGGTTTCAAAACCCTTTGTTGCTGTGAGAAGTCCTTTCACCACTTTCTTTGAATCGTCTGGCGATTTGAGTGGGAAAGTAGTTGTGGGTTTTCAGTTGGGGGACATTGATTTGGAATCGACCCCTCAGGAGAAAGATGCGACCCTGGATGCTGGCAAGAAGCCTCCGATAGTTTTGGTTAAAGGAAGGTGCCCATTGGATGATAGCCTTGGTGAAGGCTATGACGGTTTGGAAGATTTTAATGGTGGTCTGAGTGAGTGGCTTGCAGAAGGTTTTGTTTCTCAAGGGTAAGAATTTTCTATTATGTTTTGCAATTATTATGAAATATTATTGTAATTTTTTAAATTATTTTTATTTTAGACCGAAACGTTATTCGGGAGAGGATGACAAGATTGATCCCTCGTTAAAGCTTGGTGTATGCGAGGTCAAGCGAAAATCATGGTTTCATAGCCTGTACTATGTGGACAAGTACATGTCTTCTTTAGTAAGTTATTATTTTTTAAGTTGTTGTTTTTGTATTTTTGTTTCTGTGTTCTTACTCTTTGTTTTGGTCCCTTTTTAGCATATGGACGTGTTGTTCTATTACATACTGAAGAAATATATGTACGGGCATTGTGCTGTGAGATTTACTGCCACGGACCTGATCTTTGATAGATGCATGCAGAGTATCCACAACTGGTTCACCCTTGTCAACAAGAAGAAGAAGAAAAATTTCGACACTTCCATGATTAACTTGAATACTTCTGTGGTTGACTATATTATGGGTTTTGATATAGGCTGTGGAAAACCGTGGTCCGAGGTTGATTATGTCTTGTTTCCGATTCACTGCGTCGACATGGAACACTGGATCCTGGGGAGGCTGAGCATTCAAGAGAGGATTATTTATCTGTACAATTCCATGTGGACTCCGGACTCTGTTAAAATAGCTAGGAAAGCTATTGAAGCCTCTGACAAATCTTTCTTTGCCCGTTTTCTTTCAATGGTAGCATTCTACGAAGAGCGCCAGGACATTGCTCTTGGTTCTGGCTCCTACTATGCTGACATTAACTCCCCAATAAAGGTTGTGGTTGTTAGGAATATTCCTGTCCAAACGAAAAAGTAATATTCTTGTCTATGTCCTATTTTATTTCTGTTTTATTTTTTGTTTGTTTTTATATTATGTTTTAAACCTATCCCCCCTTTTTTTGTTAGTGATTGCGGAGTATTTGTAGCTTGCTATGCAGAATATTTCATCTCTAGGAAGCAAATGTCGGTGGAAGACTTTGACATTGAAAAAGAATGGATGAGGTATAGTCATTGCTATACAATCACGCAAGGCTTAAGCAACAGAACGAAGATGAAGACGACAGTGACATTGAAATCATCCCCCCACTCTCTAATGAAGCGAGGACATTGTTGTTGAAGAAGATTTCTTAATGATATTTGTGTTATGGCCACATCGAACAATATGCTTTTTATTTTTAATTTAATGCTTTGATAGTACAGTTATTTTGTTACTTGTCTATATTTCTAGGTAATTTCTTTAGTATTTTTGAAGTATCTACGTGACAGAATCTGAATGACTATGATGTTTTGTGGAGCAGTTTGTATGATTTTGTTTTTGGCATTCATGGGTGTTTGCAAGGTTTTAGTTTTCTAGTTTTTGTATGCTTGTTTTTTGTGTTTTACTGGATGTGCAACAATGCAAAGATATCGGAAACAAATAAGAAACATATAAGAAACCAAAAAGCAACATGAATGAATTTTTATTGAAACAATTGTGTTGTGTTCCATTGTATTAATATGTCTAGCTTGACATGTATGTAAGCAAATGGAATATGGTCTTATCAAATGCATCTTATTTTTGGTTGATTCATGCATGTCTGTCTATTGTGTCCATGCTGCCCACACCTTCCGCATCTATTTTTGAAGATTTTCTCCCAAGCTGCCTTGTGTCTTCTTTTCTTTGGCCTTCCAGATTTGGCCTTGCCTTCTGGTGGAAGGGTCCACATTGTTTCAATTTCAGGTGTCAGTATCCAGTTATCTTCATGTTGGATTGGATACACTATTTTCGAATAAGTGGCTTCCATTGTTTTCTTCATGTAGTATGCCGAACAGTACTGGTACGGATCTTCATTCAATTCTTTTAATACTGCTATAGCATGTGGACAAGGAATTTCATCCATTTGGAACCTGTTGCATGTGCAAGTCCTTTTCTCAAGGTCCACAACAAATATTTTCTCTGATTCTGTGACTTTAAAGAGAAAATCATTTCATCTTTTCACCTGGAAACAAAATGAAACATGTGTGAAACAATATTGAAACAAGTGCCCTGTTTCAGATTTGTAGTAAATTACCCTTAAATTTAGACAAATGTTATAGTTTTTCCCCATGTACTCTTCAACTGTTTTTGTCATTCTTGTAAATGTTGATCTTGCTTCGTTTCGATGCCTGCATGTCCAATCTTGAACTAACGATCTAATGTACTCGAGCAATGTTGTTACATGTAGGTGTCTCCCTACTACAGTTGCTGCATTCAACGACTCTGTAGTGTTTGATGTCATGAGAAAGTACCTTTTGTTGCGACAGTGCAGTCGCGTCTATTTCTCGTATCCGATGGCAGACAAGTAAGGTATGATTTTGTTGTTCACTCTGTCCAGTGCAGACATTTGTTTTTCAAATTCGTCCTTCGTGTAGGCTTTTGTTGCTGCTATGAATGATTCCCTTATTTCGTTGCTTTTCTTTTTGAAGTTTGCCTTCAAATTATTTAAGAGATAATACATGCACAGTCCATGGGATACTTCAGGATACACCTAATCATTAAAATAATAATGTTTTTTTTTTCTTTTTCAGAATGATTGTGACTGAAAATATTTTTGAAATCTCTATGTGAAACATTAAAGAAACATATTTGAAACATCTATGAAACATAACTTCAGGAAATATTTTATAATTTGTACCTCATTTATTATTGTTTCTATGCTGATATGATTGTCTGAGACTATGCACATGCTTTCCCTGAGACCAAAAGTTTGTCTGAACTTTGTGAAAAACCATACCCAAGATCTATCATTTTCAGAATCTACTATTGCAAAAGCCAATGGGAAAATGCTCTCATGCCCATCCTGCGTGCATGCAGACAACAAAGTCCCCCTGTAACTTGCTTTCAGAAATGTACCATCAACAACAACCACAGGCCTACAGTGTTTCCATCCATTTATTGATGCATTTATAGCCATGAACAAGAATAGGAATGTGTTATCATCATTTCTTACTAATTCAGTAATCGATCCCGGATTTGTTTTCTCCAACATGTAAAGATAAGCTGGTAGTTTCTGATAAGATTTATCCGGCCTCTCCCTTATTATTTCGAGTGCTTTCTCTTTTGATCTCCAAGATTTTCTATAGTCGAGACTTATTCCATGTTCATCCTTCATGTCTCTTATTATATCTGTTGATGTGTACACTGTTTTGATGTTGTTTAGGTACTTTGATTTGATAATGTGTCCAACCATTTTTGATGTAGCTTATCTACTGTCGTTCATTCTCTTATCGAGTGGACAAGTATGGTCGCTGTCGTATTTTCTTACTATGAACTTGGTTGTCCTTGTTCTTGATGATGCTTTCAAGTGCCAATTGCAATTTTCATCCAGGCACTTTATGTGGTATTGCTTGTTGCAGGATTTATTGACCTTATACTGGAAGTGATTTTTCAATGCAAAAGAGTTGATATGTTTGATCAGTTCGTCCTTGTTGTTGTAAACATTCCCTATTTGGATTTGTTCTTCACAATTAATAGATTCCTGGACTTGCATTGTTCTTGTACCACGTTCTTGCTGATTAGGTTTGCATAGTCGATGTAGTCGATGAGATTTTGTCCCATATTTTCCATTGTTGAGCTCTCTTCTGATATGCTGCTGGTTCTCTCCATTGTATTTTGATGTGCTGTTTCTTGCAAGCTTGTCTCTTTTGATTTCAAGAGTAGTTGGTTTTCTGAATTAACTTGTAGGTCTATGCACAGAGGAAACTTCATCCAATCTTCTTCTTTGTTTTTTACTTATAAATAGAACTTCAGGTTGAAGTCATTTTCAATCTTTAATGGTGGCAGAGATTCTCTCAATTTGTACTTAATCTGTATTCTTTCCTCATATCTGCTGACCTGTAATTGTTGTTCTATAATTTCATGCAGGGTGCTAAAAGTGCAATCCATTGGAATCAGGATCCCCGTTATCTCGAAGTTGATATAATCGGTGTTCTCTGTCCATTCTCCCTTGTGGTATACTACTGTTGGCACTTTATCCATAGTACTGTATAATTTTATACTATTTGAAACATGAATGAAACATAGTTGAAACAAAGATAAAACAATCCCCCTCCACAGGGGAGCAATGTGCTTCCCATGCAGAATATATAGTCTTTTGAAACAACAATGAAACAACAATTAAACAATAACGAAACAACTTTGAAACAATTATCTAAATAATTGCATGCATTTTTTTGAGATCCAGACATTTTGATGTGTAGATTTTCATGACAATCAAACTTTTTAGGATTTTGTATCAATTTCGAACAAAATAAGCATTTTATAATATTGAATCACTCATTTTGATCAAATTTTGTATTCGAAAATTCGATGTACAATCTCAATTTGATCTGATGTATATATATATGTTCAATTATAATTTTTGCATGTGGAAATAGATGCGCAGTGATGTGAACAATAGTTTTTTAGAGTAATTAATTAATGTTTTTTTGAGATTGGTGTTTTGTACCTTGTTTTTTATTCTGCTTTCTTCTTTATTTTACTAATTTGGAGTTTGATTCTTCTTCCTTTGCTTGTTCAGTCGTATTGTTTGTTCTTCTTCTTCAGAAAGTGTCTGCGCACTTAGTTGCGGCTGTTGCATTGTGGATCTGCAAGTCTGTTTTGGTGGTTGTCAGCGTATTGTTTGGTAATGTGCTGGGCATGAGCGTATTTGTTGGTAATTAGAATGCGGCAATGTATTGTTAGGTAATTTTGGTAAAATCTCAGTATTTAGCAGGTACCGGTCAAAAATAGGTGGGCATTTGTGTCATTTTCCCTATTATCTCTCTCTATTTGTGTATATGTGTGTAGGTTGGGGAAAAGGGAGATAGGGAAGGTGTGTGTACTTTATGAATATGAATATTATAGACATATTTTCAAAAGAAATATAATAAAAAAACATTTTCAACTTTAGTATTATTGAGTTGAGAGCATATTACTAGATAAATCAGCCAATCTCATGCATAGCTTTAGGCTACAGAATTTTCTTTTAATTGTTGATTTCACTTTAATGCGATGACAATCAAATTCAAGAGATATTCATTTATAAATGCATGCTATTCAGGTCTTAAAATGATGTGGAAATGGGTCAAAATGGCCACTTTGATAATGATAAAATGAAAATTAGCCATGTTTTGAAAACAAATGTCTTTTAGCCCATTTTGACAAAGCAAATGACATTCATACCCTTCTAGCATATTATTTTGAGTTGTTGAGTTGGTCTTTCTCTTTCTCAGATCTATCTTGCTCTCTCCTTCAACTTTTTAATATTTTTCGGCAGGCCAAATTAATGGTAGTTTGACGAAATTTCAAAAAAATGTAAACATTTTATCCGATCTCTAGCTCATCCTTTAGACATTTCAGTATCGTATAATTATTTTCGGATTGAGTTATAATATTCCGACGACCGTCAGCTTATTCGATAAGTCGGATATTAGCTGGAACTTCGTGTAAGTAGTTATAATATTCTCAGGCCTGCCAAAAATAAACAAAATGATCTGTTACAGATGGATGGATACACAACAAATAGTTTGTCTGAAGTCTGGACACAAACAAACATAACTCGGTATCCAGTCACATTATCGACTTATGTGACTGGATACCTAGTTACATTTGACTTGATGTGTAAATCAAACCAGATTTTAAGCACAACTCGATATCGAGTTAGGCAACAGAAACCCTCGTCGTCTTCCTCATTCACCCACAACCACCATTAACGAACATCAAGCTTTTCAAACTAAACCTAAAATGTCTAAACTCACAAATTCTACAAGTCTAACAACAAATCATAACTTTGATTTTAAAAAAACAACAAACCATAACCTAAACAACTATAAACTAACTAAATCAACATGAAAATGTGAAATTAAACCATAACCTAAACAACTACAAGTCAAATATATTGAAAAGAAAAAAGAGAAAAAAAAAAGTTCACTATAGTAATAGTGAGAGCTAAAGTGATATTTATTTTATCAATTAATACCAATTAAAAGATCTTATAAACTTTTAAGAAATTGTGATCTCCTTTTGTTTTATGAATACTAATTTATAAATTAATAACAATGTAACAACCCAAATTTTTTATATATGAACACGCATATTTATTTCAATTGCGTTAATTTTTTTCCCTTTATCTTAAATACCGTAATTAAATTAAAAAGAAATATTTTATTCCTTTAAACGCATTTTGTTAACTGCTTTAAATATTTATAAAATGTTAAGAATCAATTTTGATTAATTTACTTGAGAAAAAAGACAATTTAGAATTCTTATCCATGAAATTTAAATTTATTAATGTATTGGAGATTTTTTATTTTAATAACGAAATTAGAAAATTTTGGAATAGGTAGTCGATGATCGCCTTAGGGCTTGAGACTGATATAAAATATCGCGTTGTGGATTATACAATTTTATAAGTATGGATTTTAGAAAAATAGAAACTTTTGGATTTAAGATGTATTATACAATTACCAAATTTACTTTGGATTATTGGACAATTTTTTATTTTATTTGGGACAATTGTGCAATTCCCAAAATTTTGAGGACTAACTTATAAAATCTGAAAGTTTGAGATAATGGCGGATTTTTTCAGGGGAACCTAAAATAGGATTAGGCTAGTATCTAGTTATTAACCCCTATGTAAAGCAGTTAACCCCTAAGTAAATTCTTTAACCCCCTATGTAAAGCACTACAACATAAGTTACATTAGGTAACGCCTAAAAAGTGTTATCTAATAGCCATAAAATGTTACTATAGACAATAGGTAATACTTTGTCAGCGCTGTACTTGCCCGTGATACCTTTAGTCTAAGGTATCACTTTTGGTAGTTTTTAGTAACACATTTTCTAAGCGTTATATTAAATCTTCTATTGTAACACTTTGAAGTAACACTTCTAAAATGTTTCTTAATATATCTAATGTAGCACTTTTTTTGTTAAAATGTAGCACTTTTTTTGTAGCACTTTTGATTGTATGGTAGCATTTTATCCAGTAATTGTATCACTCTGAACAATTTATTGTAGCACTTTTTAAATACTTACATATCACATTAAATCTTCATATGTATCGCTTTTCGAGGATTATGTAACACTCATGTAACACTTTTTTTGTCTGACACAATATATTTTGGTAGCACTTTCGGGTTTATAGTAACATTCCATACAATAATTGTATCACCTTAAACCATGCATTGTAGCACATTATAAATAATTATGTAGCACTTAAATAATCCCATATAGAACTTTTTAATTGACTATGTGTGTACGTGTAAACTTTGTATATATATGACTCCATAGAATAGCATTAATTAAAAGCAATAAGTTAAAATTTACAAACTAAATACTCATCAATAAGTTTAATTTAAGAAATCCAGAACTATGTCAATGCAACAAATAAACTAAATAAAATCTCTTATACAATAAAAATTTAACAGAAAGTGTAAATCTATGAACAAAATTTGTTGAAGAATTCATAATCTAATAGTCTTCATGATTCTCCTCTTCATTCGTAATTATATCTTCATTTCCTTCAAGGACTCCACCATCATCATTTGCTCCATCATCCTCATCTATGTCATTCTGAAAAATATTTAATAACACCACCATAAGACAACCTAGCTATAACAATAACACCACCATTTTTATTCAAGCAATTTCAATGACAAAGGCAATCGCCTAGAATACCATTATGCCAGAACAACTAAAAATAGAAATTATTTGTTTTAATTACAATAAGCATTCTAGCTAGCACAACATTTCATTATTACCTGGCAATGTTCTGCACCATCAATGCCTCCACAAGACTGCCCATTGAGTGTTGAAGCTATAGTGGCAAGCGTTTCAGAAGGAATTTGATTTTTCAAAAATTTCATAACTTCTCCTATTGTCTTTTTCACAATTTGGGCTTCATATGGCCGCAAAACTTCATCTGGAATAAGCATGGCAGACTTGGAGGATTGCTTTCCTTTGTTGGTACACCTGCCTAAAAGTCTACTCTTTCTCGACTCGGACCCATTTTCCATCTGATTTTGTATCATATTAAAATATGTTAAGAAAAATGTTTATATCAATAAAACATTTAAGCACACATATTTGTGGATTGTTCCAAACTTTCACAACCCGGCTCATATTTGCAATCAGAAAAGAAATCAGACCTTGAGAACCAATTCCCCTTAGCATAAAAAAGATGAAATAAAATACAACTTACATAAGTTGTCTTGTATTTTCTCCCTTCTTTCCTTTTGCGAGTTTCCTTGTACATGACTGCTTTAGATGGTGGTTTATTATCAGATTGTTCCTATGACATAATGTCAAAAAGTGAATAATTAAAATAAACAAATATACTAGTTTTGAAATGGTGCCTACACAATAAAGTAAAAAAAATAATAATATAAACTTTGATACCACAAATCTGTTGGGTATATAAAAAAGAATAGAAGAAGATGTATAAATTGGAGGCTATATTATTATTATTGAAGCAATTATTTACCAGTTCATGACGCTTTCTTGCAAATAAAAAAAGGACATTAGAAAATAAAATAAGAAAGTCACTCACTGCTGATATTTCTGAACTTGTTCATCTTGACAGTTGAACAAAACATATCTATGTGCTCTATTCTTCGTCCAGGAATCTAAATAGAATGCCTTTCATTTCTTTTTCTTCTTGCTTCTCCCAAGAGGATAACCCATTTTTGGAAAAATAGGGGATTCGTCATCACTCACAACAACTTCCTCATAACTTCCTTGACAACTCCTCGATCGTTTTTTGGAACCAACGTACAAATACCTTGAGCAAAATACCAAACACTCTTCAGCTATAGAACCCTCCGGGCGACTACGATTTCGGACATATGATTTCAGTTTTCGAAGATACCTCTCAATTGGGTACATCCACCAACCACTTACTGGTCCACTCAACTTAACTTCATTCACTAAATGGATAGGCAAGTGAATCATGATGTCGAAAAATGAAGGTGGAAATATCTTTTCAAATATACAAAGGATTTCAACTATTTCACCTTGCAGATAGTCCAGATCTTGTGGATTGATAACTTTATTGCAAATGCCTCTAAAGAAGGCACCCAATCTTATCAAAGCAAGAGCCACATGCTTAAGTAGAGTTTTCCTAACTGCAACTTGAAGTAAATGCTGCATCAAAATGTGTGCATCATGACTTTTGTAACCTGATATTTTCAATTCCTTCATTTGCACACAACGAGCAATATTCGATGCACACCCTTGTGGTAGCTTTGCTTTCTTCAAAACTTTACAAAACAACATTTTCTCCTCCCTCGTCATTGAAAAACATGCTTTAGGCAACAAGCAATGCTTGTTAACAGACTCTTGAGGATATAGTGATGCTCTGATTCCCATTTCTTTTAGATCTAATCGCGCCATATGATGATCTTTTGTTTTTCCCTGTATCTCTAACAAAGTCCCGAGCACACTATCACTAATATTTTTCTCTATGTGCATGGCATCCAAATGATGGCGAGATGCAATATGCTCCCAATAAGGCAATTTTCAATTTTGGTTTTCGAATGTGTCTTTCCAAATTTATTTTTGAAATCTTGTAACAAATATAGGATTTCAGTGCCCGTTAAAGGGTCTGGAGCTGCCTCTTCTCTATTTCTCCATTGAAAGACTTTTTATCATTACGCCAATGATGATCTGCATCCAAAAATCTACGATGGCCCATATAGCATGATTTTTTACTATTATTCAAATACAAGTGTTCTGTTTCGTAGTGACAGTACGGACATGCATACTTCCCTTTCGTGCTCCAACCAGACAACATAGCATAGCCAGGGAAGTCACTTGTTGTTGACTGTAAAGCAACATGCATCTGAAATGTTTGGCGCTTTGACACATCATACATCTCTGCACCACACTCCCACAAATCTTTTAATTCTTCCATCAGAGGTTGAAGGTAAACATCAATGTCATTTCCAGGGGAAACTAGCCCTGGGATAATTAAAGATAATATAAGATACTCTGACTTCATAAATAACCATGGCGGTAGATTGTAGTTTACTAAAACAACTGGCCATGTACTGTGTGTGGTGCTCATAGTTCGAAATGGATTAAATCCATCACTTGCAAGTCCCAATCGCACGTTACCAGATTCTTGAGCAAAGAGTGGATATAAGGAATCAAAATCTTTCCAAGCTTTGCCATCTGCTGGATGTCTTAAGTTCCCATCTTTTGGCCTTTTCTCGTCATGCCACCTCATATAATTAGCCGTCTCAGAACACATATACAACCTTTGAAGCCTAGGTTTTAAAGGAAAGTGCCAAACTACTTTAGCTGGAATCTGACGAGCTTGTTCAGATCGATGGTTCTCATCGTTTCCTGACTCTTTTTCAACTTCTTTTCACCTTGGAGCATGACAAACATGGCATGATGTGGCACCTTCATGATCTTTCCAAAAGAGCATACAATCATTACGACATGCATCAATCTTCTGATAATGAAGACCTAACTCCTTCACCATCTTCTTGGCTTCATTAAAAGACTTAGGCAACTTTGCTTCTGGAATCAATTCTTGTATAAGTTCGAGAAGATCAGAAAATGCCACATTACTTAGCCCATGAACACATTTTAAAAGGTATAACCGAATGATGAATGACAATTTTGAAAATGATTTACACCCTGGATACAACTCTTGTTTGCCATCTTCAACCAACTTAAAGAACTTCTTGGCCTCCACATTCACATTCTCTTGAATTTCTTCAGGAGAGTAGCCTGAAAACTTGCCTACTAGATCCCTATGAGTATCATATAGTAAGCTTTCCATGTCATCATGCATGTTCGACTTGCAATTGCTAGTATCCCTCTCTATATTTGACATAGAGGATATACCTTTCTTATTAAAATGCCATTCTTTAATTTCTGAACCGATGCCATTGGCAATCAAGTGGTTATACACTTCATCTCGACGATGCCAAAAGCGATGATAACACTCTTTACATGGGGAACTAATCTGATCTCCTTCGGCTCGAGTGGAAAATGCAAAATCTAGATAGTCTTCCACTCCTCTAGCGTACTCATTACTTGATTGCAAGAAATTGAACAAATGACTTGCTTCACTATCCATTGTCCAACCTGGATGAGAAATAGACCACACAACAAGTTATAATTTATTATGACATTGTAGGATTAGGAAATACTAGACCATTCATAATCTTTAAAGACAAATATGGTTTCATTTCCAAGAATAGAATAAGAAAATACTTACCTTAAATACAAATAACCACGGGCTAAAACTGGGTATAGATAACAAAGAAGGCAAAATCTAAACTCAAGCAATCAAATGGTATTTACAGAGTGAAAAGGCATAGTTAGTAATTATAAATCGATTCATATATGAGCTCGTAGAACAAGATAAAGAAAGAAGCTCCCAAAAGCTCAGCATGACAATTCTCAGTACCACCACAAATTGAAAGCACACTCTCACCACCACCAAGAATTGATAATCATAAAAATGTTTTCAAAATCTAAGAAGTAAGAGTTTATTTCTCTTTCTAGTTCAGTTTAGAATTACCCAAAAATTACAAGCACCAAAAGTTTCAGAAATGAACTTCAAGCCCACACAAATATATAATTATGAATCACATCAACTGAAATTTCACAATTTCATAATCACCAAAAATGATACAAAAAAATTGAATTATAACATAATATGGGGCAAAATTTGTAACATATGATTCTTCAAGACTAATGAGAAGGGAACAGAGAAGCACACAATGGGTAGTTTCTGAGCATAATGTTAACACAATTGACTATACTAAAACCTAAACATACCTCATACATTTTGTCAATTTGCGATTCATTGTGACTACCATTGTAACTGCAAAATTAATCCACGCTTAAATCTAAACATACCTCATAAAATTTGTCAATTGGCAATTTCAATGTGACTACCATACAATATTGGTGACACAAAATTAACCCACAACGTCGACCATGAATTCTGACATCAACTCGGTTTCACAAAACCACTTCGAAGACAATTAAAAAAAACCAGGAACCCACGAAGCATTAGATGGCTTGAAAAACAAATATGATTATAAACCAAAAGGATCAAAAAAATCGTACCAAGAACCCCTTTCGGTGTATGTTGGCAATTGCCCCTTCTCCGATTGCGGGAATATTTTGCCGGGAATGATTTGCGGGAATATTTTGCTGGGAATGATTTTGCGGGAAAGCTTTGAGTGGTCGGTTTGGGGATTTTTTTTCTCTCTTTCGATTTTTGTTTTTATTTATTTTTTAATACAACAAATGCTTTTATTTATTTTTTTAATACAACAAATGAAGTAGTGGATTGGGCTTAATCATCATACTATTAAACTGGTGGACTTGTGGTGTTTATTTATACTAAAAAAAAACTAATAGGCCACTATAACACAAATAAATAATACAAAGAAAAAGAAAAGCTCATATTGATCTTATTTTGAATAAAAACAAAAAACCAATTTATACGTATTGTGTTGGTTGACACAAATGCAAAATGACATTGTTCTTTTTTATTTTATATAAATCAAATTTATTAATTAAAATGCTACAAACAATTTGTGTTACAAATAATGACTTAAAAAAAGTTACATATCGGTTCAAAAAAAAGTGTTACAAGAAATTGGTTAATTAAAATGTTACTAATTTGTGATACAAATAATGACTTCTAAAAAAGTGTTACCTAGAAGTGTTATCTATTTAAAGGTGTTACACTAAAGTGTTACCGATTAACAAAGTGTTACAAAAGTGATACATAAATGTCTAGGAATATTATCATTTGAATAGTGTTACAATAATGTGATACAAAAAACAATAAATTTAAAAGTGTTACAACAATTGTGTTACCTAATCCCACTTATCTTGTAGTGAAGTCTATCAATAATAAATGCCCAACAATCCTCATTTCCTAATCACTCTTTCTTCTTGCAATCTTTAGGTAAGTTTTCATCTTCTTTAATTTTTCCATAAGTATTTTTATTCTAGAATCATGTTTTAAGTTAGGATAATATGTTAGATATATGATTTTATCATAATAAAAACTTTAGAAAGACTATGAAAATCCTACTCCCCATATTTGAACCTCTTGGTGAATATTAGGAGATCAATTTTTATCCATCAAATGCTTTATTAATGTGTTGTTTAAGTTTTGAGAATGCATCTTGGTTTAGAAAAAAATAGCATGTTAAGGAAAATATGTATCATTTTTTTTCTCATTCTTGACAATAATTGTATTATATGTCTAATTCATATTTGGGAATTCTCGAGAAGGCTTTGAACAAAAAAGGACTTAGATACTTGTAAATATATGTATTAGGTTCGATTAGCCGCTTGAGTCACATTGATTGGAGTTTTGTTGTAACACCCGGGAAAAAAAAGATGGTATTTAATTAGCTATATAGCCCATTAGTGAAATAATATTAGTATTGGATTTATTATCCAATTAAAGGGCCCGTGAGGAATCCTAAGGTGCTTGGGAAACTAGCTAGGGTAATTATACTAGGACTCTTTCGTTATTAGGGTTTTATTTTACCACATTAGAGAGGACAAAAACAAAATGTCCCAGTTCTATTTCTCTACGCATCACAGCCTCCATCGTCTACCATACAACTACGAGAAGTTTTTCTTCAACGCCATGATTCCTCAATTGCCTTCCCTATTTCATTATCAATTCATAAGGTATTTTTTTATAAATTTCGAAACCCAATCTATAATGTTCATAATTTTATGAAATTTTAATATGTTATTCTTCATGACGTTTTTATTGTACTGTTAAAATTTCATACTAATCCGATGAGTACTTTTATAGTTATTGAATTCTCAAACTAAGATGTCAGAATTTATGTTATTCCCTGTTTTTATTTTAGAAATTCCAAAACCTTATTTATACATATCCAAAATTCGTGAACTTTTATGTTACATTATTATATGTTTATAATATTCAGTTAAAATTTCATATACTTTGATTTGTATTTTATTCTATATAGAATTTTAATTCACGCTTTCCAAATCTTGAGTATACTCAGTTTGTAAATTATAAATTCAAGAAACTATTTATAAAGACCTTAAAAATACCTGAATTTTGTATATGTTATGTATTTTAATGTATAATACCGTGTGGTAAAATATCTTATTATTCCAACTTATATTTAATTAAATATTAACTTGTTTCCAAAACGTTACAATTTTAGCTATGACAAAAGATTCGGTTTATGAAATTCAAAACCTAAAGTTAACAAATTTTAAATATTATGATTTTTGGATATATTATACTATGATGTGTATATTATACATTGCTAGAGTTTCAAATCATATAGTACAATATTTATTTAAATATGAGTTTTCTCCCATAGTTGTACATGATTTAATGTTATAGCAAATTCAGTTTCACAAATTCAAAACCAATAGCTAAACATTTCAAATCTTCGTGAAATTTTTATATGTATTTATTTTTGAATCTATTATCTACTGTAAAAATATTAAATAATTCTAGTATACGGTTTATGAGAAAATATTATTCGATCCAAACTACACAGAGATTTGGTATTGTTCAAACCTACCAAGTTAAACCCTAAGCCTTATGAAAATACCGTAAGCTTCTAGGAATGTTAGAAAATCAACTATTTTAGTGCTTCTGAGTTCGAGGTTGATACTTAAGTTTTACTTCTAGGAACTAAGATGTATATATATCCATGTTAGGCGACGAGGACGGCGAGCTTCAAGTTCAATAGGAATATTGCATCAAATCATTCTACTATTTTTCAAGCAAAGTTTCGAAGTGGGGTTTGTTTTCTAAACTTTATTGTCCTTGTTAAATGCTTAGATTATTTAGCATGATTGTGTAGTACAGTTGCTTTAGACACCCATGATCCAGGGACTCAAGAGGTCTGGGGTCGATGTATCCCTCAGGCGGAACCCCTGCAGTGCAATCTATGTCTATGTTTATGTCTACGGTTTTTCAAAAGATCTATGTTATGTTCTATTAGATTGTATTTGCATGCCTATGTAAGATATATGTGTATTTAGCTTGGACAATTTTTACTCCGCTGAGCTGTGTCATTCACCCATATATAACAAACTTTTCAGGTTCAGGAGTCGGCGGTGGATAATGGGTGGCATATGAAACTACTGAAGTAATGTCTATACTTTTAAATGTATGTTTTTCAATTGAATAAGAAGTTGTTAAATAAATTACGATTTTATAAGTATTTAATTATGCAAGTAAGATTTAGTATGACTAATTGATTGGTATTGAGAAAAATTTCCATCTTCTAGGATTTTTCGATTTGGGAAAATAAATGATGAATTACTATGATTTTATAAGTTTATTTATGCAAATAGACTAAAGAGATATTTTTTTATATAGATTAGTAAATGTGCGAATTTCTTAAGAATAAATAAATATATGAATTTTCTACACTTTATAATTTGTTTCCACTGTTGCTATTGAATTTTAAATGAAATATATTTACAGGCCTATTTTCTCTTACAAATAAACGTATGTACTCGATATTTTTCAAAGTCTTTCACTCTCAAATGGTCTGTTTGAATTATATGTAGATGTCAAATTTTATTCAAATTATTTTATGCGATTGTTTTCACTGTAATTATTGTTCTTTTGAAAATTAAATGACTCGCTATAACGAGTTGTCTTTCTCATGTTTCTTATGGAAAAAAATATATACGGTAAAATGAATATTTGCACACATTTTACTGTCCAAAATTTCGGGGCATTACATTTGTAGACCAAGATATGCCCAAAATACTATACTACGTCAAAATAGAACCACTAGTTGCTATTGAAACCTAAAGGTATTATATCACTCTTATAGAGTTTGATTTTGAAATTGTCATGACTTTCGTAGTTTAGGATGTCTACTAAGTCCTCGTAAAACAGTTTTGAAATATATGAATCCGTTTACGAGTTACGACCAATACACTAAACTATGTTGAAACTAGAATTATAACATTGTTGTAACTTCATCCCATCATCTCACCCTTACGATGTTTTAATTTGAGATAGTATAGAAATCAAGATGTCTTCTATCTCCCTATAACAAAATTTTGAAAAATATTAAACCATCCAAGATTTATGGTCGAAATAATGAAAGGTACCAAAACTAGAACCTTTTTGCCAACAGAAATTTTACCATAGTTTTTACCTTAGATCTTGTTGAATTTTAGAGTTTCTTGTCAGAGCAATGTTTGTAGATAATTGTCTTAGTTTTCTAATGATATAAGAATCATATAAATCCGATATTTGGTTTTGGAGATATAACTGAAATACAAAAACTGCCACAATAGAAGGACAAGTACAATTTTTTTTTAAGAATAGTCTGTGTTGTTAGTATTCTTTTGTGAAATTATGAAGATTTGTAGTTGTAGAGAATAATGTGTGCTTCAGTGTTGGTTAGTGTGATGGATGAAGATATGACATAAAGTTGAGAAATATAAGCATAAATTTGTAATATATGAAATAAAGTAGTCACAAAAACTTGTGTGAGACGGTCTCATGGATATAATCCATGAGACATATTCTATATTTAAATATAATTTTGACCCAAACCCATACTCATGAAAAAAATCCATATTTTTGTATATGTTTAGAATCCGTCTCATGAAATTAGATTCATAAGACGATCTCATATAGACCTCCTCTAAAGTAGTTATATGATATAAAAGTGACCAGTTGACTACTTGTATGACTAATGTGACATCTTATGTCGATTGATGTGATGTTTTAAGTCATAATCTATCTGGGGTTGATTAGTTTATATTTATCCGAACATAGAAATTTAAATACCAAAATAAGACTTATTATTTGGATTAAAATTTTATTAGGAGTATATCATAATAATTGATATTTTATATTGAGTTGGAAATCTATATTTATAAGTTTAAAACTTTTAGCTATGATCATCTTTGAATAATTGTATGCTTGATAGATTTAAGGAGACATTTGTATGAAATAGTTAGACATGTTTTTTCTATTGGTAGCAATTAAGATTTAAGTTATATTTTACTTGTCCAATGATCTTTAATCCTTTAGGAAATGATATGTATTAGGTGTTAAACTCGAATCTTTCAGACAAATAAAATTTGCATCGCTAGAAACTTTTAAATTTCACAGGTAGGTAACTTCGAACTGTAAGTGTGTTGTACTGTTTAGAGCTGTCAAAAATGGTCCGGCCAGGAATAGGGCTGGACTGGGCTACGATTTTGTAGGCCCGAAAAGATCCGGGCCTATTTAGCCCGGCCCGTTAGGCCCGAAATACCGGGCCGACCCGATTCACCCGATTAGCCCGAAGCATTTTTAATGTATTTTTAAAACATGGGCTGGACTGGGCTTCCCAAAATAGTGGCCCGAAGAATTTTTTGGGCCACCTCGGGCCGACCCGATTTCCCATCTTGGCCCGATGGGCTGGCACCGGCCCGGCCCTTCCCGGTCACTTCGACAGCTCTAGTATTGTTATGCTATTATTTGAACTTTAAAATTATAATATTTCAAGAAAAGTTGCCTAGGACCGTGAATAGTCCGTGATCGAAATTAGGTCCTTGGATTTAAGACCACCGTCCAAAGAATGAAAAGAAAGTTGCCAGGGCTGTGGATAGGTCTGAGATCCAGATTGGGTCCTTGGTTTTAATACCATCATGCACATTGATTCAACGAAAGATATGTGAAAATTTAATTATTTCAACTCATAGTATAACTGCTTACGTTACCCAATCCTTCAAAAATTATATTCTTTTTAGATGGTGAGAAAGGCTCGAGGCGTAGGGGATTGCCACGTGACATCATTATTTGTCATCTTGGACATTTGAAAAACGTGATATTATGTACTTACTAAGAACTTGAGACGATGTTTAAATTTCTGCATGACTTAAATTTCCGCACTTTATGACTTAGCTATTATCTCGAATTGTTTAAGTTAATGTCATGCTATTTTTTAAAAAAATGTTAGACCCTTTTTTCTATTTGAACTCGATTTTTAATCTTAGGCCTCTGTAAAGCTTTTCATAAATATGTTTTTTAATATCCCTCTTCCTATTTTGTAATTATAAAAAATATGATTTTAAGAGTTTATAGCATGGGAACAGTTTAAAATATTTTATGACTTTAACTTTTATTTTTGGATATTTGGCAGCACTTTTATTATCTTATTTTGCTTCCGCAAATATTTTAGTGAACGAAAATATTATATTGAAAAGTATATAGTTCCATTGTGGTGCACTGGACCTAATTAGGTGTCTGGGGCGCATAAGTTATTTCTAACTTACGTATTCATGTTGTGACTTCCACATAAATATTTCTTAGCTACTTCGGAAATAGTGAATCTCCTATATCATATTTTGATTTAACAAAATAATAAATATTTCATATTTACCCATGAAAATCCCAACTCCATATTTTTCTTTTTCTTTTACTCTTTTCCTCATTAAAATACTCTTATCAAAAATTAAAAGTTATATTTTAAAAAATGAATAAAATATTAAAAATGCATAAGTCGAAGTATCGAACTCCTAGGAAGCTTGGAAGCTAATACTATCTATTTTATTTATGGATGACGCTATTCACACCCCTTTTTTGATGAATATATTGATAAGTGCATTTTTATTCATATTTTTATAACCCTTTTTCGATATTTTCTTTAACTTTTTATGGATTTCGTATCAAAATTTTATAGAAAAAAAATGAAGTCTAACATCGATCGAAAAGAAGGCAAGAAGACTCAATTTCGTGCAAAACACACCCCTAGTGTGTTGGGAAACACGGCCATGCTTCAAAGAGAACAAAAACAAGAAAAACAGAAAAAACACACCCAGGCCGTGCTTTTAAGCACGGCCGTGTTCGGGCTTCCGGCAGCGAAAACACAGCCATGCCGTGCTTAAAAATAAACCCATGCCAAAATACGAACAAAACACGGCACAATCGTGTTAATAAGCACGGCCATGTTTTTAAGCACGACCGTGCTTTTCTTCCGGGCTGAACTTTTCTTTGTGCAAAAATTATGGAAGCTTTCCCTTTTTGCTTTTTGACAACTTTTGTACAACTTTTACATCTCATTTTGTTGCATTAAGTCCCATTATTCCCTCAATTATCATATGAAAACAAGGATTCAACAACCCAACTATGGTAATGGAGCAATTATTTGCAAGAGATGACATTGTTAATGTGTTCTTTCACAAAAACAATGTCTATAAAAGCTAAGAGTTTGAGATGGAGAATTCGTTCATTCACTCTAAGTTTCAAAGCAAAATACATTGAGAGGATAAAAGAGAGGTATAGTTGGAAATTGAAGAGAATTAGAGGAGAAGGCTTGGAGCTCAACATCATTGCAATCAACCAAGGAGGAAGTCTTGTATTGGTCTTGAATAAAAGCTAAGTACACCATATCCATTTCATTCAAATCTTCTTGTGTAGTTTATTCTTTTGTCAAAGTCATGTGTAGCTAAATTTCTAGTGTTTGAATGTAATGAACTCTAGAATGGATTTGTGATTACGGGTTGTATGTTTTTAATAAAATCTTCATATTTTGTGTGATTCACTTATATTATGATTTATTCATTCGAGTTAATATTTCCGTTATATTGATTTGAAATATATTCCTCATCAGGTAATCGAGAGATTTATGATGAGAAAGAACCTTTATAAGTGAAAAGAGTTTCATGCAATCCTAGATATAGGACGACATAAATCTTCTCGATTAGGGTCAAACCTAATATGGGAATTCACAAATCGCTATAATGCAATCTTGGGGGTTTTAACTAGAAAGAGATTTCAGTTAATCAACTTGAGGTTAGGAGTTTTTCACCTTGAGAAAGGGTTTAACTTAAATCAGGAATTTCTTGTTAGATAAATGTTTTTATCATGATTTTGATGATTTTGTTTAAATGTGTTTTTACACCAAAACAATATTTCTAAATGTTGTCCAAATACTCCCAATCGACATAAAATGTTTTTACTAATTTTTCGGAGTATTTCTTGAGTTTATTTTCGATAAAAATTGGACAATACTTCTGTCTCGTGTTGGACCGGTCGCCCTATAGGGCAACCCGTACCTGAGTTGAGTTTTGAAACCGAAAAATGGGATGCAAGGAAAATAGGGAGGGCAACCGGTCAACCCGGAGATCGACCGGTGAGGGCGACCGGTCGACCTAAGGGCGACTAGTACCTGGAAGCAAGCCTTTGAAAACAGAACTCCTTGTATTGGTTTTTGGAGGACCCCAACCGGTCCACACAGGGGCCGACCAGTCGGACCCCCCGTTGACAGGTCCCCCTGTGTATTTTTGTGAAAATATTTTCAAAATCTTATCTCTGCACGACCGGTAGCTATACGGTTTTGACAGCAAACTATCCATTGGGTTTTCAGACAGCTTTTCCCCAATTGAAGGGGTTGATTTCTAACAGCTATTTCTTGAGTTTAATTACATTATTTTTTGCAGAAATCACTCTCCAAGAAGGAGCCAATGTGTGGAAATCAAACCAAGACCTCTCCATAAATAGAGGATCCATTCAAGCAACAAGACACAACAGAACATACAAGCAAAAGCATACAAGCAAACATATTGTCAAAATCTTGTTGTATTAGCCTAAATACTTTCACTTGCACACTCTTGAGGTCTAGGATTTTCATTCTTGATTACACTTGCACTCAATATTTGTATTATCATTATCGAGTTGTAATCTTAATTTTTGTCCATCATCCAAAACAAGATATCCTTGTTGTTGTTCTTGTGGTAAGAGCACACTTGGGAGATCTTAGGTGTTCAAGAGTGTGGTACTCTTCATAGGTGTTGAAGGAAGATTGTGGTAATCTCCTTGAAGGTGTTGTAAGAGGATTGTGGTAATCCTCAAAGGTGGTGTTGTATTAATTGTGGTAATTAATAAAACTTCTTTTTCTTTTTTGAAACCCATCCCGGATATACTGGGGTGGTAGAGCACGTAGTCCCTAGGTGGGGTGAAGCTCTTTAAATCAACGTGTGTTGTTTATTTTCCGCATTTACAGTTTTTATCTTTGCTTGATCATTTGAAAAAGAGGGCGCTATTTGAAAAACCAGGATAATCTATTCACCCCCTCTAGATTATCATAGCCACTTGGACTAACAAGTGGTATCAAAGCCAAACTCTTTGGCAAGCTCGTTCCGAGTAAAGAGGAAAGATCCATGGCTATGAATGAAGCTTATCTCACCACCGGCGTCTCCACCAACAAGCCACCATTATTCGACGCCAACAAATACGCATTTTGGAAAGACCGTATGGAGTGCTTTCTACAAGGGTGCGGGTTTGACATTTGGAATGTGGTTATTGAAGGAGTTGCTCAACCAACCAAGAAATTGGAGAATGGCACCTCGACTCCCAAACCGTTCAAGGAGTTCGATGAAAATGACAAGAAGGATTTCTCTCTAAACGGTAAGGCTTTAAATATTTTACATTGCTCTCTTACCGCCACTGAGTATAATCGCATAAGAGGCATAAGGTCGGCACATGAAGTTTGGGAAAAATTAGAGACTATATATGAAGGAACCAAGAAGGTCAAACAAGCAAGAAAAACCATGCTTGTTAAAGACTTTGAAAACTTCAACATGCATTATGGTGAAAGCATTTCAAAAATGGTGGAAAGGCTTGACAATATCGTCAATCCTCTTGTGGCCCTCGGAAAAGTTATCTCCGAAGAAAACAAGGTGACCAAGGTATTGAATGCACTCCCCGGCTCATGGTTTGAAAAGGTGACAGCTATTACGGAAGCACAAAATCTCGAAACACTCAAGTTCGATGAGCTCATTGGGAACCTCCTCATCTACGAAGTCTATCTCAAGGAGAGGAAAAATTCTAAACCATCCATCACTCAATCGGGTATGCAAAATATTCCTAAAGGTCTAGCATCTTCTTCTAATAATTCATATTATGATAATGATGAGGATGATGAAGAGATGGCCGCACTTGTCCGGAAATTTGCAAAATTTGTGAATAAAAATAAGGCAAGAAAACCAAGAGACAACTCGTGTTTTAAATGCAGAAAATCCGGGCACTTCATAGCCGATTGCCCAAAACTCGAAGAGGAGGAACAAAAGAAGAAAAAGCCTTTTTCCAAAAAAGAAGGCTCTAAATGCGGATGTCAAAACTTGGGATGAACTACTTGCCACATCCGATGAGGAAGGTGAAACCGAACATGGTCTTATGGCCATAGACGATGAAAATAATGAGGTATGCTCAAACTCCTCAACTTCCTCCTTAGTTGATGAATTGCAATGTGATTTTGATGAATTGCAAATTGAATTTCAAAATTTGATTGTTAAATACAAGACTTTGAAAAAGGAGCATAAAGAGCTTAAAATTGAAAAAGAATTTTTTTTTTACTTCTTATGAATCTCTCGATAAAGCTCATGTTATTACTCTTACTAAGGTTCATACTCTTAAAACCGAAAAATAATCGCTCACCAATGTTCTTGAATGTTTAAAACAGGATGTGCATCGTTTTAACATAAGTACGGATAAAGTTACAAAAATTTTAGATGCACAAAGAGGTGAGCATTCCAAATTAGGACTTGGCTATAAACCTTTTCAACCTATTTCACAGAAAAATGACCAAGATCCGACTTTTGTTCATGCTAGTAGTGCCCATAATCTTATTTGTTTTTATTGTGGTAAAGTTGGTCATTATGTTGCACATTGTAAATTGAAGAACAATTTTAGCTATGTTTGGAGACCCAAAGGTCTCAAGACTAACCCCCATTTGTACGTAATAGGATCTATAACAACCATGGAGGATTCAAAATGGCTCGTGGACAGCGGGTGTTCACGCTATAAAACCGGAAAGAAAGAACTTTTTACCAACATCAACCTCCAAGAAGAGGGTATGGTCATGTTCGGCAATGGCAAAGGAAGAATTCTTGGAAATGGAGAAATTGGTAACTCTTCTTTCTCTCTTAGTAATTCTTTTAGTAGAAGGGCTTAAGTTTAATTTGATAACTGTTAGCCAACTTTGTGATTCAAACTATAGTGTTGTTTTCAATAAAGAAAAATGCCTTATTCTTAAAAATGATGAAATTATTTGTGAAGCAAATAGCAAAGGCAATCTTTACAAAATTTGTACAAGTGATTTGGTTAGTCAAAATGTTTCTTGTCTTGTCGCCAATAATGATTTAACGAGTTTATGGTATAGGCGACTTGGACATGTTGGATACAAGAATTTGAAAAATATTTACAAAAACCAACATGTAAAAGGACTACCCAAATTGAATTTTGAAAATATTGGCTTATGTGACACTTGTCAAAAGAACAAATTAGTTAAAAGTAGCTTTAAGCCAAAATATGAAATTTCCACAACCAAGCCTCTACAACTTCTTCATTTAGATTTGTAATGGGATATTGGTACGGCTAGTCTAAGTGGAAAATATTACACTTTCGTTATTGTCGATGATTTTTCTAGATATACAAGGGCTCTATTTCTTACAAATAAAAGTGATGCCGTTAATGAGTTTGTTAAGTTGTGTAGACTTTTTGAGAATGAAAAGGAAGATACTATTTAGTCTATTCGAAGTGATTGAGGTGGAGAACTTGATGGTGAATTTAGAGTCTTTTGTGAAACCAAGGGATATGCGCACAATTTTTCGGCTCCAAGAACACCTCAACAAAATAGAGTAGCCGAGAGGAAGAATAGGACACTTCAAGAGATGAGTCGGTCCATGCTCAATGAATTTTCACTTCCAAAATATTTTTGGGCCGAAGCCGTAAGTACCGCTTGCTATATCATTAATCGAGTTTATATTCATCCTAAAATGAATAAAACTCCATATGAGCTTTGGAAAGGAAGAACTCCAAATATTAGTTACTTCAAAATATTTGGATGTAAATGCTTTATTTTGAATACAAAGGATCAATTAGACAAACTTGATCCTAAGGCCGATGAAGGAATATTTATGGGGTACTCAACCAAGAGCAAAGCATATCGGGTTTACAATAAGACTAGCATGGTTGTTGAAGACTCCATTCATGTAAAATTCAATGAAGCCTCGGGTGTTGAGAGGATATCCAATGATGAAGGTGATGAAGAGGATACTATTGAACCCATTTTTCAAATTGATGCTCAAAATGATCAACCGTCTACCTCAAATGATCAACCATCCACTTCAAATATTCCTCAAGAAGATAAAGGTGATACTTCGAATCTTCCCGTGGCATTGAAATTTAAAGGAGATCACCCAAAAGATCTTGTTGGGAAATTAATTTTTAGATTTTGATGAATGCCATGTAAAACTTAGAATAGAAAGTTGGCACCCCATTTTCCTTGTAATTTGCATTGTAATAGATAGGGCTGGTCAAGCTGAGTTAAGTCAGTTATGCCTGAACATGCAAGAAGTCAACTGGAGACTGGAAGGAAGACTCCGCTGTGAGGCAGCTGTGTGTGGCAAGGAAGAGAAGACAGGAACTCGACTGAAGGAGCAGCTGAGATGCAGCTTAGTGAAGTATCAGTCAAGTCAACTCAAGATAGCCAAGTCTCAAGTTGAAGTAACAGATGAGTCATCCAATGATTGGAAGCTGACTCGAAGTCATCTGGGGAAATCAAGGAAATGCAGTCAAGTCGAGATAACTGAAAGAGATATGTTGCACAGAAGTCAAGAAAATTACTTAAACAAGTAATACTCCCATACTGTCTTTCTTAAAGTGCTCAGTCCCAGAAGCGTGCAAAAGGCATAAACCAATGGGAAGCACTGCACCTGTGTCAAAACTTTGATAAGCTGAAGACTCATTCAATACGAGGAAATGTCAATTCCGAGGACTGCAACAAGATAAGCCAACGACCACAAGTGTCTTTTGATTACCTTGAGAAAAGGTTACCTTGATTACCTGAGAAAACCATTACAAGCAAGAAAGCAATATCTGTAACCTGAAATATTCTCAAGTCATTTAAGCTCAATCCTCAAGCCTACATTACGAAGGAAATCAATCCAACACTCACCTGTGAAGGAAAGACGACTTCAATCAGTTGAAGAGGAAACATTTAAAGAACCAAGGGGTCTATATTCCACGGAGGATTATAGAAAGGTTCAAGGTCGAACCAGTCTCAAGCTTTTGGGGGCTTCGTGATCAAATCCATGAAGCTTGAGCAAGTGGGCTGTAGTAGCAAGGCAGTTGCCCTGTGAAGAAGCTGAGTCGTACGAGAAGCCAGCTGTGTGACCGAGGCATCTCCAGACCGAGTCCCAAAGGATCAAGTCACCGTGTGATCAAGACTTGCATCCGGGATCGATAACCACTTTGTACACTAATCAATACTTAGTGGATTCCTCCAGGATTTGGAGAAGAGAGGAGTAGAAGAATTACCCCATCTTCGAACCTCTATAAAAATTTATTGTGTCATTTACTTTTCAGCATTTTAATTTCTGCATATTATTTCAATATCTGCTGATAAATTTGCTATCCAATTGATAATCAACAAAGTGCTAAAACCAAGTATTAAAACAAACTTAAACCAAATTCAAGGGTGTTAAGTCTTCCAATAAAACATATCATAGTCGAAAGTTAAGTTTTAGTCAAAGCAAATTGAGTTATTCTATCAACAAATTTCTCGGTGAAATCTGTTGAGTGGCTAACTCAGTTGATTAACTAACTTAGCTGTCCTCCAAGGACTTAGCTGTGAAATACTAACTCTGAACTTTTTAAAAGGACTAAATTGAAAATTTGGTAAGGTTTATTCAAACCCCCTTTCTAAACCTTACACTCACACCCCTTGGGACCTACAAGTGGTATCAGAGTGGTTGGTTCATTGAGCCTTCCGCACTGGTTACTGAACTAGATCTTTCACAAGTGGTATCTCCAATCTTACAAAGCTTGCTTTAGCACTAGATCTTTCAAAACTCTTTTATTCAGCAAAGTTATTATCACGGAAGAAAATTTGACACGCATCCCTATGTTCACAATTGAGGAATTTGATGATTGGAAAATTCGTATGCAGGCTCATCTATCAGCATTACACGATGAAATGTGCATTGCAAATTTTAAAAGTGAACACAAACAAGGAAGGAGAGGGGTCGCTGCAAATTGAGAGAAGAGGATGTTGCTCCCAGCACCAGCTATGGTTGAAAAACCAAGAGCTGAATGGACAAATGATGACAGAAAAAGATACAACTTGGACAACGTGGCCAAGGACATTCTTTACAAAACTATGGACAAAGCCATGTTAAACAAAGTCAAATCATGCAAGACTGCAAAAGAAATCTGGGATAAGCTAACCTTGATTTGTGAAGGCTCTGAGCAAATCAAGGAAAATAAGCTATTTGTTGTTATAAAAATTTGAAAACTTTAAGATGCTTGCAGGAGAAACCTTGGATCAGTTGGATGCTAGATTCACTGAAATTACCAATGAACTGTCAGCACTTGGGAAACAATATACACAGAAAGAGATGTGTATGAAAATTCTAAGAAGTCTCCCAGCTGAGTGGGAAATGAAAGTCATGGCCTTGAGACATTCCATGGATCTATTAAAAACATCCAACCATGAGTTATTCTCAGATCTCAAAGCCTATGAATTTGAGCTGAGAAGAAAAGATCAAGAAGAGACAGCTGTGCCCAAAACAAATGCTCTAATAGTCAAGATGGGAAGAGAGTGAAGTCAAAGAAGTCATTGACCAAGAAGAGATTGCCCTGATGGTTAAAAGGTTCAACAAATTCTTCAACAAGAACTATAAAAGAGGCAAAGGTGAATCTTCCAGAAGACACTCAGCTCCCTCCAAGTCAAGGGAAGATAGGCCACCCAAGAGAGCAGAGCATCAAAAGATCGAATACCAAAGAACTGACAATCCAAGAATGGAAAGAGCTGATCAAAAAGTTGAGAGTCTATGCTGGAACTGCAGGCAACCCGGTCACTATGCCATTGATTGCCCATATCTTGTAGTGAACAAATACATGAATGAAGAGGAAAGAAAAGTCTTCAGAGAAAGAAGACAAGAAAAGAAAAAGGCAATGTTAGCTGCAGAGACAGCTGAGAGAGCCAAGTAAAAAGACACAACAGACTCGGAGAGTAGTGAAGCTGACTACTCAAGTGACTCTGAAGAAGAAGCCTTGATATATCTAATGGCCAAAGAACAAGACCAACCTGACCAAGAAGATGAGGTACACTCTAACTCATCACACTCAGACACTAGTGATAGTGATTGTGACACACACACCTCATCACCCACTAATATTTATGATTCATTAGGCAAAATGATGAAAGACTTTGAACACATTAAATCCTCGCACACACTGCTAAATGAGGAAAACATCCTGCTCAAAAGCCAAAACTCACAGCTGACTAAGGAGATGAGTACTCTAAGTCACATAGCTGATGAGAATAAAGAGCTAAAAGCTAAAAATGCTAAGTTAATAGCAGAGATAGCTGCCACAGAAAAGAGGGAAAATGACCTCAAAAATGTGATTGCCTCATTCACTAAGGCATAATCTTTGGATGATCTTATTATGAGCCAAAGAGAATGTGGAGATAAGACAGGCTTAGGATTTAATTCCTCTATGCTAAGTCAAGCTCCCAAAGTGATTTTAGAAAAAGGATCTTCAAGCAATGAAGCATCTCAAAAATCCAAAACTCCAAATGGTGCACACACATTCATTCCAAAGCACAATCACAACCAAACTGGCCTTGGTTATAAAGGAAAAAGAAAACAAATAAAGTTGAGTATCTTTGAGAGGACAGTTGAGAAGAAATCCAACCGAGTTCATCAGCAAACTCCAAATAGGAAGTACTCTGTAAAGAAGAAACAGAGCTACCAAAAGCCCCAGAAATTCTATAAAAGGAACAAATATGATGGAAATGGTAGAAATTATCCAAGCCAAGATGATTGGAATAATGTTAACTATCAGCAAAGACCTATGGAATACATGCCTAGATGGCAAAGGCCTAGAACTCAGCAAAGGCCATTCCAAAGGCAAAAGAGCTATCCTCAGCACACATATGCACCCAAACACTACACACAGAGGTATCACAACTACCCAAGGAAGGCAATTACTAAAACACATACACAGGCATACAGACAAAAGAGACAGCTATATGAACCTAAAACCCCCAAGCAATTTGCCAAATTTAATTATGATTACGGCACTGATAGATGGTAACCTCTTAAAGTCAAATCATTTGGCTATAGGTTGGTTGGATCATCTTACAATACTAACCCCTCAGGACCCAGACAAGTATGGGTACCTAAAACCTAATTTCCTTGATTGCAGGTTCAAGGTGCAGCTGAGTGCCAAGGAACCTGGTACATGAATAGTGGTTGTTCCAGACACATGACAGGAAACAAGAAAAATCTATCAAAATTCAATGAAGTTAGAGGTGCAAAAGTTATATTTGGAGGGAATGAAGCTACAGGAGAAATAAGAGGCATTGGATCCATCAAGAAAATAGATTAGAAATTACAGATGTTGCATATGTTGAAGGCCTCAATTTCAACTTACTAAGCATAAGTCAACTCTGTGACAAGGGCTATAATGTTGGATTCAATATGGGAGTGTGCCAAATCAAGAACACTGAATCTAATGAAGTAGTGCTACAAAGATGCGCATAAAGAACATGTATGTGGTGGATTGGTCAATCGCAACACCAAGCACTTGTCTACTTGCAAAAGAGCACAACGAATCAAGTTGGGCCGTGGGCACAAGAAGTCGAGTCACCCGAATTTCAAAACTATTAACAAACTTGCAAGAAGTAATCTTGTAGAAGGACTTCCAGACTCAGTATACAAGAAAGAGAGTGTATGTGATGCATCCCAGATGGGAAAGCAAATCAAATCATCATTCAAAGAAAAGACATGTCCATCTTCAAAAAGAATATTGCACCAAGTTACATATGGATCTTTTTGGTCCATTGAACCAAATGCTAGCATAAGCGGAAAGAAATACACCTTAGTGGTAGTAGATGATTACTCAAGATATACATGGACAATTTTCATGTGTAAGAAGAAAGAAACCTTGCAGAAGCTACCACAGCTAATGAAAAGAATTCAAAATGGGAAGAGTCAAACCATTATCAAGATTAGATCTGACAGAGGAACTGAGTTTGTCAAAGGAATAATAACTCAGTATTGTATTGAAAATGGTATTGCTCATGAACTATCTGCAGCAAGGACTCCACAACAGAATGGAGTTGCAGAAAGAATGAACAGAACTCTCAAAGAAGAAGCAAGGACCATGTTAGCCGGGCAGGTCGCCAAGAGATTTTGGGTCAAAGCAATAAACACAACATGCTATACTCAAAATAGATGCATGATAAACAGACAAACTAACAAAGACTCCTATGAGATTTGGACAGGGAGAAAGCCAAATGTTGCATATTTTAAAATATTTGGATGCAAATGCTTCATTCATAACAATGGCAAAGATACTTTAAAGGCTTTTGATGCTAAAGCTGATGAAGGTATCTTCTTAGGATACTCACCAAAGCAAAGCCTAGAGAGTGCTCAACAAGAGGAAAATGGTTACGTAAAGAGTCCTTTCATGTGGTGTTTGATGAACCCAATGTAAATGGAGAAGACATTGAAGAGTCACCGATAAGTGAATCACCAACCATGCGAATAGTCCATATGTTGAAGTTGAAGCTGGAATTATAAACCCAGATGAAGATGAGATAGCTAAGTCTCAAACACAACTGGGAAATATGCAGCTAAGTGATGATGAGAGAGCTGATCAAAATAACACAAAAAGACGATCAATCCAAATAACTTACTCCAATCTGATGTAAGATGGCTGAGAGACCATCCACCAGAACTAATCATTGGAGATGTAAGAAAAGGTGTGAAAACCAGATCCAGGACTCAACAAGAAGCAATGTTCACAAGCATTGGATGACACACATTGGATTCAAGCCATGCAAGAAGAGCTGAATCAGTTTGAAAGAAACAAAGTGTGGGAATTGGTTCAAAGACCTACCCATCAAAATGTTATTGGCACTAAATGGGTGTTCAGAAACAAGATGAATGAGGAAGGTTCTGTGGTAAGAAATAAGGCAAGATTGGTAACCAAAGGGTATTGCCAAGAAGAAGGAATATATTTTGATGAAACTTTTGCTCATGTGGCAAGATTGGAAGCCATAAGGATGTTTCTTGCCTATGTTGCTCACAAGAACTTCATTGTATATCAAATGGATGTAAAGAGTGCATTCCTTAATGGGTTATTGGAAGAAGAAGTGTATGTTGAACAACCTCCAGGATTTGAGCAGAAGACTCTTGGAGATAAAGTATACAAACTCAAGAAAGCTTTATATGGATTGAAACAGACACCAAGAGTATGATACATTATCACAATTCCTGACTGAGAACGGATTCACAAAAGGCAAAGTGGATAGAACACTCTTCAGAATTCAAGATGGGAAGAGTATACTGCTTGTTCAAATATAGGTGGATGATATCATCTTTGGATCCACAAACAAAGAGTTGTGTGATAAGTTCTCAAATCTCATGCAAAGCAAATTTGAAATGAGCATGATGGGAGAGCTGACATTCTTCCTCGATTCCAAGTAAAAAACAAATGAAGGATGGAACCTTCATAAGTCGACAAAATATACCGGAGATTTAATGAAGAAATTTGGTATGGAAGAGAAGTCTTCTCGTGAAAATACCAATGAATACATCATCAAAATGGATATGGATGCGGATGGCAAGCATGTGGATCAAACAAGATACTGAGCACTTATTGGATCATTGCTCTATCTCACAAAAAGAAGCAGCCGGACATCACCTTTGTTGTAAGTGTATGTGCAAGATTTCAATCGCTTCCAAAGGAAAGCCACATGACTCACAGCAAGAGAATCTTGAGATATTTGAAAGGAAGCCAAGAAGTTGGCTTATGGTATCCGGGAAGGTGGATTCAAGCTAATTGGTTACTCGGACTGACTATGTTGGATGTAGAGTTGACAGAAAAAAGTACCTGTGTACATGTCAAATGCTTGGAAATAGGCTAATTTCCTGGTTTATCAAGAAGCAAAATTCAATAGCCACCTCCACACCGCTGGTTATAATACATAGTTGCGGGTAGTCATTGTGCTCGTCGTCTTATGGATGAGACAACAGCTGAGAGACTATGAAGTTGAAGAAAAGGAAATTCCAACTATGTGTGATAACACAAGTGCAATTGCAATCACTCAAAATCCTGTGTTGCATTCAAGAACAAAGCACATTGATGTCAGATATCACTTCATAAGAGATCATGTAGAAATAAAGGACATCACCTTGGAATATATCTCAACTGATAAGCAGTTAGCTGATATATTCACAAAACCATTATGTGAATCAAGATTTGAAGAACTCAAACATGAATTAGGGTTAATTGAGCTGAGTTGACACTCAGAAGACTCAAAGAAAATAGATGGAACATGAAAAGATGAAAAAGAGCTGAACTCCTGAATCAGCTAAGTGAATCACCAGTATTGAGAATCAAATGATCGAGTTAGGCGGCGACAAAAGTACCTATGTGAAAAGAAAGAAGAGTTGAATCAACTAAGGAGTAAGCTGAAACATTTATGAGCAAAATGACAAAAATGCAGTCGTTTTTACTAAGCGGGAATGTTTTTAAGAATGACGTTAGCATAATTATGACGTGTACAGTCAAAAGCTTCATACCAAGCTTATGATTGGATATAAATGCTGTCGCATTAAATGCGAGAAATTAAATCGGCGTGCAACATCTGAGCCGTTGATCTTGATCAAATTTCAAAAACCACCCGCACGTCCTTTCACAACCCATACATATACCATTTCGTCCGATTTTCTCTCACTTTACCAAAACTGTTCATCTCTCTCAAGAGCAAAGAAAGCATTTTTACTCTCAAAACCCTATAAATCCTCAAGGCTTATTTTCAAAATTTCATTCGGTAAATCTTCGAGAAATGGCATCTACTTACGACTTCGTCAAGTTGGGAAAGCAAATCCACACGGGATCTACTGTGGATTTCGAAGGCATGATCAAACAGGGGTCAGACGAAACCCTTATGAAGAAAATAGCAGAGAAGTTGGAGAAATCGGATCAAACCCTTTTTTGTCGATGGAGTTTCGAGATGACCTACGTGAGGAGGTCGCACAGTTCTATGTGAACGCTGAAGTTCACGATGAGGGCATCAAGTCCTCTGTTCACGGGAAAGATTTCACCATCACTGCCAAGGATCTGGTAGAACACTACTTGTTGCCGGCGGAAGGAGTGCCGGAGATTTATGAAGCTGATGTTAACCTGGCCGCCGCTGGAAGAAGTAGCCAAGCCTGACCGTGTCTTTGCAAGGTTGTCTACACAAATAAAGAAGTCTGCCGAAGGAGGATTACCACAAGCTGTTAGGCATTGTTGCCAAATGCATAGATATCAAGTTTGGAAGCTTTAATCAGTTGTCCAAAACCAAGTTGATCATGATGGCTGTGATCATGGAGGAGAAGAATGTGAACTGGTCTGAGTTTGTATACAGCAGACTCTGCCAAAATATTGGGAATAAATCCTTCAAGGAGGATGGTTCGTTTGGAGGATCTTTGGGATATGGCCTGGTGATTGGCCGGATGATGGAAGTGAAGGGAGTCCCTCTTCGACATGGAAAGGCGTTCCATATAAACAAGAAAATGTTCCGATCGAACCTTTCTGGAGCACAGAAGAGAGCATACGCCAAGAGGGCTGATACGAGTGAGGGAGAATCAGCTGGCCCTGAAGAAACAGTTGTCTCCTCCTCTCCCCAGAAAAAGGCTGCCCCTGCAGCTGCAAAGAAGATTGTTGCCCCTGCAGCAAAGAAAAAAGAAAATAAAAGATGCATCTGCCCCTGCAGCCGAGTCACCTGCCCCTGCAGCCACAACGGAGAAGGAACCTCAAATACCTTCTCCGGTTGTCAAGAAAAGGAGGACTAACAAGCCTAGAAAGCCAGCTCCTCAGAAAAAGACAATAGCACTAGCCCCCGCCACCCAGGACTTGGAGGAAACTGCATCCGAACCAGAAATTCCTCTGGTAAGGACCAAAAGGAGAATACTCTTCAAGCAATCAGAGCTTGAGAAAACAGCTGAGTCTGCCACTCAGCTGGAACAGATCGCGGAGACAACTGGAGAAGTAGAGTCTCCTAAAATTATTGGTGAAACAGCCAAGTCTGCTGAAGCCGATCACAGAGGCAAATCAAGACACGGTGTGTCGTAATGCTGACTAAGGCGCAAGAGGTAGCTGACAAAGTCAACTCACCTGTCGACAGGGTCGTATCCCCGCATGCGACAGACACTGCTGAGGATGTTGAGCAACAAAGTCTACTACCTTCAATCCTTGAGAACGAGGGACAGCAAGGAGATAATGATGAAGAAGATGATGACGTGATGATCCTATCCCCACCATATCCAGACATCCAAATTTGTCTGCGAGAATGGAGGAAGTGGAAGCTGAGTCGATCCAGGGAACAGTTCCAAAGACCGGATTTTATTGAAGATGAAGAAGAACTGTTGAATTTCCTCGGTTTGACCACAGTGGTCCAAGCACTGGATGAAGAAAAATGCAAAGATATCCTGCAGATCTTCAAAGACAAGGAGAAACAGAGACTGGCAGAGGAAGCTGAAGCTCATGAGAAAGCCAAGATTCCGCCTCTAATCGAACCACCGATCATACTCATCCACATCTTGACATCCTCTCGTGAGAGTGATGAGGTTCTCGACCTCCGCTGAGAAGAATTGGAAATGCAGCAAGCCATGCGGGAATCTAGGGTCCTACATGAGCAACGGTTAATGGAAGGACCAGGGGAATCTTCCAAATCACAGTTGTAGATTGATCCTATGGGAGTGGTGCAGCGAATTGCAACCATTGTTGCTACCACCACTTCCCCTGCTCACTCTGATGAAGGCATTAAGGGAACTGGCGATGAAACTGGGAACCTGGGGACCCCAGTCGAGCCAACCCCTAATGAAGGTGTCTTACCACCTGCCCCAACGGCTGAATACTCAAAGGGAACAGCCGGGAGTCTGGAGATGATTGACCCCAATCCAAGTCACTCAGCTGGTGTATCGGCTGAAAGGGAAACTCCTTCCACTGCAGCTAGGTTGGAGAATGATGCAGCTGACTCCACAACGAATCTTGGAGGCGAAGTGGAGAAGGAAAAACAAATGGATACACAAAGAAATTGTCATCGATGAGGCTCGGGAGGCAGTTGAGACTGTCTCACCAAGTGCCAACGCTTTGAAGGTTAATGACGCCGCCAAGCAAAGAGAGGCACAGAGGGATCTCGCCCGGGAGTTAACACTGGGCGATGAAAGTGCAATCCATGGAGTTGAGACTCAAAGGATGCCACCTCAAGACCCTAAGGCGGTGAGTCTCAGTCGAAGGGATTGTCCAAGGCCTCGTTGCAGCTTGAGATTGTAGGAGGTAGTGAAGGCCAGGCCAACCGGGAGGTTGAGACTTCCTGGGTAAAGAGACTGGAAGCACGTAACATCCCCCTACTATCATTGATCCATCCGAAAAGGAGATATGTGCTCTTCCCGATTCCCAAGACAATCCCGATATAACCTTTCTCGGGATCCGAAGGTGAAGACGGCCGAGTCATCCCCCATTGCCGATCCAAAAGACTCACCAGGATGTTCTCCCAAAATGCACGAGTAAGTCGATCTTAAGGCTACTCGCCAAACTTTTACTTTTGATGAGCCACCCATGCAAATCTCATCATCGTCCGATGACGCTTATCGATACGGCCGAGACCATTCAACTCATATGGACAAACCAAATGAGACCGACGGAAGGCCGTTGAGATAGCCGAGGCTCAACCACCGGGTCAACTCCACAATGTACCACACAAACAGTCAATCACAGAGGCTCCCCAAGTCAGAAAGCGAATCGACTCCACCGGCATATCACGGGCACAAGTTACCATTGAGCAGATTCCCTTGCTCGTGATGATCCGCTTGAAGAATCATTTCCCTTTTCTCTGGAGCTACCGACCTTCTTGAAGAATCAGCTAGAGATCAAGAACATTTCCATAAACCCGATCCCGTTATTCCAACAAATACCATCGTCCCAAAAGAGACTTTGACTTTGACGCCGCTTGGCCGCCGCCAAGACAAAAGCAGTGACAATGAGGTTCGAGAAATTTTCAAGGCCATATTTGCAGAGATAGAGAAGCACCAGGCCTCACCGGACATGAGACCGATAACCGAGATGCTAATCTTACCGCCCGATCTGCGAGGAATAATTGTCGATCCGGAATGGTGGCAACAACAAAGCAGAACGCGCGTAGAACAAGTTCGATACTTGAGAACATTGTTAAATAAATTGCTAGTCCAAGGGAAGAATGCCGATATGAAGAGAAGAATGCAAGAAAACATCGATCGAATGCATGAATCTCACAACACATAGATGCAAACACTGCGTGAATTTCATAAGAAAGAGCTTCTCGCGTGAGGAGAACATGGAGAAGAAATTCAGCCTCCTCATGGCCGAAATGAAGCCGTGGTGGCACAATCCAACGCCACTCGCTCGAATTCCGTGCAAAGATACTCCGCAGCAGACCAAGCATAACTCGCCTATCACCGCTTAGACTTCATGATTGTTGGCTTGTTTCGGGGGTTCCTCTCTCCTTTGATGATGCCAAAAAGGGGAAGAGGAATACCTAAAGGCGTTGAAAGGTTCTGAAGCTGAGAAGAAGGACGCAGCTGTGAAGGAGAAGACAACTGAAGAACTGATAAGAGAGAAGAAGGGAAAATCTATTGAGGGGGAAGGTTCGAAAGATATGACACAGATGATTGCTAAAACCCCCCAACAAGGACTTGTCACAGTTGATATCATCAAAACTCCCAATGACTCCGCTCCAACACTCCGCATGCATCCCATGGTGCGCGAAAAATAGTAGAAGCAAAGATGAAGGAGGTGGAAAGAAAGATGGATGCCCGAGTGATGGATATACTAAAACAATATGGAGGCATTCCGGCAGGAAGAGACACTGATGTCATTTCAGACATCAAAACCGAGCCGAGATCTGTTGATGAATTCAAGACGCTCGCATCCGAGGGATACTTCATGAACATGACCATGGCCCAAGCCTGGGATTTGTATTGGGAAAAAGGCCTCAAGCTATGTGAAGAAGGCGACAGCAAGACTCATCGGCATCACTCTGCTTGTCACTCAGCTGGGAAAAAGAAGGCCCAGTACAATACACACCCAGAGGCAGAGGAAGAAACAGTGGAGGAGGAAGAGGTTTCAGACCTAGACCTCTGCCCAAAAACATTGAATATATAGATCTAGGTAAGAAAGGAGGGATCTATTGGGATGGGTTCGACAAAGTAGCCAACCTACAAGTGGCCAAGAACAATGCTGAGTATGTAAAGAGAATCGAAGAAGAAAATAGAAGACAAACTCAACTGTGGGAAGAGAGACAAGAAAGAAAAAGAAGAGATGAAGCTGCCAGAAAGGCTTATGAGAAAAAGAAAGCAGCTGAAGAAGAGAAGAAAAGAAAAAAAAGTTCAAGATGAAGAGCAAGAAAGAAAGAGAAGAGGAAAGAAGGAGGCAGCGAAGGAGATGAAGTGTTGTTGTCCACCCCTTCTTGTATGTTACTATGTAAATGCAGTTGTATGTAAGTCTTCTGTACATTGAATAAAATTTTTTAATTGCGTAGATATAGAATAACATGATTACTTTAAGCTCTGATTAAGCTCTGATACACTTTGTAAACAGCTATGTAAAGAACAAGAATGTTATGATCAATAAAAGATTGATTCTACGCATACATTCTGTGATTCTACATTATCTATATGTATCTTTGCTATTTAATTGTTGGGAAATTAATTTTAGATTTTGATGAATGCCATGTAAAACTTAGAATAGAAAGTTGGCACCCCATTTTCCTTGTAATTTGCATTGTAATAGATAGGGCTGGGTCAAGCCGAGTTAAATCATTGCTATGCCTGAACATGCAAGAAGTCAACCGAGATCGGAAGGAAGACTCATTGTGAGGCGGTGAGTGTGGCAAGGAAGAGAAGACAGAACTCGACAAGGAGCAAACGAGATGCAGGTGAGTGAAGTATCGACAAGTCAACTCAAGATAGCCAAGTCTCAAGTTGAAGTAATGATGAGTCATCCAATGATTGGAAGCTGACTCGAAGTCATCTGGGGAAATTAAGGAAATGCAGTCAAGTCGAGATAACTGAAAGAGATCCGTTGCACAGAAGTCAAGAAAACTACTTAAACAAGTAATACTCCCATACTGTCTTTCTTAAAGTGCTCAGTCCCAGAAGCGTGCAAAAGGAATAAACCAATGGGAAGCACTGCACCTGTGTCAGAACTCTGAAAAGCTGAAGACTCATTCAATATGAGGAAATGTCAATTCCAAGGACGCAACAAGACAAGCCAACAACCACAAGTGTCTTTTGAAAATTAACCTATCTTTTCAACGGGCAAATTTTCAAAAGAACACTATAAAAGGCTGAGGAATCACCTTGAGAAAAGGTTACCTTGATTACCTGAGAAAACCATTACAAGCAAGAAAGCAATATTTGTAACCTGAAATATTCTCAAGTCATTTAAGCTCAATCCTCAAGCCTACATTATGAAGGAAATCAATCCAACACTCACCTGTGAAGGAAAGACGACTTCAATCAGTTGAAGAGGAAACATTTAAAGAATCAAGGGGTCTACATTCCACGGAGGATTGTAGAAAGGTTCAAGGTCGAACCAGTTTCAAGCTTTTGGAGGGCTTCGTGATCAAATCCAAGAAGCTTGAGCAAGTGGGTTGTAGTAGCAAGGCAGCTGCCCTGTGAAGAAGCTGAGTCGTACAAGAAGCCAACTGTGTGACCAAGGCATCTCCAGACTGAGTCCCAAAGGATCAAGTCATCTGTGTGATCAAGACTTGCATCTGGACTGATAACCACTTTGTACACTGATCAATACTTAGTGGGTTCCTCTAGGAGTTGGAGAAGAGAGGAGTAGAAGAATTACCCCATCTTCGAACCTCTATAAAAATTTATTGTGTCATTTACTTTTCAGCATTTTAATTTCTGCATATTATTTCAATATCTGCTGATAAATTTGCTATCCAATTGATAATCAACAAAGTGCTAAAACCAAGTATTAAAACAAACTTAAACCAAATTCAAGGGTGTTAAGTCTTCCGCTGAAAATATATCACAGTCGAGTTAAGTTTTAGTCAAAGCAGCTGAGTTATTCTATCAACAAACGATCGAAATCTGCTGAGTGGCTAACTCTGCTGATTAACTAACTTAGCTGTCCTCCAAGGACTTAGCTGTGAAATACTAACTCTGAACTTTTTAAAAGGACTAAATTGAAAAGTTGGTAAGGTTTATTCAACCCCCCTTCTAAACCTTACACTCACACCCCTTGGGACCTACAAATCTTATTATTGGTGATCCCCTTGATAAAGTGATGACCCGAAGAAAAATTGCCGAGAAAGCTCTTATATCTCAAAAAGAGCCTAAAATGCTAAGAAGGCTATTGAAGATGAGGATTGGTTCTTAGAAATGCAAGAGGAGTTAAATCAATTTGAAAGAAATGATGTATGGGAATTGGTATCTTGTCCTCCATCTCAAACAATTATTGGTACAAAATGGGTATTCCGGAACAAACTCGATGATCAAGGTAACATTGTCCAAAACAAGGCAAGGTTAGTAGCACAAGAGTATTGTCAAGAAAAAGGTATTGATTATGATGAAACATTTGCACCCGTAGCACGTTTAGAAGCTATTCACATTTTACTTGCCTATTCTTGTTTTAAAAATTTCAAGCTTTACCAAATGGATGTTAAATCCGCATTTTTAAATGGTTTTATTCAAGAAGAAGTCAATGTTAAACAACCTCCGGGGTTTGAAAATTATTCTAGGCCCAATGATGTTTATAAACTTAAAAAGGCCTTGTATGGTTTAAAACAAGCACCCTGTGCATGGTATAATAGACTTAGCTCTTTTCTTTCGCAAAATGGTTTTACAAGAGGTAAAGTTGATACTACTCTCTTTGTGTTTGAAAAAGGGCAAGATTGTTTACTTGTGCAAATTTATGTTGATGATATTATTTTTGGTGCTACTAATGAATCCTTGTGCAAAAAATTTTCTAAGTTGATGCAAGGAGAATTTGAGATGAGCATGATGGGGGAGCTTAATTTCTTCCTTGGACTTCAAATCAAGCAATGCCAAGAAGGTATTTATATTTCACAATCAAAATATACAAAAGAACTTTTGAAAAGTTCGGCATTGAAGAAGGAAGAACCGTCTCTACCCCTATGGCAACAAATGTCAAAATTGACAAAGATTAAAAAGGCAAGTCCGTAGATGAATCAAAGTATCGAGGTATGATTGGTAGTTTACTTTATTTAACTGCAAGTAGACCGGATATTCTTCAAGCTGTATGCCTATGTGCTCGCTTTCAAAGCAATCCCAAAGAATCTCATATGACTGTCGTTAAAAGAATTTTTTGATACTTAAAAGACACCATTCGATATGGTTTATTTTATCCAAATAATGAAAAAAATTCTCTTAAAGGTTATAGTGATTCGAACTATGCAGGTAATATTGATGATCGTAAAAGTACTTCCGAATCATGTCAATTTTTAGGTGACTGCCTAGTTTCTTGGTTTTCAAAGAAACAAAATAGTGTTTCACTTTCAACGGCCGAAGCCGAATATATTTCCGCAGCTTTTTGTTGCACTCAACTTTTTTGGATGAAACAAACTTTAGCGGATTATAAATGCTCTTTTGAAAATGTCCCTATATTTTGTGATAACATTTCCGCTATAAATATTGCTCAAAACCCAGTTCATCATAATCGTACTAAACATATTGAGATTCGACATCATTTTCTAAGGGATTGTGTCTCAAAACAAAAAATTGACATCTCTTTCGTACCATCTCAAGATCAATTAGTGGACTTTTTTACAAAACAGCTATCTTCCGAGACTTTTGCGTCAATACGGGCTCGTTTAGGCATAATGCATATTGAATAAGGTCTATGATTGCATTTTGCTCGTTTTTAAAACTTAGGGACAAAAAATCGGATTTTTGGTTAAAAAATTTGAATTTCAGAAAACAGAAAGAGACATTGGACAAAATAAGCTGAGGTCGACCGATTGGCCTAGCCTTCGACCGGTCGCCCTCAGCCTGGACCGGTCGCCCTATGCTATATATTGGTTAAACTCGTTTCTATTTTCAGACTTAGCCATTTTCGGCTCCTAACCCCCTTTTTTCGTCCCTTTTTGCACACAATATTTCACTTCAAAAAGTTTTCTTGTATAAATTCTTTATTTTGGACTTATTGATGCTCGATTATCATCATCGTTGCTCATCTTTACCGATTACATGGTAAGAATTTCACTCCTTTTTCTCAATTGGGTTGAACCCTTGAAAACTTGACTTATATGTTCATTTATTGTTGCAAATTTTTGTAATCAAGCCAGAAATTATATCACCAAATCAATGTATACAACATCCAATCAACAACAATTAACAAGCTCATCTCTAACATATATATACAACCTCTTCAAATCTTTTCACCCGCCCAGTGTTCGATAAAATGTTTCAAAGAAAATTTCACCAATTCCATGATTCCTTTGGTTCTACATGTCTCATATATTGTTAGAGATCATGTTTATACAAATCAAACGAGCCTTTGCACTTCAAATGATCAACTTCTCCCTTTGTTTAGCCTTTTAGCTTAAAATTCCAAAAGCTCGATAAAACGACTCTTAGCGCACTTTGATATACATGAATTATGTTTTTATCGTGCTAACATTCTTTTTGATGATTCCAAAGGGGGAGAAACAAGAAATTGGCTCGTTAGCTCATGAAGCTAATAAACGCTCGCGAAAGAAGCTATAAGCTATGGCTTCTTAAAGCCAAAAACTGTGAAGTATACTTAGTCCATTGGATGTATTATGGACTTATATGCATGATCTATGATTGTTTCTTGATGGGGAGGCTTCTAAGCTCATGAGTTTCATGTTTACATTGTAAAAGCTAAAGCTTCTAGCTATTAAATTGATTCTTCTTGTTGTGCTTGTTGATAGGGGAGCTTTTTTAAAATATCTTTGAAAATCTTAACTCCCTTCTATTTGGTTATTATCCATAGTTTTATATTACTCTAAACGGATAGTTTACTCCTTGACCGGAAAATTGTTTTGTTTTCAAAATCGTCCTCTTAAAAATTGCTTTAGTTAGTAATCATCAAAAGGGGGAATTTGTTAGATAAATGTTTTTATCATGATTTTGATGATTTTGTTTAAATGTGCTTTTACACCAAAACAATGTTTCTAAATGTTGTCCAAATACTCCCGATCGACATAAAATGTTTTTACTAATTTTTTTGGAGTATTTCTTGAACTTTATTTTTGATAAAAATTGGACAACACTTCTGTCTCGTGTTGGACCGGTCGCCCTATAGGGCAACCTGTACCTGAGTTGAGTTTTGAAATAGAAAAATGGGACGGAAGGAAAACAGGAAGTTCGCCCTCATCGGTCGACCCGGTCGACCTAAGGGCGACCGGTACCTGGAAGCAAGCCTTTGAGAACAGAACTCCCTGTATTGGTTTTTGGAGGACCCCAACCGGTCCACACAGGGGTTGACCGGTCGGACCCCCCGTCGACCGATCACCCTGTGTATTTTCGTGAAAATATTTTCAAAATCTTATCTCTGCGCGACCGGTCGCTATACGGTTTTGACAGCAAACTATCCGTTGGGTTTTCAGACAACTTTTCCCCAATTTAAGGGTTTGATTTCTAACAACTATTTCTTGAGTTTAATTACATTATTTTTTACAGAAATCACTCTCCAAGAAGTAGCCAATGTCTGGAAATCAAACCAAGACCTCTCATATAAATAGAGGATCCATTCAAGCAACAAGACACAACATAACATACAAGCAAAAGCATACAAGCAAACACATTGTCAAAATCTTGTTGTATTAGCATAAATACTTTCACTTACACACTCTTGAGGTCTAGGCTTTTCATTCTTGATTACACTTGCACTCAATATTTGTATTATCATTATCGAGTTGTAATCTTGATTTTTGTCCATCATCTAAAACAAGATATCATTGTTGTTGTTCTTATGGTAAGAGCACACTTGTCCATCTTCGGCTAAGTCCTCCTGTATCGTTAACCAATGTTTCCGCTATGTTCACTGGGTGCTCTCAAGCACACTTTTTGACGGGGCGAAAGCGAAGGGTGGGTGGTCTGACTTGATGAGCTTTATTTTTTATGGGCTATGGTAAACGCCTCTCCGGTTGACACGGACTCCTATTTAGCCAAACATATTTTAAAGGTCAGCCGGAAGGATCGAGGTAAAATTGTTATTGATGGCATTATTACTCCTATCACCGCCCATTTCGGTTATGACTTCACTAGACTCGAACAAGCCCGGGGACCTGTTAGATAAATATTTTTATCATGATTTTGATGATTTCGTTTAAATGAGTTTTTACACCAAAACAATGTTTCTAAATGTTGTCCACATACTCCCGATTGATTTAAAATCTTTTACTAATTTTTTGGAGTATTTTTCTTGAAGTTTATTTTCGACAAAAATTGGACACCACCTCTGTATCGCGTTGGACCGGTCGCCCTATAGGGCAACCCGTACCTGAAGATGTGCTTTAAAATAGAAAACGCGAGGGACGTAAAATTGAGCAGGTCCACTGTCGACCTCAGTCCACCGCACCGGGAGTGACCCTTTGTTCTGTAACTCCTTGGGTGATTTTTGAAGGACCTCAACCGGTCCACACAGGGGGTCCACATAGGGGTCGACCGGTCGGACCCCCCGTCGACCGATCCCCCTATGTATTTTCATGAAAATACTTTCAAAATCTTATCTATGCGCGACCGGTCGCTATACGGTTTTGACAGCAAACTATCCGTTGGGTTTTCAGACAGCTTTTCCCCAATTTAAGGGGTTGATTTCTAACAGCTATTTCTTGAGTTTAATTACATTATTTTTTGCAAAAATCACTCCCCAAGAAGGATCCAATGTCTGGAAATCAAACCAAGATACAAACAACAAAACTAAAGGTCCCATTCAAACAATAAAAAACAACACAACATACAAGCAAATAGCATACAAGCAAACACATTGTCATATCTTGTTGTATTAGGCTAAGTACTTTCACTTGCACACTCTTGAGGTCTAGATTTTTGATTCTTGATTACACTTGCACTCAATATTTGTATTGTCATTATTGAGTTGTAATCTTGAATTTTGTCCATCATCGAAAACAAGATATCCTTGTTCTTGTTCTTGTGGTAAGAGCACACTTGGGTGATCTTAGGTGTTGAAGAGTGTGGTACTCTTCATAGGTGTTGAAGGAAGATTGTGGTAATCTCCTTAAAGGTGTTGTAAGAGGATTATGGTAATCCTCAAAGGTGGTGTTGTATTAATTTTGGTAATTAATAAAATTTCTTTTTCTTTTTCGAAACCCATCTCGGATATACTGGGGTGGTAGAGCACGTAGTCCCTAGGTGGGGTGAAGCTCTTTAAATCATCGTGTGTTGTTTATTTTCCACACTTAGCTTTCATCTTTGCTTGTTCATTCGAAAAAGAAGGCAAAACTTGAAAAACCGGCATAATCTATTCACCCCCCCTCTAGATTATAGTAGCCACTTGGACTAACAAGTGGTATCAAAGCCAAACTCTTTGGCTAGCTCATTTCGAGTAAATAGGAAAGATCCATAGCTACGAATGAAGTTTATCTCACCACCGGCGCCTCCACCAACAAGCCACCACTATTCGACGCCAATAACTACACATTTTGGAAAGACCGTATGGAGTGCTTTCTACAAGGGTGCGGGTTCGACATTTGGAATGTGGTTATTGAAGGAGTTGCTCAACCAACCAAGAAATTGGAAGACGACACCTCGGCTCCCAAGGCTTTCAAGGAGTTCGATGAAAATGACAAGAAGGCTTTCTCTCTAAACGGTAAGGCCTTAAATATTTTACATTGCACTCTTACCACCACCGAGTATAATCGCATAAGAGGTATAAGGTCGGCACATTAAGTTTGAAAAAAATTGGAGACTATATATGAGGGAACCAAAAAGGTCAAACAAGCAAGAAAAACCATGCTTGTTAAAGACTTTGAAAACTTCAACATGCATGATGGTGAAAGAATTTCAAAAATGGTGGAAAGGCTTGACAATATTGTCAATCCTCTTGTGGCCCTTGGTAAAGTCATCTCCGAAGAAGACAAGGTGACCAAGGTATTGAATGCACTCCCCAGCTCATGGTCCGAAAAAGTGACGGCTATTACGGAAGCACAAAATCTTGAAACACTCAAGTTTGATGAACTCATTGGGAACCTCCTCATCTACAAAGTTTGTCTCAAGGAGAGGAAAAATTCCAAACCATCCATCACTCAATCGGGTATGCAAAATATTCCTAAAGGTCTAGCATCTTCTTCTAATAATTCATATTATGATAATGATGAGATGATGAAGAAACGGCCGCACTTGTCTGAAAATTTGCAAATTTTGTGAATAAAAATAAGGCAAGAAACCGAGAGACAACTCATATTTTAAATGCGGAAAATCCGGGTACTTCATAGCCAATTGCCCAAAACTCGAAGAGGAGGAACAAAAGAAGAAAAGCCTTTTCCGAAAAAGAAGGCTCTAAATGCGGATGTCAAAACTTGGGATGAGCTACTCACAACATCCAACGAGGAAGGTGAAACCGAACATGGCTTTATCGCATAGACGATGAAAATAATGAGCTAATAGGGGCTATAACAACCATGGAGAATTCAAAATGGCTCGTGGACAGCGGGTGTTCACGCCATATTACCGGAAAGAGAGAACTTTTTACCAACATCAAGCTCCAAGAAGAGGGTATGGTCATGTTCGGCAATGGCAAAGGAAGAATTCTTGGAAATGGAGAAATTGGTAATTCTTCTTTCTCTCTTAGTAATGTTCTTTTAGTAGAATGGCTTAAGTTTAATTTTATAAGTATTAGCCAACTTTGTGATTCAAATTATAATGTTGTTTTCAATAAAGAAAAATGCCTTACTCTTAAAAATGAAGAAATTATTTGTGAAGCAAAACGAAAAGGCAATCTTTACAAAATTTGTACAAGTGATTTGGTTAGTCAAAATGTTTCTTGTCTTGTCGCCAATAATGATTTAACGAGTTTATGGCATAGGCGACTTGGACATGTTGGATACAAGAATTTGAAAAATATTTACAAAAACCTACATGTAAAAGGACTACCCAAATTTAATTTTTAAAATCTTGGCTTATGTGACACTTGTCAAAAGAACAAATTAGTTAAGAGTAGCTTTAAGCCCAAAGATGAAATTTTCATAATCAAGCCTCTACAACTTCTTCATTTAGATTTGTATGGGGATATTGGTACGGCTAGTCTAAGTGGAAAATATTACACTTTTGTTATTGTCGATGATTTTTCTAGATATACTTGGGCTCTTTTTCTTGCAAATAAAAGCGATGCCGTTAATGAGTTTGTTAAGTTGTGTAGACTTATTGAGAATTAAAAGGAAGATACTATTAAGTCTATTCGAAGTGACCGAGGTGGAGAATTTGATGGTGAGTTTAGAGTCTTTTATGAAACCAAGGGATATGCACATAATTTTTCAGCTCCAAGGACACCTCAACATAATAGAGTAGCCGAGAGGAAGAATAGGACACTTCAAGAGATGAGTCGGTCCATGCTCAATGAATTTTCACTTCCAAAATATTTTTGGGCCGAAGCCGTAAGTACCGCTTGCTATCTCATTAACCGAGTTTATATTCGTCCTAAAATAATAAAACTCCATATGAGCTTTGGAAAGGAAGGACTCCAAATATTAGTTACTTCAAAATATTTGGATGTAAATGCTTTATTTTGAATACAAAGGATCAATTAGACAAACTTAATCCTAAGGCCGATGAAGAAATATTTATGGGGTATTCAACCAAGAGCAAAGCATATCGGGTTTACAATAAAACTAGCATGGTTGTTGAAGAATCTATTCATGTGAAATTCAATGAAGCCTCGGGTGTTGAAAGGATACCCAATGATGATAGTGATGAAGAAGATATTATTGAACCCATTGTTCAAAATGATGCTCAAAATGATCAACCTTCTACATCAAGTGATCAACCATCCACTTCAAATGTTAAAGTGAGGATCCGGATTTTGATGCTCCTTCCGCCTCACAACCACCACGAAGACCATCCCCTCCCGCGGATGACACTCGATCTCTCCTCCGAGCTATTCAATTGGAGCAAATGCACCAACGTGCAATATTACATCAACAGGAGGGGAGAATGGTGCAGCACTTTGCTCGACTTGAAGAACAACAAAATCAGCACTTCATGAATTTTCATCAGCAACAACAACAACATTACGACCTCATGCGCCATCAACAGTAACAACAATATGACCAACAACAGTCCTACTTTGCCATGTTGAACCGCATCCAACAATGGCATATTTTGCAGGGACATTTTCCACCACCACCACAATGAGGTCGTATTTTTTCTTATTTTACTTTTTGAGTCGTTTTTTTTTAATCCGTACTGTATCCCATCTCTTTCTCCACATTGGGGACAATGTGACCCTTGAAGTTGGAGGTGGCAAGATTTGTTAGCACTCTTAGACATTTAGATATTTTTAGACATTTGGTAAGATTTGCATTTTTTTTCTTTTTTTTTGTTTTTGGTATTTTTGCTCTCTTCTTTTCTCTTTATGCACTTTATCAATTTATTGCGAACAATCATGAGATGTCTTTATTGCAATTAGATATGTTGTTTGTTGATTTGTTATAACCATTTTATTCCCGAAAAAGCCCTCTTTTTGAGAACTCAAAGGGCCAAAATGTTTTAAAATGCATGACTCTGGTGAAAGGATGAACTTAGCCAAAACAGTATAATGTCATGAAATTAGATTGCATTTTGCTTAAATGGAAATACTTTGTGTCATGATCACTGGAGAAATCCTAATTCGGGAATAAAAAAAATTGAAACAAAAATCAGAAAAAAAATCAAAAAAAATATGTTTATATTTTTATAAAAGGACAAATCGAGGTTATACTCCGTTGTTTGTTGATGCTTAGTAACTAGGAGTATTCATGAGCCCCATGTTTGTCTTTTACATAAAACGGCGGCACAGATATGAGTATGGGACACCACCTAGGAGCTTTTGGAAAGTCATTCAAAATTTAAACCTAATGAAAGTTTGCCTCAAAAATGTCCTAATTTATAACTATATACATATTTTTATAAATAAAAAAAACCGAGTTTTGGACATCTCCTTTTATCATTACATTCTTGTATTTGGTCTAAGCGAATGAATAACAATTCTGTGATATGATAAATGTGATGATTAACAATTCCAATTATTGAAGTCACTCTCTTTTTAACAAATTGGTCGACTTGAAAAATCGAATTGATTGGCTCAATTGGGAACAAAAAGGTTAGCGATTTACTTCAATCACGTCGAAATTATGAAAATAGATGCCTTTTTTATTTTCAATCCCACTCTTTGTTTAAAATTGCTTGAGGACAAGCAAAATTTCCAAGTTGGATGTGGTTTGATAAGTGCATTTTTATTCACATTTTTATAACCCTTTTTGGACATTTTCTTTAACTTTTTAGTTTATTAATCAAAAAATTCAAGAAAAATCACCTTGGCTTATGTTAAATGATGAAGGTAAAGACTTGGAGCAGACTCGTATGGATTTCATATCAAATTTTTATACGAACAAAAATGAAGGAAGTCTAACATCGATCGAAAAGAAGGCAAGAAGACTCAATTTCGTGCAAAACCACACCCCTAGTGTGTTGGGAAACACGACCATACAAAAACAAGAAAAACAGAAAAAACACACCCTGGCCGTATTCGGGCCTCCAGCAGCGAAAACACGGCCATGCCATGCTTAAAAACACACCCTTGCCAAAATACAAACAAAACACGGCCCGACCGTGTTAATAAGCACAGTCGTGTTCATCAAAATTGACGAACACAGCCTGGCCGTGCTTTTAAGCACGACCGTGCTTTTCTTCCGGGCTGATCTTTTCTTTGTGCGAAAATTATAGAAGCTTTCCCTTTTTGCTTTTTGACAACTTTTACATCTCATTTTGCTGCATTAAGTCCCATTATTCCCTCAATTATCATATGAAAACAAGGATTCAACAACCCAACTATGGTAGTGGAGCAATTATTTGCAAGAGATGATATTGTTAATGTGTTCTTTCACAAAAATAATATCTATAAAAGCCAAGAGTTTGGGATGGAGGATTCATTCATTCACTCTAAGTTTCAGAGCAAAATATATTGAGAGGATAAAAGAGAGGTAGAGTTGGAAATTGAAGAGCATTAGAGGAGAAGGCTTGGAGCTCAACATCATTGCAATCAACCAAGAAGGAAGTCTTCTATTGGTCTTGAATAAAAGTTAAGTACACCATGTCCATTTCATTCAAATCTTCTTGTGTAGTTTATTCTTTTGTCAAAGCCATGTGTAGCTAAATTTCTAGTGTTTGAATGTAATGAACTCTAGAATGGATTTGTGATTACGGGTTGTATGTTTTTAATAAAATCTTCATGTTTTGTGTGATTCACTTGTATTATGATTTATTTGTTCGAGTTAATATTTCCAGTATATTGATTTGAAATATATTCCTCATCGGGTAATCGAGAGATTTATGATGAGAAAGAACTTTTATAAGTGAAAAGAGTTGCATGCAATCATAGATATAGGACGACAAAAATCTTCTGGATTAGGGTCAAACCTAATATGGGAATTCACAAATTGCTATAATGCAATCTTGGGGGTTTTAACTAGAAAGAGATTTCAGTTAATCAACTTGAGATTAGGAGTTTTTCACCTCGAGAAAGGGTTTAACTTAAATCGGGAATTTCTGCGGTCCATGAAACATGAAATTTTATTAAAAGATGATGATTTTTGCTTAAGGCCTTATGGTTGTATTTTTATCTTGTTGAATCACAAAAATATTCTAGAGGGTTTTACATTCAAACACATTTCTAGCTCTTGATTTCTTATTCTACAATCTACTTTTATTTGATCTATTGTAAGTTGTGATTATTTCAAATTCTTTATTTTACATTTTTATTCAACAAAAACTCTGAAAATTGCTAGATTAGATAACAAAAAGACGGTAATTACTAGTACTTACAATCCTCGTAGGAATGACACTCAGTACTCAATAATCTATTCTATAAAACAATAGGTGCACTTGTCTAAGGTTTTAAAGGTAGCTTTTGAGCCATCATACATCCACATATATAATTTCAAAAATATCATTGACTTAAAAGACTATAATATCCTTACATAAAAGAAAAGTTCTAAATACACCCCTCAATCTCTAAATACACCCACATCATTTATTACACTTATAATCTATTAAAACACACCCACCCACATCCTTTACCTACATTCTTCTTCTTCTTCTTCGTTCTTGAGAAAAGTTGAAACTTTGTTCTTATAAACCCGAGATTTTTCAAACCAACATAACAACTTATATGGACAATAAAGAATTGATTCCCCCAAATAATATAAGTATCTTCTTAGTTTGCAGCTCAAAGTATGTAATTTATCCATTTTTACCATTCAAAATTGATGTTGCACCATTGTTGTGCGACACTTGGCACGACCATCAAACATGGAATGATCATCACTTCGATCGTGCCACATGGCACAATGGCATGACCACTTATTCCATCGTGCCATATAAGGCACGATGTGTTTTTTCATGATCATTTCATCGTGCCATTTGACACGATAGAGAGTGGAACGATCATCACTTCCATTGTGCCATTTGACAGAATATTTTTTCGGCTTGTTGATTTTTTTAATAGAGAACAAATTCATTGCCAACGGAATATACTGTTGTTTGTCCTCTCAATAATAATGAGAATATGAAGAGCTTGGTGTTGTTACGGATTACACACACGTATTCATGACATACGAGTTATTTATTTTTCGGGATAAACTATTTGATTGGGTGCGTGAGAGAGGACATGAGCACGGCATGGTTATTGTAATAAGTAGGTCGGACAATGGTCAAGGAAAGAAAAGACCTCAGGTATTTTTGGCTTGCGAACGTAGTGGGCATTACCGTGAATTAAAAAGGACTAGAAATGTCGAACAAAATGATGCTAACAAAGTTGAAAATAAAGTGTCTAAGAGAGAAACTGGAACACAGAAATGTGGTTGCCCTTTTCGTTTGAGGGGTCGGCAAGTATCAATTGAAGGAGAATGGGCACTAGATGTTGACTGTGATGTGCAAAATCATCCAATTGCACAATATTTGGAGGTTCAATCTTTTGCCGGTGGATTATCAAGAAGTGAGGAAGAATATGTGTTGGATATGTCACACGACAATACTCGGCCGAAGGATATTTTGTTTGGCCTACAAAATATATTTCAAGATAATAAGTCCACGATAAGGACTATTTACAATGCTCATTTGAAGAATAGAGTTATCGAGTGTGAGGGTCGATCTCAAATGCAACAACATATACATAAATTGAAGGAGCATGGATATTTCTATCATCATAGATGTTGCGAGACGAGTAACACCGTGAAGGATATATTCTTTACTCACACAACAAACATTGAGTTGTTGCGTGCTTTTCCGATTGCCATTTTTATGGACTGCACGTACAAAATAAATAGGTACAAGTTACCTTTGTTGGAGATTATTGGTGTGATGTCGACACATATGACATTCTCTATTTCAACTGCTTATATGGAGTGTGAGCGGGAAGACAATTACATATGGGCTTGCACAATCTTAAAATCACTGATGGACTCATCTTCTCTCCCCATTGTGATTATTACTGATAGAGAATTGGCTCTAATGAATGCAATTGAGAGGACATTTCCCACTTCGAGACATTTTCTTTGTTGGTAGCACATTACTAGGAACATTTTGGCGAATTGCAAGAAAATATTGGCCACGAAAGAGAAATGATAATCTTTTAACCTCTATTATAACTTGTTGGTCATCGTGTTCGCCAAAAATATTAGGATCTTACAACTGCAAGTGTACAGTTTTGTTTATAGGATAATGGCAAGCAAGGTCGTATTCCTCAGGGATTGACTACGAAACACTTAGGCTATAATAACATTGCATTCCAATTTTATTGAAGCGACTGAATATCAAGTTTTATAAGAAAATCGAAAGTAAAAAGCAAAAGAAATAAATTTGCGAACCCCACAAGTATTTTCAACCACCACGGAAGCAACCTTAGGCACTTAATCTCAACATGTTTCTTCAATATTAAATCCAATTAAAGTTTTAAAAACCAAGTCATGCAATTCTATGGGTTCAATTACTAAGTTAGTCTATTCCCCCTCTCGGGCGGCGCATAAACAGTAGATTAATAATAATTGTAGGTCTCCCAACTCGATACAACTATTATTAACTCCCAAAAGATCTATGTATTGAATGACTCCCCACAAATAGTTGTAGGTCTCCCGACTCGATACACCCATTTATGTCTGAATTCGATTTTCGTCTTTGTTAGAACTCCTCTTCCGAATTTCGCACCAACAAATATGGTATGCAAATTATTAGCCAAATAAAAAACAATTAAGAATAAGCACTCAAATTCATAAAATAGAACACATGAATTTATTAAGAAAACAATTAATCAAGATTTTAGCATGAATCCACAATTTTGATTATGTCCTAAGATCCGAAAGATTAGCCAAACATTGATAACAAATACATAGACAACTTAAAATCAACATTATGACATCGTTTAAGCACAAACAAGAGATCTAAACTAAGAAAGAAAACCCTTTGTCAGGATGGATTCTCCTTCTAAGCCTTCGAAGCTCTTGTGCTTCCGTAGATGCGAAAGGCCTTGTGTTGTTCTTCGCGACCTAGCCCTCCTCTCTCAGAAGACCTTTGATCTTGTATTCTTGTGAAATTTGGTGTGTTGTATTTTGTATTGATGGATATATTTCCGTGCAAGCCTTGGGTCCCTTTTATAGATGCTTTGAGAGATCACTTGTAGAGTTTGAGTGGGAAAAGGCCGAGATAGCGCGTCACACGGCCTGGCCGTGTAGCCTCACACGGCCTTGTGGCTTTCATACAGTCCACTTCTCACGCCCGTGTGGCTCTCACACGGTCCGGCCATGCAGCTTGTTTTCGTCCCCTATTTTTTTCCCAACTTCACACTGTCATGTCATCTTTCACACGGGTAGGTCACACGGCCATGTGGTCCCACACGGTCCAGTCGTGTGATATATTTTTGTTCGATTTCTCGTCTTTTCAATCTTTTCTTTGCACTTGTCAATTCTATTCGGGCCTTTCAACTGGTATTTCTTCGATTAAGCCATGTTTCCTGTAAAACGTTACAAGAATATGCAGTATCATGCCCTTCTAAGGAAACCAAGTAAAAACACACTAAATATACATGCAAATGTATCAATTATATATCATTTTAAGCCCCTAAATGCACGTATATTTTACAAGTATCAAAATCCCCAAACTTAAAGCATTGCTCGTCCCTCGAGCAAATTAAGAAAAATAATATCAAGGGGTCTAAAGAACACACAAGAATACTATAAACATTTAATCTCATTCGACTCCATATCTAAGTAAACCATGCAATTCATTATCAAGAAGTCATCATTCATAAGTTCGGTATAATTAATACTCTCTCGGGTATTTAACATCGCGACTCACAAGTAGTAGTAGTGTATTACTCGACTCTCAAAGTGTATGGTAAGTGTTTACGCTCAAAATCAATTCAGTGAAAGTAGAATTACCATAGACATGCAAATCGTCTTAACATCTCTACCACATTTGTGTGCATAATTTAAGAATCAAAAAGGACTTTCATTTGGTTGTAATGTAGGCTTTTTGGTATGGGTAAGGAAAATTTGGATTAAGTGATTTGACTTGAGGAAATAGAATTTAAGTACACAGACTTGCAATTCACCAACCCAATTTCAGTATAATACTCATTCCTTTCAAAATATTTTCTTTTTCAACTCAACTTCACCCTTATTTATCATTTTTTATTCTTAGACATTTTTGCCTTTTTTCTTTTTCTTTAGCCTCAAGCTCTCAATTTTTTTCACAATTTTCAGAATTTTTCTTTCTTTTGCTCACCCAGCACATGGAACCAAATTTACCATTTATCAAACTCCTTACCCATATCAACTATATATATATATATATATACACTTGTCCAGTGTAGGAAGAAAAACTGACCTCTGTTTCACCTTATTCACCCAAATGTGCAGCAGCCTTTGATTTAACCTATGTCCTTCTGACCTTTCTCATTGCGAAGTCTCCACCCTGTACTATCACTTTTAAAGGCTTAATCTGAATTCAATGAGCCTACCTGGTGGACACTCATTAAACTGTCTGACCCACAATAAGGACAACCAAACTCCTCATACTAAGTAGTCAACCACAGTTTGTGCAAACTGTTGAGAATCGCTGTTTGAGAAAGATACGGGAATAATATTTGCTTCACGAGTGAGCTATTCATGACCATAAAAGCGGCAGAAAAAGTATTATAATAAGCTTCAATAGAGACCACAATCCTCTTTGAACAATCACTCTTCACCTATGCAATAAAACACATTGTTTCCACTGCTCAGAAAAACCAACACACTCTGAACACATTGTTTCCACTGCTCAGCTGACTGGTTCATAATGTCTCAATTGAATTGACTGATGATGTAATTTTCTTTATAGATTCTGCCAGGGATCAAATTTCTGAATCTCAAGGATATTGGTCTTATGGACAATTTCAGGTTCAACTCCTTCGTGCACATTTGCTATGCCACAACGTCCCTACTGATATAAGCTGGTGAAAAGCCAAAGTTTCTAGCAATATTCAGTCATCAAGAAAGTAGGCACAGAAGTAGAACCACAAAATTTTGTGGTCGAGTCGACAATGTTGAAGCATACTGACTTTTACAAAATTCCAACCTCCAATAGGTTTTTGTTTGCTTTCTAGTAAATATGTAAATATTATACTTTAAGAGAACAAATTTATATATCTTTATTCTTTGATCTCTAGTTTGCTACCTGAATTATGTTATCCACCCCAATCCAATCTTTCTTCATTTTAGTAGCGTTGAAAAATAAAAGTCAACATCACAAACAAATCAAATCATATACATAAATCAATGAAATTTCTCCAATCATTGACCCCATTGAATAAACCATGCTTCTGCCCCTGATTCGACATCATCTATAATAATTCAAGTAAAAATGTCTTGAAATGCTTCACCACAAATCATATAACTCTTTCTACCAATGTGCATGAAAACATATCAATTTCCAAATTCAAAATTTTCATTGTGAAGAAAAATCTTGTTTGGTCAGCTGTAAGCAAATGAATATAGCATTTTTCCAAACCCCATTCATTAAATATGATAATTTCAAAGATATCAACAACTGCTATGACAAAATTGAACATCTGAAGTTCGATTGAAAAAAAATAGGGGATGTGCACAAAAACATTAATATTGAATCACTAAAGTCATATATTTGCTTACAATCATGTGCAAGAGGAATTAAGGAAAAAATGACTTGCTGGAAATAGATAGTTAACACAGACAAAATTATGCGAGTTTTCGAGCAATTCCAACACGACCTCTTAGCCACAATACACTGCCCAAACTACTGTACACGAGAATATATAACATATATGCAACTAGCAGGAATAAACGGAAACTGGACGCCATGGAAATTGTGAATAGTGATCAAAGTGTACTTACCATTAAATTGCAACTTCAAATAAGTCAAAAAACGCCAGTAGCAAAAAGGGTTTGTTAATATCGGGTGAAAATACAAATTTTCGATCGAAAATGCCATTGGTGATAAATTAAATTCGATAAAATTCTTCATAGTAAAGAAAATACAGCCCGAAATTTGGGATTAATCAGATAGAAGAATCAGACACCTAAATGCTACAACAAAAATCGCGGCCTTGAAGAAAATATAGAGGAAAATTGTTTGCATCGGCTCTTCCATTAGTAAAAAGAGAGGTATTTTCAACTTCACTTGTTAAATTAGTAAATTACCGCAAGCTGTCTTTGCATGTTCACTCTCCGTTCTAAAATAATTTTTCAACCGCTATTAATTTTTAGGTATATATATATGTATGATATAATATAAACGCAATGATGAGTACAATAAAGTGAATTACTTATTTGTTGTGGTATTATCGAAATGCATGACATTATTCGTTCAAACAGCCACAAAGCCACAAATCTTTCCTTATACAGCCTCATCCATTGCTCCATTACATATTGTACGATAGCTGGATAATCACAAAATTCTGACTGGAATCTCCTAATTAAGTCATAAAATGGTAACTCAGTATCTGCGATGTGATACTTGTAAAATATACGTGCATTTAGGGCTTAAAATGATATATAATTGATATATTTGCATGTATATTCAGTGTGTTTTTACTTGGTTTCCTTAGAAGGGCATGATACTGCTTATTCTTGTAACTTTTTACAGGAAACAGAGCTTAATCGAAGAAATATCAATTGAAAGGCCTGAATAGAATTGACGAGTGCAAAGAAAAGATCGAAAAGACGAAGAAACCGAACAAAAACATGTCACACAGTTGGACCGTGTGGGACCACATGGCCGTGTGACCTACCCGTGTGAGAGATGACATGTCCGTGTGAAGTTGGGAAGAAACGGAGACGAAAACAAGCCGCACGGCCGGACCGTGTGAGAGCCACACGTGGACTGTGTGAAAGACACACGGCCGTGTGACCCGCTTTCTCGGATTTTTGTGTCCTTTTCCTACTCAAACTCTACAAGTGATCTCTCCAAGCATCTATAAAAGGGATCCAAGGCTTGCACGAAAATATATCCATCAATACACAATACAACACACCAAATTTTACTGGAATACAAGATCAAAGATCTTCTGAGAGAGGAGGGCTAGGTCGCATCTACGAAAGCACAAGAGCTTCGAAGGCTTTGAAGGAGAATCCATCTTAATAAGAAGGGTTTTCTTTCTTAGTTTAGATCTCTTGTCTATGCTTAAACGATGTCATAATGTTGATTTCAAGTTTGTCTATGAATTTGTTATCAATATTTGGCTAATCTTTCGGATCTTAGGACATAATCAAAACTGTGGATTCATGTTAAATGTTGATTAATTGTTTTCTTAATTAATTCATGTGTTCTATTTTATGAATTCGAGTGTTTATTCTTAATTGCTTTTTATTTGGCCAAAATGTCATATTTGTTAGTGCAAAATTCATAAGAGGAGTTCTAACAAAGACGAAAATCGAATTCAGACATAAACGGGTATATCGAGTCGGGAGACCTATAACTGTTTGTGGGGAGTCATTCAATTCATAGATCTTTTGGGAGTTAATAATAGTTGTATCGAGTCGGGAGACCTACAATTGTTATTAATCTACTATTTATGCGCCGCTCGGGAGAGGGAATAGACTAACTTAGGAATTGAACCCATATAATTGCATGACTTGGTTTTTAAAACTTTAATTGGATTTAATATTGAAGAAACATGCTGAGATTATGTGCCTAAAGTTGCTTCTATGGTTGTTGAAAATACTTGTGGGGTTCGTAAATTTATTTCTTTTTCTTTTTATTTTCGATTTTTTTATAAAATTTGATATTCGGTCGCTTCGATAAAATTGGAATGCGATGTTATTATAGCCTAAGTGTTTCGTAGTCAATCCCTGAGGAATACGGCCTTTTTTGCAATTATCCATAAACTACACTGTACACTTGCAATTGTAAGATCCAAATATTTTTGGCGAACAAGTTTTTGGCACCGTTGACAGGGATTGAAAGATTCTACTTTGTGGGAGGCAACCCAAGAGACATCGCGACAAACCTCTGGGTTAAAATAAAACTTCACACGACCGTGTGGAATTCCACACGGGCCGTGCGACCCATCGAGACCCGGTCGACGGCGGGGTCGTGTGTGAGCCGCACACGACCGTGTGGTCGAGATAACGAAACAGACCACCCAGGGCTACATGGCCGGACCATGTGAAATACACACGGGTCGTGTGAACTATCCATGTAAGTACTCTTTACTATTCCTCTTTCTTTTGATAATATCCTCATATATCGGGACGAAGCATATTTTAAGTTTTGGGGGGTTGTCAAGAATGTGTAATTTAGTACTTTTTGCATTTTGTATTGCATTTAGAATTGCATGTAGAGCATAAAAATTTGCATAAATATATATATAATTTCAAAATTTTCATTTATTTTTGATTTTTTTTATTTTTAGCATGTTTAATTGCTTTTGTGTGTGATTTTGATCAAGATTTTTCGAAAATGCCCAAAGCTTCCATATGAGTTTACTATGAGCATTTGATTTTATGAGATGACATGTTTTTGTGAATAATGTGATGAATAGTTGAGGAGATGTCTTTTATTTGTTTGGATTTAGTTAAAAAAATTGGGTATTTGAGCATGGTGCAAAAAATAAGTCTGTGAGCTTTTGTGCCTTAAACTGCTTTATCTAATGTAGCTTATTTATTCTTGAGTGTGTCATTCAAGATTGATAGAACTCTAGAACTTTGCTCTGGTATCTTCATTGAAGCCATGTGTGTGTGCAATTTTTGAAAATGATTTAAGTCCATCTTTGTTTTAGCCTATTTAGCCTAAAAAGCCAACATACACTACTACAAAAAATAGATTTTACATCACTGCATTACATCGGTTCGTTAATGAACCGCTGTAAAAAAAACCCGGTGGCAAAATTGTAAATTTTTCGAGATCACTACATCGATTGTAGGGAAGAACCGATGTAAATCTATTAAAAGTTTTTTATCTACATCGGTTGTGACGTATAACCGATGTAACGGTTATATAATTATTTAATTGTTATTGATATTTTATAATTTTAATTTGACTTTTCATTTTTTGCCCTAAGTTCTCTCCTCCTCTCGAAAAGTTCTCTCCTCCTCTCTTCGTTGCCGTTAACTCTAAACCCTTAACCTGCCTCTTCGAATCTGTCGTACGTGGAGACGATCTCATCCTACATCACCACCAGCCTCCTTATTCTTCTTCTCTGCATTTTCGACGCGAGCTTCGCCTTCATCACGATGGGCTTGTCAGCAGGCAACAAACACTTCATAGCCGAAAACCTCAAATACACGAATCGAGAAATCGTACACGAAAATCTTCTACTAGAGAATAACTATTTGACCCTTCATAGTCAAACTCCACCCACGTTCCAGATCTAATGGATAGTTCAACACATATGAGTTCGAAAGTTTCAATACACGAGTTCGAAAGTTTCAGATCTAAGTAGCCAGATAAGTTTCCTGATTCCTTTTCATTTATTTATTTATTATTTGTTAATTTTGTTTTCTATTTTTGTTTTTAGATGTATTCAAGTGTTTGAGTAAAGATGTATATGTGTGCGGTGGTAGGCGTAGCGGTATTTCCGCATTGGGGTTCGCATTCTCCTCTTCTTTGCGCCTTTTATGGGAAAACAATTATTCCAATACATAGTGATGGGGATTTACACTTCTCTTGTAAGCACAAGTGCATCCTTATCTTAAGATTCCTTCTTTCTTTCTTGCTTTTTTTTTTGGTAATACTATATGCTTTTCAGTGGCTATGTAGAAACTGAGATATATGGTTTCAATGCTTGTTGCTTTCTCGATTGTTACTTTATCCCGATATGACATTTTTGCTAGATTAGTTTCCATTTAATTGCTTATACTATATTCTTCTTCTCTAATTTCCATGTTTAATGATTTCTGAAAAGAAAAAAACATTAAGTCGATTTATTTGACAAGGAAAGTAAGGTGCTTGTCAGTTGCCTTTTGTGTCGTATACAAACAGAACCGCAAGTTTCTCATAATTTCAGTTTTTGCTTTTAAAGAATGTATTTTGTCTCTTTATTCGATTAGCCTTGGCATCAATCAGGTCTCGATTTTGGACTATTGTTATATCACATTTAACAGCCTTGTTTCTGAGAAGTAAATTCGAAAATACATCAGGGATAGAGAATTATTCTGACCATATATCAGATTTTACACAAGCATTGTTGAAGCTTTTGATTCATTGACAAAGAAACACAAGGTGATAAGATTCTTCCTTTCTCGTTCTACTTCTATGCATTTTTATATACTATCTGACTTCTTAATTGTAGTCTCCACGCATCGTGAGTGCTCTTTGCCTTTTGAAATTAAAATTGGATTTTATTTATGTGAAAGTCTGCAGATAGCGTAACCTTCTTAATGACTGTGTCCAATTTCATTAGCGAGGTTAATCTTCATAGCTCTTGTCCGCTTTATTGGCTTTATTGCAAATTAAATATGATGATGATGAGTATGAAGTCTTCAACCTGAGAGAAAAAAGATGGGAACTGTTCGCCTGAATTCGATCGCCTTCTCCTTGCAAATCTTTTAGTGTGTGTATTTATGCTTTTTAGTTCTTATTGAAATTAGTAGTCTGTGTGGCCTTATTAAAATTACCGGAAGCATTCTTGGAATAACAGATTGCAAAAGAATAAGGAATTTAGTGGAAGATTGGTATTAAAAGATGCTTGCACAAGTAGAATAACAAATAAGCTTCTCTGATATCCAAATCCCTTAGTGCTTCTTTGCACGATCACTTGTTTTATTAAACAAAGATTAAAACTCCTTACATCGTAGGTAAATAATTATTTATCTCCATATGGTCTACTCATGTTTAGACAACCTATACATGAAGCCTTACATTTTCTTGAAATATAAACTTTTGCACCTTTGCTTCCAGGAGGGTAAATTGCATTGTTCATGTCCAAATTGTACTTCTCAGATTGTTTTCGAGAATGCAATGCTTAAGATTTTAAGATTAAACAGAGGATATGCCTCCCCTTGTGACAAGACTGGATACGACTCAAGGTGTATGCTGTTTATTAGTTTGTGAATCTAGTTTTCTTCTTGCCGCCGAGGAGGGCGAGTAAAGTCAAGTCATGGGTCATGAACTCGGATGGAGGTGATTCCATGCCTTCTTTTTTTTTATGATTTGCAAAGCAGAAACTTTAATTTATTGTGGAGCAAATATGCTCCAAGTTTTAAACAGTGAGGATAATGTCGATACTGTTGGTGCTTTATTATGCCATTTACTTCCTTTTCATTATTTTGGATGATCTATTTGCTTTTAATGGCCATCATTTACGAACTTTTCTAGGGCATCAATATTGCAACTTTGTTAAGTCCGTGGAATGATTGTTGATTGGTTTTGCAACATAGATACAGAAAAGATAAGTTTAGTTCTACCAATCCTTATTTGGTTTCAGATAACTGAGTTCGAAAAAATTTGTTTTAGACAATGTACAAATGAAACCCTTTTCTATAACTGGAGGTCTTTATAATTGACTCGTGCATTTCTATTCATTCGACCTACCGTACTTTGATTTTTGTTTATAAAAAGGGAGTCTCCACTATCTTCTTATGAACAAACAGAAACACCCATTTTATTTGGTTTCTGTTCTTTTTTTTTTTGTCTTTTTCCACAAAATTGTTCTATTGTTGGCCGAGGGTTCGGTAAGGTGGGAACTCAAACATGTAAGCTAAAAGAAATTTTGTTTAGCTGACAAGTTGTTCTATAGTCATAATTGTTTTTTTCCATGACTCGTTAATACCAATCTTGTGACACACATACTCGTCATTATTTCTACCCTATCCTGTCTCCGAATTTACATTATATGTATAGTAGCAAACTTTTACCATGTATGAAGGAAGAGATATTAGATCCTTGTAACCTTGTAGAAACAATCATTAGCCATCGCTTAGTTTATGCAAGAAGCAAATTATTGCCGAAAATAATTTATGACTTTTTTCCCGTTCCCAAATAGTACGGTTGAGCAAAAACCGAGAATGGAGGTGACAAGTAAGTCTTGTGGGATCCACTTCCTTCCCTTTCCAAGTCCCAAACTTGGTAACTTGCTGGACATTTAGTTTTGTCATACTTTGAAACTCTATTGCACCGTACATTTGTTTATCTTATATGGTTGATGGTTCTTGTACTCCCCACGCTCTTATCCCTCCCCCAAAAGAAAATTAAAAATGATAAGATCAATGCTTCTTTCTAAGGATTTTATTGCGCATATTCTAGGATATTTGCTTGTGCGATCATTGGGCGGTTGCAATCATTGCGGATGATCAATCCGACTTTCACACCGAACAAAGTGCAAAGATCAAATGAACCATTAGCTACTTTGGCATCTTACAGAGATTAAAGGTCAGCCACATTATTTTACATATCAATATTTGTGCCTCTCATGATAAATATATGATGCATGGATACATATTTTTATCTCTTGTCATATTAAATGACACCATATTGAAACCTTCGTGATGGCCGAGATTTTTAGAATGAAATTTCAAGTCAAAACCAATACCATTTAAGTTTTTTTAATAATATTTATCACCGGACTACCATTTTTCCTTTATGTTTGTTTCTGTTTTGGATATATCTTTATAGTTTAGTGTGACTGTTGAAAGTTAAAAATGGGGTATAATTAAGGGTTATAATGATTTAGATAGGTTTTTAATGTTTGGTAAAGTTTCAGATCATAGATAGTAGTTTGAGTGATACTTGTTAATTGCTCTCGATATGTCAACTTTTTTTCTTTCCAAAAGCACATAATTTCCAAGAACTTTCATCTTTCAAGCTGTTTTATTTTTCAAAAGCATGTGTATTTCTAGCAGCTTTGCCCTTTTGTGCTAAAATCAAGATGCTCAACATACTTGAGATTTTCCTATAGTTCACTGGTGGCTTGTTATTCTATTCAGTCTTGGTCTGTGTTCCTGCATCACTATTCCATGTAGTCATGGTATTTTATATATATGTATGTATGCGTGAAAGGAATAGAAGAAATTCAGTTGTCGTGCATTGTATTCAGTTTATTATCTAAAACTTGTAGGTACTTGGGCAATGTGCGAGGGAAAAAACACTTCAGGAAAATCTGTATTGTGTATAAGCCAGGTTGGGCCAAAGAAGTTGAATTATAGTAGGAGTGCTCGAGGAATGCTTTATGTATTGTGGATGCTGAAGGAAAAGAAAGCCACTGGGAGGTTCTAGATTGTTTTGGGAATAAACACCAACAACTCCTGCCAATATATATATATCTTTTAGTAGTTTTTACAACTTGCAAATTAGTTGTTTCATTGTATTAGTTTTTACTTATGTACGTTGTTGAATATGTATGGTGGGATATGTGATTTGTTTGGTTGGATTTGTGCCGTGATGAAATTTCAGGTTTTATTTCTCTATGAAATTGTAGCTTGGGTTTCGTTTTATGAAGCACGTTTTTTTATAAGAAGGAAAAAATTACATCGGTTTCAGAACAAACCGATGTAAAATACCGGTCAGTTACATCGGTTATTAAGCTGATCGATGTAAAAAGTTCTGGTTTTTTAGTCATTTTTACATCGGTTGTCTTGAAGTCGATGTAAATAGTCCCCATGATTTACATCGGTTATCAAAATAACTGATGTAAATAGTGCCATAATTTACATCGGTTGTATTGCAACCGATGTAGACAAAAATTTCTACATCGGTTCCATGTCCGATGTAAAAAATCCCCCTATACCACTACGCTGGATACTACATCGGTTTGAAAACCGATGTAGAATATGGCCCATAACCGATGTAAAAAGGCTGTTTTGTAGTAGTGATATGAACTCATGATTCCCTAGTCAGCCAATTTTGAGCCAAACTTTTTTATTGTTAGCCACATTGATCTTTAAAATTGAAAACGCGATTCTGTCCCTGAAATTTCTTGAGCTTATAGAAAATGAACAAGTTTTGGAGAGATGTGGTAAACAAATATATGAAAAAAGAGAGGAAGTTGGCAAAAGAAAGAAGGATGAGCAGTATTTGGGTGAATGAAGAAAGATGAATCTCGAAAAAAAAATCTAAAAAATATGTCGAGACTTTTGCAAAGTTGGAATTGTATGAAACAACACCATAACTTAAAGTTGGTGGTGTGGCATATCAAGACTTCAAATCAGCAAGATCATTGTTCAGCTTAGCCATTTTCTAGTTTTTGGAGAAAGACCAGACTTGCTCATTCACTGCTTAATGGTAGTGACACTTTATCTCATTGCTACTTAGCGTCAACAGTGAAATTCATATGAACATATAACTGTACAATGCTGCATTCTATTTGTTAGCCAAAATACCTTATATTCAATTAATGTGCAAATGCTTTACTATTTCGATACTAATGAAAATGATACCAATGATATAGTATTAAAAACTTGTGGAATAAGTGGCATTTTAGTATGAATTATGGTCATCATTTATGACCAATTAGAACCACTATGACCAAGCAGGAAATACGTTACCGATAAGTTTGTGTATGATAGGAAAAATGCTTACTGGTAGAACTAGTCATCTTTCTTTATTTATTGTAATTCTTCGCAATTGAAACTACAAGTTCTTATATGTATAAATCCACCCGTATGCAACAGAGGCATACGCAAGAATGTATTTGAATGTCCATATGACTAATCCCGTTTCACAAATAAGAAGTGTTTCATAACCTTCACTTTAACTCCATTATCTCACACCACCCCGAAATTTAATGTTGTCACTCTTACAAGTACTATAACCATTCGCTTAGAAGAAGTGTTCTTTGGACTATTAAAAGTTATCTCCTTATAATCATTTCATGACTACTACGAAAATGCGGGTGCAACCACTAGTTAGTTTAGCGATATTATAGTTCGTAATTTTCTAATATCCCATCATGTGACCGCTCTATGCCAATATTTAGGCATACAAGTATGGATGTTATTTAGTAAAGTTTATTCCCGCTTTGAGTTTTTATTTCTCACGAGATTGGAAATTAAGATGTGTTATTTTTCAATTAGATCCTTTAGTGAGGTGAAAAATAATCTATAAGTTTGCATGTATTGGATTTGCCTATAGTCAAGAACCGGGACACGTATTGTTCCTTGTATCTACTTGTTAGGGAGACATTTATATTTTCTAGATGTTCATGTGAGAGGAGTACTCATTAGGGATGAGACGTCTAGCTTTTTTAACTACTGATTCTTATGCATGATATCCGGTGGATTAAATATTTGAACTAGAAATTTTATGTAAAATAATTTAATAGAATTTACCTAAGTTTGCAAAAGCATTCTGAAATTTCTTTTATTACTTAAAACTGCATCTAATCTACTGACTTTTACATCAAGGTTTACTAATATTCTCTTTTGAATTGATAGTGGAATTAGAAAAAAAAATCAGATTTTTTTCCTTGGGATGACAAACTCATTTTGGATTTCGTCAATATAAAGTTCCTTTATATGAGATTCTTAAAAAATGAGCCCATGGGCCAAATCTGAGGCCCTTCTCAAACTTAAAACATGCAGGTACGCCAGGTGTGTGTCCATAGTTGAATGGTTTATAAACTGGTTGTTGCAAAAATCTTTAAGAAAGATTCTCGTGGTTATTGTTGTAACCATCTATAAGGAAAATTCCCAATATATGTTATCAGGTTACAAGTGCATTAAATATGGCCACGTCTTATTTGGATGCCCTTATCTAGCATCTAAACAATCTCTGTTGAGAAAGGAGAATATTGACAGTGATAATTAACAAGATTTTAGGAGATTTAGTTGTACAATATATTTAGTGTGTTAGAGAAAAATGGAAAAGATCAGCTGAGATAATTAACAAGATATTTAGAGATTTGATTGTGCATGATATTAGGGATTTTATTTTATTTTTTGTAATCTGTGAGATAGATGTTTCCTTTCTTATATTGTAGAAGTCCTCTATAAAGAGGAAACAATGTATACAGATTCAAAATATCAGAAATAAAAGTTTATCGCTTTGTTAGCATGCCATCGAGCCATACTAATTCACTCGTAAAAAAAAAAAAAAATTCCCCGCATATTATTTCTTCTTCCCTTAACCAATAGCTATGTCTCATGTTTCCTAAGACAAAGAACTAAAACAACCCAATCCTCTAATAGTGAATCCCTCCCTATTCGATCACCACCATTCGCCTCAATGGTGACAATTTTTTACGGTGGTCTCAATCGGTTCGTATGTATATCGAGGTAGAGGGGAAGATAGGGTATCTTCATCGAGACAAGGTCGAACCGGCTTTGGATGATCCTTTGCATGCAACCTGGGATGCGAGAAAATTCAATGGTGATGACATGGCTTGTGAACTCCATGAATGAGGAGATTGGTTCCAATTATATGTGTTACTCCACAAAGAAAAGAGTTGTGGGACAACGTGAATCGGATGTACTGATTTGGGTAATCAATCCCAAGTGTATGAATTGACCCTTAAACTTGGTGAGATTCGGCAAGGAAAAGAATTCGTCACAAAGTACTTCAATTCATTGAAGCTTCTTTGGCAGGATTTGGATCTGTTCAATGATTATGAATGGAAGTCTACTGATGACGCCAATCATTACAAGCGGACCGTGGAAGCTCACCGTATCTATAAGTTTCTTGCCGGACTCAATGTAGAGTTTGATGAGGTTAGAGGACGCATTCTTGGCAGAGTTCCTCTTCCTCAAATCAGTGAAGTCTTTGCTGAAGTTCGCAGGGAAGAAAGTCGTCGACACGTAATGTTGGGGAAGAAACTCAATAGCGAGATTGTTGAAAGTTCTGTCCTTAATGTTGTTGACATTGTTGCCAATAAAGCAACCACTTTTAAGCGATGGACTGGAGAAAGACCAAGGGTTTGGTGCGATCATTGTCACAAGCCGCGCCACACTCGAGAAACCCGTTGGAAAATCCATGGTAAACCAGTGGCGAGCAACAAGCCTACAGAGAAAAGCAATCATTCCAATCCCAAGGCAAATGCGGCATTCAATGAATCAGACTCAAGTCCCTTTAGCAAAGAGCAAATGGATCACCTTCTGAAACTGTTAAAATCCAATTCCTCATCTGGTATTCCTAGTGTTTCTCTTGCACAAACAGGTAGTGCACCTAATGCTTTTTCCTGTTGTTTAAATTCTACTCCATGGGTAATCGACTGAGCTTCGACCATATGACCGCCTCACATCTTTTCAATACTTATTCACCATGTTCGCAGCGACAAAATTAGGATTGCGATGGTAGTTTCTCACCTATAGCCGGAAAAGGTTTGGTAAAATTATCGGAGAACATACATCTTAAATTTGTTCTTCATGTTCCAAAACTAGCATGTAATCTTTTGTCTGTGAGTAAACTTATCAAAGACTCTAATTGTCGTGTTTATTTCTATGATTCTCACTGTGAATTTCAAAACCAGAACTCGGGGAAGAAGATTGGCAGTGCTAAGTTGGTAGATGGCCTTTACTACTTTGATGGTGTTTTCTCCAAAATAAATGCTCAAGGTATTAGTAGTGTTCGATCTCTTTCTCGCTCATGAACAAATAATGTTGTGGCACTTAAGACTAGGACACCCTAGTTTTTTATATCTTAAACATTTGTTTCCTACTTTATTTAAAGGATTGGATTGTTCATCCTTGGATTGTGAAAGTTGCTATTTGTCTAAGAGCCATCGTACTAATTGTCCAAAACCTTATGTTCCCTCAAAGCCATTTTATTTAATACATAGTGATGTGTGGGGACCTTCAAAAATAGCAACTATTTCTGGAAAAAAATGGTTTGTTACCTTCATTGATGATCATACACGTTTATGCTGGATTTATTTGATGAAGGAAAAATCAGAAGTTGGAACACTTTTCAAAGGTTTTTATAACATGATTGAAACCCAATTCCAAGCAAAAATTGGCATTTTTCACACTGATAATGGAACCGAGTATTTTAATGAAAGACTAGGGAGTTTTTTGAAAGAAAAAGGTATCCATCATCAATCTACTTGTGTGAATACCCCTCAACAAAATGGAATTGCCGAACGAAAAAATAAACATTTACTTGAAGTGGCTCGTGCTATTATGTTTTCAATGAATGTTCCAAAATACCTTTGGGGAGAAGCAGTTTTAACAGCCTCCTATCTCATTAATAGAATGCCTACCAGAATTCTAAAGTATAGCACACCACTAGAATTTTTTAAGAAAAGTTTTCCCTTATCTAGAATGTACTCTGATTTACCACTGAAGTTTTTGGCTGCGTTGCTTTTGTTCATCTGCCTAATCATAATCATTCCAAACTCGATCCTAGGGCCGAAAAATGTGTTTTCATTGGGTATGCTTCTAGTAAAAAAGGGTATAAATGTTATCATCCTCAAACAAGAAAAATCTATGCGAGCATGGATGTGTCTTTCATTGAGGTCAAACCATTTTTTGACAAAAATTCTCTTCAGGGGGGGATTCAGGTAATGGAAGAAAATTTTTGGGATTTATCTCACACTCCATTACCACATACATTTTTAGATACTCCACCTCTTGATTATAATTATGAGGAACAATGTGACAAGATTAATAAAAATTCTAGTCATATAGTGCCAAACATAACTGTATCTGAAACAGGGGGAGAATCAATACGACCCAATACCGAGCTTTTGGTTTATACTCGAAGAAAAACTCATCAAAAGAGTCAAAGTCAGCCTATTTCTCTTGGTAATGACCAATCACTACCTCCGGGGACTAAAGCTCCTAATATCACAGGTAGTCCTACTCATAACCTACATTCAATCCCTGTCATTCCTCATGTAGACCTTGATATTCCTGTAGCCCTAAGTAAAGGTACACGAACTTGCACCAAATATCCCATTGCCAAATATCTATCCTATGAAAAACTCTCTCATACTCATAAAGCTTTTACCTCAAAAATCTCACACATGTTTGTTCCAAGAAACATTCAGGAAGCCCTTGATGATCCAAATTGGAAATTAGCAGTAATGGAAGAAATAAATGCTCTTAAAAAAAGTGGTACTTGGGAGTTAGTTGATTTACCTAAGGAGAAAAGAACTGTAGGATGTAAGTGGGTCTTTACTGTTAAATGTAAACCTGATGGTAGCATAGAACGATACAAGGCCAGATTAGTAGCAAAAGGGTTCACTCAAACCTATGGAATTGATTACCAGGAAACTTTTGCTCCTGTAGCCAAGATAAACTCGATCAGAATTTTGTTATCGTTGGCTGTAAATTTCAACTGGCCTTTATTCCAGTTAGACATAAAAAATTCCTTCCTGAATGGAGATCTAGAGGAGGAAGTATGCATGGATTTACCACCTGGATTTGAGGAAAAGCTTGAATCAAACAAAGTTTGCAAACTAAAAAAATCTTTATATGGCCTCAAACAATCTCCTAGAGCTTGGTTTGAGAGATTTGGAAAAGTTGTAAAGGATTATAGCTACTGTCAAAGTCAAGCTGACCATACTATGTTCTACAAACACAATAAAGATGGTAAGATTGCTATTTTGATTGTTTATGTGGATGATATAGTTTTGACTGGCAGTGACAAAGAAGAGTTGGAGAGATTGAAAAGAAGACTTGCGGCTGTTTTTGAAATCAAAGACTTGGGAGTCTTAAAGTACTTCCTTGGAATGGAGTTTGCTAGATCCAAAGAAGGTATATTCGTAAACCAACTCAAATATGTTCTTGATCTACTTGATGAAACAGGACAACTAGGTTGCAAACCGGCTGAGACACCAATTGAACCCAACATAAAATTGTTGCCATCCAAAGATGATGAAGTAAAGGATAAAGAACAATATCAAAGGCTAGTCGGGAGGCTACTTTACTTGTCCCATACACGCCCAGATATTGCTTTTGTGCTAAGCATGGTAAGCCAGTTCATGCATGCACCTGGACAACAACACTTTGATGCTGTTTATAGAATCCTTAGATATCTAAAGGGGTCACCTGGAAGAGGTTTATTGTTTAAGGGTCGTGGGCACCTACATGTTGAAGCATTTACAGATGCAGATTGGGCTGGGAGTGCAGTGGATAGGCGTTCAACTTCTGGTTACTGCACATTTATTGGAGGTAACCTTGTTACTTGGCGAAGCAAAAAACAGAATGTGGTGGCTAGGAGTAGTGCAGAGGCTGAGTTTAGAGCAGTTGCTCTTGGAATCTGTGAGGTGTTGTGGATTAATCGTTTATTAGAAGAATTGAAGGTGTCAGCTTCCCTTCCAATGAAAGTGTACTGTGACAACAAAGCAGCTATTTCAATAGCTCATAATCCTGTACTTCATGATCGAACAAAGCACGTGGAAGTAGACAAGCATTTTATCAAGGAAAAACTCGAGAATGGACTTATATGCATGCCTTATATTCATACTACCGAACAAGTAGCTGATGTTCTTACAAAAGGGGTTCCTACAAAACAGTTTGACAGATTAATTGGCAAGCTAGCTATGGAAGATATCTTTAAGCCTGCTTGAGGGGGAGTGTTGAGAAAGGAGAATATTGACAGTGATAATTAACAAGATTTTAGGAGATTTAGTTGTACAATATATTTAGTGTGTTAGAGAAAAATGGAAAAGATCAGCTGAGATAATTAGCAAGATATTTAGAGATTTGATTGTGCATGATATTAGGGATTTTATTTTATTTTTTGTAATCTGTGAGATAGATGTTTCCTTTCTTATATTGTAGAAGTCCTCTATAAAGAGGAAACAATGTATACAGATTCAAAACATCAGAAATAAAAGTTTACTGCTTTGTTAGCAATCTCATATCATTAATCTGAAAGGATTCAAGTGTATCATCATAGTGGTCTAGTATTTTTTTTCCACTACTTCCTTTTGCCATTTCTTTTGTAAGTGAGAACTGGAAATACGGGATTAATTAAAAATGAGCCTAATATCCCAACCTCGAGGCCCTTCTCAAATTTAATATCATACATGTCCGGTGTGTGCCGATAGTTGAATAGTTTATTAGGCTGGTTGTTGGCTTGCTGCAAAAATCTTTAAGAAAGATTCTCGTGGTTATTGTTGTAACCATCTATAAGAAAAATTCTCAATATATGCTATCAGATTACAAGTGCATTAAAAATGCCCTCATCTTAATTTTTATGCCCTTCAACATTCTTATCTGGCATTTAAACAATCTCATCTCATTGATGTGAAAGGATTTTGCGTGTATCATCTTTGTGGTCTTTTTTTCACGCTACTTCATTTCCATTTATTTTGTGAGTGAGAATATCGGATTCATTAAAAATGAGCCTAACATCCAAATCTCGAGGCCCTTTTCAAACTTATTATCATGCATGTATGCCAGGTGTGTGCCAATAGTTGAATGGTTTATTAACTGGTTGTTGGCTTGCTGCAAAAAATCTTTAAGAAAGATTCTCATGGTTATTGTTGTAACCATCTATAAGAAAAACTCTCAATATCTGCTATTAGGTTACTAGTGCATTAAAAATGGCCTCATCTTAATTTGAATATCCTTCAACATTCTTATCGGGCATCTAAACCATCTTCTCTCATTAATGTGAAAGGATTTTGCGTGTATCATCTTTATGATCTTTTTTTCTCCTACTTCCTTGCCATTTATTTTGTTAGTGAGAATACGGGATTCATTAAAAATGAGCCTAACATCCAAATCTCGAGGCCCTTCTCAAACTTAATACCCTGCATGTACGCCAGATGTGTGCCCATAGTCGAATGATTTTATAAATTGGTTGTTGGCTTGCTGTAAAAATCTTTAAGAAAGATTCTTGTGGTTATTGTTGTAACCATCTATAAGAAAAAAAAAATCAATGTTTGTTATCAGATTACAAGTGCATTAAATATGGCCTCATCTCAATTTGAATGCCCTTCTATATTCTTATCTGGCATTTAAACAATATCATCTCATTAATGTGATAGGATTTTGTGTGTATCATCTTTGTGGTCTATATATTTGGTCCGCTTCTTCCTTTTGCCATTTCCTCGGTGAAATCGACTAGATTAAGAGAGTGAATCTGGTGTAGATTAAGAGAGTGAGCTTATCTTGTAAGCAATCGATTTCTTCTTTTTGTGGGAGCGTAAAAACTTTGCCATCGGAAAGTTGGACCATGGAAGCTTTGGTCAAGTAGGCCATACATTTGGTAAATTTGATCTTTTTTCTCGATTCTCTTTTCATTTTAAATTGAATGGATTATCTTTATTTTTATATATGAATTATTACTTGAACGAAAATTCGAGTATGATTTGGTAGGTCCTTCTCTGGTTTTTATATATTTTATTTATACCATGCAAGGTAATTTTAGAATGGACTTCGTTAAAGTTTTTGTCTTTGTTTAATTGGAAGGATTAATTATGTGGTATTGGGATGGTTATGTTCTGTATGTTTTCATAAAATAAAACCCGAATGAATTGTATAAGAACATTTCTTCTATGTCAAAATACTTCCATTACACCATTTTCTTAAGGGATAATTACAAAAAAATAAAACCTGAGGTTCGGGCAAATTACAAGAAAACCCAGATTTTTTAAAATTACAAGAAAAAACCTTGAGGTTTGACTCTATATTACAATTGCCCCCTTCATAAACAAAAATATTTCAAAAAGGCCTTGATAGTTATAGAAATATTACGGTTACCCCCTTAAATTTAAGATAGAAGCAAACCTGAGGGGGCTTCTTGTAATTTTAAAACATCTAGTTATAAAAATATTACAGTTACCCCTTTAAATTTAATATAGAAGCAAACCCGAGGAGGCTTTTTGTAACTTGAAACATCTCCGGATTTTTTTATAGTTAGCCCATACCTCATTTTTTTTTGTAATTACCAATTACCATTTTCTTAATTGATGCCCTTTTCTCTTTTTGGTATTAATATAATTTGAGTATTAGCGGGAAATATGTGTGAGGACAGTAGATGGTTCGCACAAAAGGGAACAGAACCTTAATTCATATTTTATCATTTTCATTAATGACATCTTGGTTCATCGTCTAACGTTAATACTTTAGATTCAGTTAATGACAAATTAAAAGGCTGCGTTTTAATGTCCTTTGTTAGCCATGTTTGTGTTGGTCAAATCCAGTAGCATTTTCTAAGTTTGATGGTAGGTAAACACCATTCAAGAAAATGTCATTTGTTAGCCATGTTTGAATCTTTCATTTGGCAAATGGTGTCAAAATTGGTTATTGGCAATTTTTCCCTAAACAATGCCCAAATATTTGCAAATTATTTCCATTATGCAAGTCAGCATAATTTTTCTCTTATGGTTACCTCGGTAATGATGCAAAATAAAGAGTTCCTGTGTGAGTTCAATTCTTGAGTTATGAATACCACCACTAGGTTAATATTGCCGTAAATAAATTGGCCAGTGTAGCTGAGATGGTTTGTTTTGGTAAGTTGTTGAATGTTCAATCTCTGTTGGCTACTTAGCTTTGTGAGACTTGATATTTGACAAGTTTGAATGATTAGCTTACTTATGGTGGTGTAATGATACTTAAATTATTCGATTGGAAGGTGATTTTGGTAGTTAAATTCCCTGGAAAATAGTCTTCCTTAAATTAAAAGCACTTCATACAATCTAACGATGAAAGAACTGCTAGATGTGGTTTCTTGGTTAAGAAATCTATTGAGGATGCAAAACATCTTTTTTATTATTATTCTTTTTTTTATTTTGCGATCTGGCTTTTGAAGGAACTGAAAATCCTTGTGGAGAACTTAGAACACTTTTACAGTTTGTTTTTGGCTTTTCAACAGGCAGTCCATATCCAATAGTGCGGTCTTCTTAGACTTCTTGATACTGTTAGCATTAGTTTCAAATTTGTGACTGCCATGTAAGAAGGGGGTTTCCTATTTCAAATTTCACGAAAATATTGGATTTATCAGAAAGAAACTTATTACATGTGCACAACAAAACGGAAGCCTTGAATTGGGAATCCTAACATTTGTGATAAAATAATATGGATAATTCACGATCTTTCAGCAGCGTTTCTTTTTATAAATTGGAGTTTTGGCTGGGATGTATATATGTCTATTAATGTTTTTTTTCTTGTATCTTGCATATTGTTATGTTTTTAAATTTTCAGCTTTTTGTTTCAGCTCTTAGCCATGGCTGGTTCAAAAGGAGGTAAACACTCAAAGGGCAAAGAAAAATCTAACACAATTAAGTATGATACTATCAAAAAGAAGCCTGAAGTATTCACTTCCAAGCTTGATTTGGCACTAGTGTCAAACAACAACCCTGAACCGGTGGATTCCAAGGACAAGAATCCTTCGACCATAAACAGTTCTATACATACAGAAAATGAACTTAAGAGACTTCTTTATATGAAGTTTGGAATTTTATATACTGCAGCCAAAGTTTTGCTATTGAAATCAGGATACAGTAGGGCAGAAGCTGAAAGAGCAATCTTAAATGATGGGTATATTCATGGTCCAAAGGATCTTCTGGATAACATTTTGACAAATTCAATTGCTTTTATCGAAAAAAGATTTGAGCCAAAACGGGAAGCTTTCAAGGACATGCGCGAGTTATATAAAACCATGCTAGAAGCTCTGGCTCATATTGTTATGCAAACTCGCCAAGATTTACAAAGGTACGATGTCTTGCGGCATCTTTCAGTCACGAAATGGAGTCTTCAATCAACCACCTCGACTTCTCATCTGCAGAGTGGGGACGAGAGTATAAATAGCAGTTTGGTTCATGGGGCTTATGGGAGTTGCAGCCACAGTAAAAATGAAGATGCTAGTGCCCTTAATCCATCTTCTGTTGAGAAAGTTCAATCTAAATCGAATATTGATTCGTCATTGAAGAAGGTTGGAATGTTACAACGGATCAATCATTCACCTGCATTAGTATATCATTTAAGACAGAATGTCCCTATTCTCACATCTGTTGTACGGAGAAAAATTGGAGCTTCAGTTTTTAAACAACAGGTTGTTCCAAGTGCCAGTGGCAAACTAACAGAAGCTTCTGATATTGTGAGCTCTGACTTCCTCACATCCATAACACGTTGCTCCTATGAGAGCAATTCTGATGATCCAAAAACTGGAGTGGCAGTTGATTTGGTAAAAAGTATCAAAGACCTACAGGAAGAGGTGACAGAGCAAAAAGAATGGGCTCAGCTGGAACTAGAGTTACTTCAAGCTGAGAAAGAATCTGAGGACGCTCAGGTGCGTCCTTTCGTAATTATTTATATGAATGTTGATTATCTGGTAATAATTTTGCATATATGGAGTAATTTTTGGTCCATTGCGCATTTCCATTCTTTTCCTATTCTTGCAAATATTATCTTCTAGAATCTTTACTGATGAACATGTAGATCTTATTCATTTAAGAATTATAAGATTCCCTATTATTAAACTTCCCCTCTATTTTTTGTGTACATCTCAAGCGATATCAATATTTGTCTCCCATCTATGATGTAATGTGATTTTTTTTTTCTTTCAAGGGCTATGTCATTTTATATGTTACTTTTTCACTTTAGGTTTTAATTATTTCAATAATATGATATCTATTGCCGTTATTAAAGTAATTTTCTTAAAGAAAACGGGGTTGCGACCACCTCAGTGTATCATAAACTTACACTGTGTGTGATTAAAATGACAGCATTTCGATGCACTTTATCTATGGAGTTCCACTGTGATGGGCTCCCAAGAAGAAGAAGCATCTCGTTGGTATGAGTAGTACTTATAAAATCTTTTAAGCTCTCCTTAAATGTGCAGTCCGGTACAGTCCCAAATTCCTCTTTTTCGGGTGTGGAAAAGGTTCATTCATGTTCCCCTTCGCCTAGAAGTCTGCCACGAGTTGCTCATTGTATGTGATGCAACTCTTTCCACTATCGATCTCTCCCCGCCTTCATCAGCCTCGGACGTCAATTATTGTATATATATTATACATGGTTGCAGAAATCGCTAAGCTGGCGGTCGGGCGGTGACAGCCCGCCAGGGCGCTAGACCTAGGCGGCCGCCTAGGAACAACACTATTTTTTTATTTTTTTTCATTTTTTTTATTTTTGGACGATTTTTGGCCGATTTTTCCCGCCTAGGCCCGATTTTTTGGCCGCCTAGGAGAGCGCCTAGCTCCAAATTGGTGCTGCCTAGCCTGATTTTTTGGCCAAAACGATTTTTTCGGGCAATTTGGACAAAATCGGATCGGCCTAGGCGGCCGCCTAGGCCGATTTTTACAACACTGATATTATATTGACATTTGTATATCTATGTTTTATAAAGTATTCTTTATATGAAGGATCCATATTGACACAAGGCGTGCCTTTTGCGCATGAGGCTCAAAAAAGAAAAAAAAATTAAAAAATATATAAAGCAAGAAAATATGTTGAAATAATAAAAGATGAAAAAAGATAAAAACAAATAAGTATCATAGAAACAAATCAATAACAAATAAACCCTAGTTTTATGCTAAAACTTTCAGCAAATTAAAAGAAATAACAAAAAAAAAAAGGTGAAAGTATCTCGGCACAACTTTGGTGGCGGTGGTGCAGCTCGGGCGGCAGTGGCGGTGGCACAGCTCTAACTGCGATGGGTGGGCTCAGGCGACGGGTTTGAAATGAAGATGGAGGTTGTTCGGTGTTCTGTTGATTTTTCGCCCTATTTTCCTTTTTTTTATCTACTTGAATTTAAAACCGCAAATGGAAATAAGCATAAAAGAAGTGTAAAAAGAAAAATAGTAGCAACTTTGGGAAAAGTGTTTCAAAAATATGAGCAAAAATAGAGCCAGGACATTAGGTGTGCCTTTCTTTCGCTTGGGCCATAGCAGAAGGCGCGCCATCCGGAGTGGCGCATGCATTTTGGCTCCAGAGGCGCCGTAGGTCCGCCCTGTGTGCCCCCGCCTGAGGCGTGCCTTTAACAACTATGATTATCAATGTATTATTAATGTATATTAATGATTTCCCATAGCATATTTGGTTAAGTAATTTGCTGTAATTGAAAATTAAGTATTTGTTTATCATGTAAATAAGTGAATGAGTAATTTAACACATCGAGTCTGAGAAAATAAAGGGTCATTGATTTTTATTCAACCCGGGTTCTCATGAAAGTTACTGTCTTTTATTTTTGGAAACTCGGTACCTAAATTACATGGGATTACGAAAATGCAACCTAAAACAGAATGTGGGAGGAATATTCGACTGGGATTCTGGCACATGACTTGCACACCCCATTAACATGTTCTCGGTCATTTAACATGTTCTCTCCATTAAAATGGGAAACTCCATCATTCTTCCTCATTCACATGGGAAAAAAACATATTTATACCCCTCTCTTCTCCGTCATTCTTCATTTTGGTGCCCTAGCAATGTGGAGGTGGAATCATGTAGCTTGATGATTGAATAAGACCGCACCATCTTATCGAAAAGGGAACAAAAACAGAGCATAGGAAAATTTGCAGATAACAGAAAGGAAATGTTGCTTTGCGTATTACCAGCACTCGCGCTACGATTGTAAAATCCTCCTATGAGGCTATGAATCATAGCCGGATCTGTGTTATCCTAAAAAAGGTCTAATTGAAATCCTTAATCATGACCAAAGGTAAAAGCACACCAAATATACAGTTATAATACTCTTGTTATTGATCGAAATTGGTTTCCTTTCCAAGAAAACAGTTGGTTCCATTGTTTAATATTGAGTTGTTAAAGTGTCGTTGTCACGCCCCAAACGCGACGCGACAACGATCAATTACTTAAACAGAAATAATTCAATAGTCTAAACCAATGATACAAACTCCAAGTGAAATAGAGTCTAATGCAGCGGAATAAAATACACACAAGTACAAATTACATCTTAAGGTCCGACGGAATCTGAATACAACCCAATAGATTATCCGAATTTAACTTACAGTCCAAACAAAACAAAATGAAAAGTCTAACAACAATAAAAGTAAAAGGAGTGTCGCTCCACATCAACAGTAGGAATTTAATCTGTGGTAGGTTCGACGTCTTCAACGTACTCTTCATCTAAAGGTTAGAAAACAGGAGGGAGTGAGACAGAAATCTCAGTGGATGGGGTGATCGTGTGCAAGTGTGGCAATATATATAGTTAATGCGAGAAAACGGTTGTATGAAAACGCGTGAGGTATGATGCATGTTTTCATACATAGCCCACAAACATCGTGATAAATATATATTAAGTAATATATTTATATAGTTTGAGAAATAGTTCGTGGTCACACAGCACGATGATTCAAGCGGGGCAGGAGGATTGCGTACTGAAGTGTAGCGCCAATCCCATGCAAGACAATTAGTGGTTGCGTACTGAAGTGTAGCGCCAACCCATGCATTACAAGTAGCGGTTGCGTACTGAAGTGTAGCGCCAACCAAACGTTCCGTTCAACTCCTAATCGTGTGGATCGACAATGATTCCTTCGTTCTTCCTTGTAACTCCCGTTCATGATGGTCCAAGACTGTCACCTTATTGCTCCATAGGCAAAGACAAAATCCACGTTGGAGCTAGCAAGGCTCGGATTCGTCATAATCATGATTATACCTCAAGTACTACGACCCGCTTCCCTCGACGAACTCCGTCCCTCGGGTTGCGGGATTAGGGCGATGGGGCCGAGAGAGTGGAATAGCGCCGAGCTGCCGGTTCCATCCCCCGACGTATCCATTCCGATTGTGAGCTCGACACACCAAGTTGACTCGGCAGAAATTAAGTACACGTTCGGGTAGTCAACCAGCAAATGAGTATTATTGATTCGGGAAGCGCTCATGAAAAGTTCTCAAATTTTGCACAAAATAGTTTTGGCGTTGGTGGAGTTATTGGGATGAAGATAATTATCGGGAGGATAAGTAGTCTTCGATATCTTAAGGATTAGGAGGAACATAGGTCCGTTATAGATTCGAAATCGCGAGACGGGAAGTCGCCCGCGATCGATTATTAATCGGTCAAGACGATCCGATAAGTCAAAGGATTTTTAAGAAAATAAAATATTTTAATTAAATATTAAAGTAAGAGGGTCCAGGGCTGTTTCTTTAAAAGAAAATAATTTGAGTTAAGTCCTTATAAAAATAAAATTTACAATTAGCCCCGCTTTGTAAAAACCAATACTTTTGGGGTTAAAAGTTAAATAAATAAATGTCCCGACCTTGAAAAATTATGAGGTCAGTTCCTAAATTCTCTAAATTGTTCAGAGATTCAGGTTTTTAAAGTTTTGAGGTCGAGTTTTTATAAAATTCTCACATTGGCCCCAAATTTGTTAAAATTGTCATTTCGGGCCCTAAGTTTAAAATAATCGGAACTCACAAACCGGAAGGGCTTTTAATGTGATTCCAGCTGTAAAATGTCACTAAGGTTAGTGGGATATTTGAACAAAAACAGTTTTAAAACGTCATAAGTATAGGTCCCTTAACTTTTGAAAATCTCATTTTTGTCCCATTTTGAAATAATTGTCTTTAAGGCTTTTAGGGGTCCAATTGTTATGAAATTTGAACCTTGGGTCCAAAATATAATTATGTTATAGGTAAATTAGTATTTCCAGGTGCATGGGCTGCATATGTCCTGGAAATTTCATTTGGGTCCTCAAGTTAAATCTTTTACAATTTGGTCCCTCAAGTTTTATAAAATTACTTTCCAAGCTCTAAACACTTGGATTTTTTGAATACACTTAAAATATGTTATTTCCAGTCCCTTAAGAGTTAAAATTTCAAGTTTTAAATTAGGGTCTGGTACAGTTTCGAAATTTGCAAATTAGCCCTTAAACTTCTCAAATTTTACAATCTAGTTCTTGGGCTTTTAAGGGTTGATTTTATTTATCTAAAAACTCTTAAAACTTTATTAAAATGTCAAAACATAATTTTTGAACCTGAGTACAGTCCCAAAATCAAAAATTACAGAGGGGTCCCTTAAGTTTTATTTTCTTGCAATTAAGTCCACCAACTTTCCATTTTTGCATTTTAAGTCCAAAAATCGAAATTTAATCAATTATGCTCGGCTTTTCCAGGTTATAAATCATTCAAAACATAGATTACAAGAGTCATAAATATACATATCCATTTCATGCAAGCATTCATCAAGTACAACAATAAAGTGTATGTATGTCCTATTTTTCGATAAATCGCATTTTTGAGCAACACTTGAGAATTTTTCCAACTTGATACAAGAAAATAGCATGCAATACATAATATATATCTCAAGTGCTCAATAACAAAATACTACATGCATATTTTCAATTTAAAACACCTAGAAGTTGAAAGAATTTTTCCACCCACCTCGTAGTAGTTTCTCGGGTTGATCTAAAATGTGGTCTTCTTCCTTGAATCAACTTCTTGACTCAAACTCTTGAAGATCAGTCCCTAAATGGTATCCAAACCATATTTTGGTGTTAAAATTAAAGTCTCAAGTCTAAAGAAAATATACTAGTACCAAATGGTTACTACTCACCTTAATATCTTCAAGTAGTCTCAAAAATGAAAATTTTCCTTCAAGCCTCTAACCTCCACTTGAGATGATGTAGGTCAGCCCCTAAACTCCAAAAATTTATATTCTTGAGTCAAAAATTAATTCTTCATGTTGTCAAAAGAAAAATACTAAAACCATAATTTTCTCACCTTAATAATATGTAATCTTGAATTTCCTCTTCAAGCTTGTAGTCAAATCTAGGTCTCTAATTCTTCAAGAATTTTCTCTAGAGTACATCAACAAGAAGGATTCAACATTATTAGATGGTGAAGGTATAAGGTTGAGGATTGGAGAAGAAAAATAGAGTTGGGAGAAATGAAGATATTCTTACCTTATGCTTGAAGAATTTGATCCTTTAGAGAGGAAAATGGAAGCAAGTCTTGTGTTTTTATGATAATTATGAAATGAATAATATTGGTAGATAAAGAAAAAAAATAACAAAAATGATTGATTCCCCTAAGACAAGGAGCCAAAAGTTGGAGGGAATAATAATCATGGTGTTGTATTTTTATTTATTAGAATTTGGTGGAAAGAAAAGTTTGTCTCTCCTTTAGGCATGTGACCAAAAATTGGGGAATAATAATATATATGTATATATATATATAATTGTAGGTCTTGAAAAGAATATGTAACAACCTCCCCATTTATAATGGGAAATTTTCGAATTTTTTAAAAAATATAAAAAAATAATTTTTTTAAAGAAAATAAAAGTATAAATATCTATAATTAAATATTTAGAAATTTAAAAATTAATCCCCATTTTAAGGGATAATTTTCGAAATATTTTATTTTTAAATATATATATTTTTTTATACAAAATTGAAAGAAAATAAAATGTATAAATATTTATAATTAAATATTTAGAAATTTAAAAATTAAAGATGTGAAATAAGAAATTCGTTTTATCTCTCTCTTTTTTTTTAAAAAAAATTGATTGGGAAATTGGTTGGGATGAATTATAGAATAAGATAAAATATTAGGATAAGGATTGGAATGTACTTCTAAATTGTTGAAGGTCTAATATTTCTAAAGTCGTAGTTATTCGATCAAGTATTAATACTAGAGGAGAATATAAAATCGTTAGGCTCGGAAACGAGGAAGGCGTAATTGATGTTGAAAGAAATAAATAAAAGTCGAGTCTCATTTCATTAATAATGGTTTGTGATACATAGCCGAATAAATAATCACTACATAACACCGTATCTCACGCAGTTAAAATTCGGGGCCTCACAGTCGTGATTCAATCCTTCCCCAAAAAGATTGTCTTAAGTCCCAAAAGTTGATTTTAGATCGTATATTTGAAAGATCAAAGTGGTAAAATTGATTTATTAAAGCACTGTAGGTTTTGCTAGAACCATAATAAATTTGTTCTCGTTGCCAGACATAATTTTCTGATCTGTAAATTCAACTATGGTGTGCCGATACACATTTAATCCAATCAACTCATCACTCACTGGTTATTTTCCCCAAACTTTGGCTATAACCTGGACACCTGCTACTATCCACGGGTCGCTTGCAATTTGATCGAGTTGGAACCTACTTTGCCCAAGCTATATAACTGATCAATTATGCTAGTTGGGAAATTTCAATCTAATATATCTCAAATATTAGGGAAAGCAATCAAGTTGGAAACTAGTTTGCCCAAGCTATGTAACTGAAGAAAAAGAATTGGGGGGAGAAATCTGTTGTCTTCCCGCGTGAATGAGGAAGAATGGTGAAGTTGTCCATTTCAATAGAGTGAACATATTAAATAACCGAAAAGCCCTTAAAAATGTGGTGTGCAGGCCATTATGAAATCGTTTTTGCAGTTATTTACATAATTACTCAAAACATAAATGCAAAGCGGGAGAAGAGAAAATTTGAAAATTAATTTTTTTTAGGAGTTGGATTGACTTAGAATATATTGGATAAGTAGTTGTATAATAATCTTTTTCTAAAATATTACTACATTAGTGTTAAAATCTAATATTTCGAAGTTGTTCGTTCTCTTGCCGTTTTCATACTTCAAATAGTGTTAGATTCAATTATTTAATACAAGAAAATACCAATAACCGTAATAAAATGTTAAGCGGTAGTATCAAAATTATAATTAATGGTATGTAAGTAACATATTTGTTTTGTCACAATTTGGTATTTAGAAATTTTATAGAGTCAAGAATTATGTTTAAGTAGTCACTAGTGATAATTAATGACGCATATACAACAACAATTCAGTGACAACATCGATATAGTGCAACGTTATTGTTGTACTAAGTTGCAACTATATATTTGTTTCTAATTGTCCATGCCAATTACTTTATACTTAATGTTTTTCGCTAATTATCATTAGTGACCACTTTTACAGGAATTCTTATCACTATTAATGATGCAAAGTAATTATTCTGACAAAACCAAGTCTTTGTTACTTAACACATAATTAGTGGCACTTTTGATCTTTCCTATTGGATGTCCCACCACAAAAATTCTTAGGTTTCTTTTTTCTTTTGTAGTTATTGTACGAGAGCACGAATCAACCAATCTAAAATGAATTCAAGCTCAAGGTCAAGCTCCGTCCTCTCTTGCGTGCTCAAAGTCGAGCCTTGAAAATTAGGGTCATTAAGGTCAAGCTCATATTATTGTATGCTCGTAATCTTTTTGATCCAATAAATTTTATCGGAATTTTTTTTTAAGAAAAGAAATCATAAATTCCTAGACAAACTGCACCGTGACTATTCTTAAGATCATTAAAATTTGAATCTACAATGTTAGATACCAGATTGTAAGTCGGTCTTTCTAATATCTTCCATTATTTGTCCTTATCCTATAAAGATCTATCTAATCCATGAGATTCTCGTTTTGTAAATTTCCATACTTTCCTCGTAGTTAGTCAATATTTAATGTATAGCAATAAACATCAAAATTCATGACCTAATCTTTTTGTTTAGGATGCTTCACGGAGACATTTTTGTATTGCTTTCCATAAATTGCACTTTAAGCTCCAAGTTCCTTAAAAACTCTCGTAATTTTTATGAGAAATTGCTTTTGAATGTAAATTATGCCTAAATTGAAGACTTGTTGCTGTTTCTGAAAGTTACAAAACTTTAATCACTTCATTTGATAAAGCATTATTAGTCATTCATATAAGAATTACAACCTTCATGAACATAATATTGATGCTTCTCACCAACAGTTCTCAACTAAGGTGCAACCTAATATTCCAAGTAAAAGGAAATGGTGACCTAGTGGGGGTGATAAACTTGTTTAGTTTTGTCTTTAATTCTCAAATTGATCTTTCGACAAAAAAGTAATTCAATGAATCAATAATTTGACCTACACATCCCTATGTCTATACCTACATACAAAATTGGATGTGGAAATATATTTTATAATACCAAGTCAAACTTAAAGATGTGAGATAATGTGATTATGAAATAACTTCATTTGATGAGTTTAGCTTTTCTGAAATTTTGAATCGTAAGTGCTTTTAGATCGCTCTTATACCTAATGAAATATCAATTGCTTGTGATGTCAATTCTTATACTTACATTCCACCGCTGTTACAATCAAGGTTCATTTAATTAGTAGAACGACGTAAAGATATTTGTGAACATGTTGGTGTTGTAATCTTGTATCATTATTTTGTTTTATTTTATATTTTATCAATGTTATTGTGATTATTAACTATGTCTTGTTATTTACTTATTTTTTGTACGTTCTTGTGCGGTGAGATACTTATATTCCATGATCGAGATGTTGATATTTTTGGAGTGATGATTAAAAGAAGTAAAAAGCATTGAGTATGTGTAGATGTGGCGATGTGCATGCAATATAATTTTGGTATTTGAAATGTTATCTAATTATTTTCTGGCTAAATTGAAATTTTGGCCATGGTACTATAGGTGGTTGGCAATCACAGTCCTGCAGAAATCTCAATATACAAAAAAATCCTATTACTTTTAGAAAACTCTCGTTTTCAGTCTTCTGGTAGCCGAAAATTGAGATATTTGCCAAAAGATCCATGTGTGAACTATATTAGAATAAGAGGGTGAGTTTATAGCCCCAACAATCATTTCTTCTTTTTCTTTGGAGAAGTGGCCATAAACTTCGCCATTGGAAGCTTTTATAATTAGGACATTCAATTTGTTTTGATAAATTTGATTTTTCTGAACTCATTCATTTTTGGAGTTGAAAATTATCTTAAAATTGCTTTTTTGCATTGATTATTGGTAAAATTAAAATTAAAGTACGGTTTAGTGGTTTGTTCTCAGATCTTCATTGTTTTTGACATAATAAAGAGTCAGTCTTTTATGGAATGCACTTCTTTAAAGTTTTTATCTCTGTTTAATTGGAAGGATTAATAACATGGTGATATAATGGTTATTTCATATGACTTTTCTTTCTGCAATTATTCAACAAAAACTAGAGGATCTGCATAAGAACACTTATTTTATGTCAAAAATGCTTCAATTCTATCATTTTCTTAATTGTCCCCTTTGCTTTTTTCTCTCTCTGGTAATAATTTCATTTGAAGGGTTAGTGAGAAACTTGTGTGAGCACACGGATAATTTGGACAAAAGAAAACACAAATTGATTCTTATTTTTTCATTTTCATAAATGACTTGGTGGTTAGGTTAATACTTGAGATTCAGAAGACTATTCTGAGAAGTTGCATTAAATTTGACAGATTTCACATCATCGTGTTGCATTACCGAAAAATGTTTGTGTTGGGCAAATTTAGTAGCATTATCTGAGCCTAATGGTAGGTGAACACCATCCTAGATCTGTGCACTGTTAGCTACAATGGAGTTGAACACATTTGAACCTTTCATCGGGCAAATGGTGTCAAAATTTAATATTGACAAATTTTTAGTGAAAAACTGCCAAATGTTTGCAAAATATTTTCATTTTGCGCAAGTTATGTGAATTAGTCGGCATATTTTTTTTATGGTTACTTAGGTAATTATGAAAAGTAAAATTTTTTATAGGAAATATGTGAGTTTATGAATACCACCAATTCTTTATTTTTCTATAAATAAATTGGCTAGTGTGGTCGAGATGGTTGTTTTGGTAAGTTGTTGAATATTCATTCTCATATGGTTGTGAGACTGGATGTTCAAAAGGTGCAAATGGTTTTTAAAATTTTATAGCTTTACTAATTATGGTGAAATGTTATTTGTTTCACAGCTATAATAGTTTTAATGTCTCTAATTACATGTGCACAATAAACGGATGCCATCAATTAGAAATCTCAACAATATGGATGACTTGCACTTGTATCATTCTGCATCATTTATTCTTATAAATTTTTTGTTTTGGTTGAGATGTCTACATGTCTATAAATTTTATTCTTGTGTCTTGCATGTGGTTAATATTTTAATATTTAATTTTTTTCATTTCGAATTTGTAGCAATGGTATCTGTTCAAGAGGAGGTAAACACTCAAGAGCAAAGGAAAATCTAAACAAAAAAGTCGATACAATCGGACAAAAGCCTGAAGAATTCAATTCCAAGCTTGATTTGGCCCAAGTATTAAACAGCATTAATGGACCAATGGGTACCAAAGACAGGAATCCTCAGCCAAACATAACTTACTCGTCGACCATGTCCATATATGCTGAGAGCAAACTAGAGAAATTTCTTTATGTAAAGCTTAATAGGCTATATACTGCAGCCCACGAATGGCTATTGACATTAGAATACGGTAATGAAGAAGTAGAAACAACAATCTTGAATGCTGGATATATTCATGGTGAAATGGATTTTTTGAATAACATTATGACAAATTCAATTGGGTTTATTGAAGAGGAAGTTAACCCGAAAAGAGAAGCTTTCAAGGACACGGGTGAGTTATATAAAACTATGATTGAAACATTGGTTGATTATATCATGCAAATTCGCCCGGACATGCAAAGATCTGAAGCCATGTGGCATCTTGTAGTAAGAAGGCTGGGATCACGTTTCATCGCCCACCGCAACATCTCTTCGCAAAGTGAAAATGAAGATGCCAATAACCTTGATCTATCTTCTTCGAGAATGTTCCATCCGATTCGAATCTCGATTCCTCATTGAAGAAGGTTGGGATTTTAAAAAGGATCAATCTTACACCGCATTAGCATCGCGTTTAAGATCGAATGTTCGTGTTCTTACAGAATCTTTGTAAAGAGCGAAACCGATGCTTGATTTTCAAACAACAGCTTTTCCAAGCGTTAGTGGAAAACTAACAAAGAATCGATTTTTTGAGCTCTTATGAGGCATGGCCGAGAGTAGTTCGATGATCCAAAAACGGACTGGTGAAAAAAATCAAAGACCTACAAGAGGAAGTGAAGGAGCGAAAAAAATGGGCTCAGCAGAAAGTGACAGATTCAGCACGAAGGTTAAGTAAATATTTTTTGGAACTTAATACGTTAAGGTTGGAAAAAGAGGACAAGGAAAAATGGGAAAAGGAGATATTGTTTGTGGAAAAGTCATGCATGTTGAAGGTCATGGAGACTGAACAATCTCTCCAACAAGTGAAATTTGAAGCAAGCTTAATTACTAATGCTGTGAAAAGGCTGGAAACTGAAAATGGACAAATTAGAGCCGAGATTGAAGCATTTAAGTTGAATGGATTGGAGTCTGAGAGGAATTTGGAAGAAGTTATGAAGAAAGAGAAAATATGCACAAAAAAACTTGCTGATGTTGAGAATCTTACTAGCATTTTACAATCACAATGTGAGGAAGAGAAACAGAGAGTGCTGCAGTTGGAACAAGAGTTACTTCAAGCTGAGAAAGAAGCTGAGGTGTGTCATTCATGAATTGATGTAGATATTGTTTATTTCTATATTAATAGTTGCTTATGTAGTAATCATTTTATATCTATGACTTAACTTTTTTCTTCTGGTGGGCATTTCAATTCCTTTTTTATCTGCTAGATCTTTTCTAATGAACATATATATCTTATGTTTAAGAGTATAAGATTCCCTATAAGTATACTTTGCGTTATGCACTCTTTTGTATGATGTATTGATGTTCTATCCATCTCTTAAACTCATCAGGTTTATGTTTTAGCAAATGATGTACAGTATTTGTTGTTTATTTTCGAAACAAAAATAGATGACTTTATCATTATATCCTCATGAGGGCTTAATTTCACTTTATTGGTGGAGACAATTTTAGAAGCGATCTATGCTACTCAAAGTGGTTATATTTGAATTTTTTGAAGGTTATTTATCGTCTAGCTTTTCAAAAAGATAAAAGTAACTGCATTTGATGCAAAATGTATTATAGATTGGACAATCATTTATTGTTAAACATCATGGCTCCACTTCACACATGTTGGTTTCTAAATTTGTTAAAGGTTCATTCTGCAGGAAGGTGAAGGTCTAAACTTCTTGTTTACAACTTTCAAAATTCAGTGCATAATTTTTTAAATTATAATCAAATGCAATTTGCCTCAAATTGGAGGGTATTTGATAAGTAAACTTATGTTTCAATATTTTGCATGTATGATTGATTTGGTTCAACATAGTTCTAGATATGGTACTGTATGTACATATACGAAAATGCTCAACTGATCTATGTTCAGGAAAATCCGAACTTTTATTTTGGTCTAATTGGTTTCCAACTGCAGATGAAATGGAGGCAAGAAATTAAAGAGAAAGAGCATATGTTTGCCCTTCTGGTTGAAGAAAATAAAATGGTGGAGATTCGAAAAGCCCAATTGTTTATATTGCGCCAAAAAGCGGAGATAGGTAATCAGCTAGCAAGGGATAACTATCAAAGACTTGAAGCCGAGCAATCTCATCTACACGTCTCTTCAAATGCCAGATACATTTCTGGAGGATCCGAATTTCTGGCACGAAGACTTTAAAGCAATGTCTATAGAATCAACTGCTCCATAAGAATCCTCTCGAGAAAAAACTCGTCAAGCCTTTGGATATATGCATGATATATGGGGGAGTTTCAAAGTGTAAATTGGTGTTGAATTCATGGGACTATTATGGAAAATAGCAGTTATATTGATAAATGGGGGAGTTATTTGTTTACTTATGTTGATACTTTGTACTGTCAGGATGAGAAACTGATAGCTTGTGTTATAGCAATTTGATTTTGTAAAACGAGGGACTATAATATTTAGCAGTATTTCATTTGTTATGAGATTCTTATCTTGACACAGAGGTATTTCACATGGACAAGCTAATTTCAGCTACCTAAATCCAACCGAACTGATGTTTACTATAAGTTGTGTTTAGAAAAGTTGTTTTTTCCAAATCACATGTGGGTAACAATGTGATGGAAATCAATTTTATGGAATTTTGAGAAATATTTTCCGAATATACTATGTAAAATTTGTTCTTAATTTTAGAAAGTGCATATTATCTCTCTATGTTTATATGTGTATATGTGTGTGGGTTGGGGTCGAGGGGAGAGAGGGAAAGTGTGTGTACTTTATGAATATGAATATTATAGACATATTTTCAAAAGAAATATAATAAAAACATTCATTTTCAACTTAAGTATTATTGAGTTGAGAGCATATGCCTAGATAATTCGGGCAAACTCATGCATAGCTTTAGGCTACAGAATTTCCTATTAGTTGTTGATTTCTCTTTAATATGATGACAATCAAATTCAAGAGATATTCATTTATAAATACATGCTATCAAGGTCTTAAAATGAAGTGGGAATGGGTCAAATTGCCACTTTTATAATGACAAAATGAAAATTAGCCATCTTTTAAAAACAAATGACTTTTAACCATTTTGACAAGCAAATGGCATTCATACCCGTCTAGTGCAACACCCCGAACCCATTTCGATTAGGAACATCACTGTGGTACACTTGAGTATTTATAAATAGTTTGCGGAAGCATAAATAATAATAATTTAAATATGAAAATGTGGGCTTAAAAATTTCTTAAATAAACTTAAGAGTAACAAAGGTGATAATGGTTTGATAAGAGTTACGCATTAATAAATTCATATTACATCACCATAATTTGTTTATCTAAACACAAGTAATTTTAAATATTTGGAAAATATAGAACAACGCCCCACGATACCAAACCCCTACGCCTCAGCTCCTGGTTCATCATTATTATCGGAAATGTAAAAACATTTGAAGGCGTGAGTTGTGAAACTCAGTGGGAAACGTAAGCAGTTACACTATATAGGTCAAATAATCATAATGCAATAAAAATCATTTTCTGACACCGGGGGTATCCCCACCCGTTGGCAAAGATACATATGGCTCTCGGCCTTTTTTCTCGACACCGAGGGTCATCCCCACCCGTTAGGCGACTTACATATGGCTCTCGGCCTTTTCTGAAACCGAAGGGTCATCCCCATCCGTTGGCAGCTTATAAATAGCCCGTAGGCACATTTTAGCAATTATAAAGAGTTGACAAATATAGTATAACAGTACGACATGCTTACAAAATCAGAAGTTTACCCACCTTTGAAGTTTAATAGAATGCTAGTGATGTATTTGTTTGAATGAGTCCGTATCCGATTGGTTAAATACACCTAACACGCTTAATTCTTCAACTTAAATGACATAGGACAATGTAATAATCATCAAATAACTTATTCTCTCGAGCTAAGTAAAATCTAAAAGTTCCTAAAGTCAATTATTGCATAATCGAGTGTTCGGTACCCTTTTAAAGAGCTTTAAAAAAATGATAGGTGACCAAAGTCAAAAGTCAACGGTCAACTTAAAGTCAAAGTCACTTAAATTCAATTAATCCTTAATTAATCACCTAAATCAAATAATTCTTCTAACGACTCATTTCAGATGGAAATCCCAGTTAATCGAAACCTTAACCTATAAAATCTTATCTCGAATTAAAATTCCTGATTATCTTAAAATATGATATGTCATCTCGAAAAATCTTGAAAATATCTTATTCACTATACCCTAACTTATTGATTTAATACTTAATGTTAACTAACTCGATAAGATTACATTGGTTTGCGTGCCAAGTACAAGTCACATCACATCACTATTCATGTCTCATCACATCACTATTCACATCACTATTCATGTCACATCACATCACTATTTACGTTATTATTCATGTCACATCAACTTTATGTCAAATCGGTCATTATTGATCATTTTTATCTCAATTCCAATGAACCGCAACTGCTCCGGCACCGCCACCTCCGGTGGACGGTAGTCGGACCCGGCGGGACGTATTTCTCCATTTTTTTGAGCTCTATTCAATTTTTCCGGTTCTCTAATTTTGAGCACTAAATATTTCATCAACTTATTATCCTCAAAATCACTTTTACAAAATAAGAGTTTTCATCAAAAATCATCCTTAAGGCTTTAGGCTTCTAATTTTAACCAATAATGAAATAATGAGACCAAAAATTCTAAATTGATGAAATTTATCAACTATCTTAAGTTCTTCTCCAACAATCAATTATACAACTTTTAAAAATCTTCTTAAGTCATTAATATCAAGATTAAATCATCAAAAATCATATATAACTTAAAATTAAAATTATTTAATCATCCTACTACCATAATCATCAACTTGCAAATATCCCAACATATCTCCTTAATTCAAGAATTAAACTTTTTACATCCTTCTTAAACACACTACACCAAGAACACACGATTCTTTAAATTTCACCAAGAACACCAAGAACACGCAATTCTTTAAATTTCACCAAGAACACACAATTCTTTAAATTTCACCAAGAACATCAAGAACACACAATTCTTTAAATTTCACCAAGAACACCAAGAACACACACTAAACTAATCTTCAAAATTTTTCTTTCACACTTCACTAATTACACATAAATCTTTATATTTTACCAAGAACACCAAATTTAGCAGAAAATTCTATTGTTGTAGCAGTTTTCGTAATTCGGCTATATCTCTTCAACAAAACATCCGATATTTGTGATTCTTATACCGTTAGAAAGCTAAGACAATTATCTACAAATGTTGCACTAACAAGCAAGTCCCGATTCTTACTACAAATAGGTCAAAACGTGATATTACTGAAGGTCAGGCGTCTTTTTTCGGATTTCTGGCATAATTCACTATTTGAGGTATAACTTGGTATACAAAACTTCAATTAACATGATTCAAGTTGCAAATGAAAGCTAAGACATAGATCTACAAGTAGGCAATAAGGTTTTGGTTCAAATATAGCTCAAAATATCCAGAAATTTCGTTTTTGTATAGGGTTTAATCTCAGTCCGAAAATAAAGGTATTTTCCTTCTCTTTAACAAGATCAAATCACAAAAGAAAAATGAAATAAAACAAATCATTTCTATTTTTTTTTCAACTAAAGGCTGAAAATTTCAAGTCCAATAATGAGGTTTATAAACTTCATGTAATCACCATCAATTTACACTTCTAATGTTAGTTCTAGCATAAGATCAATATCCTATCATACTTAAATGAAAAGACAAAAATTAAAGAAAAAGATGAAGAAATTTTTACCTCTTTGAAGTCTTGAAAATAATGAAAATATTTGGCTAAGTATGGGAGTGTGAGGGTGTTGGAGGGTTTTTATAAAATTCAAGAGTGATTGGGGGTGGAAAATCCATTTTTACCCTCTTTCAAAATATCTTGCAAAATTAGATATTTTTAAAAATCTTCAAGTAAGCTATTTTTATTTTTTTAAAATCCCGAGAGTTAATTAAAACTCATTTTTTCATAAATTAGATGATCACTAATAATAATAAAATGTGATGTAGAAATTTTAGTCTATAAATCCAAAAATATAAATAAGCACTTTAGTAAAAATCTCCGTAAATTCACTTAATCGGTCTAAAATTCTCGATCCTAAAATTTAAGTCTGAAACTCCATAATAATATCCACAATACGTCATTGTGATGTCCATTCATATCTATTACCATAGTTAGGGGCGAAATCGGTTTCCGGATGCTCAAAATAAATAAAATGCATAAAGCGAGTAAATCGCACATTTAAAATATAAACTAGATATTCCATGCAACATTATTCATGAACATTAATTTAAAAGTTTCAAGTAATTAAAAAGGGTTGGGTCGTCACAACCTCCCCTACTTAAAAAAAAATTCGTCCTCGAAATTCGACTTACTTAGTTAGGAATGTTTGGATACTTAGCTAGTATCTCTTCCTCTCTCTCCCAAGCAGCCTTTTCCCTACCATGTATGTACTAGTACTAGGGGTGCTTCTCGATTTCTCAACTTATGTACTTTCTAAGCATAAATATGTGAAACACGTTATGTACTGCTGCAAGCTCTGGAGGTAGTGCTAGACAGTATGCGACATCTTCAATCTTATCCAAAATTTCTAATGGTCCAATGTAACTTGGTCTCAATTTTCCTTTCTTCCCAAAACAAACCACTCCTTTCAAAGGTGCTACTTTGAGAAATATTTTTCCTAACACCTCAAATTGTAAATCATTCCTTCTTATGTCGGCATAACTTTTATGTCGGTCTTGTGTTGTCTTGATTCTATCTCGAGTCTTAGTAATTACCCCCATAGTCTTCTCAATAATATCTGGTCCAAAAATTTTGCGTTCACCAACTTCGTCCTAATGAGCTGGTGATCGGCACTTCCTTCCATACAATGCTTCGTATGGTGCCATTTGGATAGTAGTTTGGCAACTATTAATGTAAGCAAATTTCACTAACGGTAGATAAGTCTTCCAACTTCCATCAAGATCCAACACAACTGTTCTGAGCATGTCTTCCAATGTCTGAATTGTCCTTTCTGATTGACCGTCTGTTTGAGGATGATGTGCTGAACTTAAGTTTTGTCTTCATAGCTGCTTGGAGACTTCCTCAAATTTCGATGTAAATCAGGGATCACGATCTGATATAATTTATACTAGCACTCCATGAAGGCTAACAATTTTCTCAATGTAAATTTGAGCGAAACGATCCATGCTAAAAATCATCTTTACTGGTATAAAATACACACTCTTCGTGAGTCTGTCCACGATAACCCAAATAACTTCATTCTTCCTTATTAATCTGGGTAGTCCTATCACGAAATTTATAGTAATATGTTCCCATTTCCATTCAGGAATATCTAGTGGGTTTAATAATCCTAATGGCCTTTGGTGTTTCGCCTTTACTTGCTGACAAATGAGACATCTTTCCACAAATTTGTCTATTGTCTGTTTCATATTCCTCCACCAAAAAATTTTCTCGAGTCCCTATATATTTTCATCCCTCTCGGATAAGCTGTATAAGGTGTGTTATGGGCTTCATCAAGAATTTTCTTTCTCAACTCTTCATCCTTAGGTACGCATCGTCTTCCATCATAGACAACGTTTCATCTAGTGTGATTGTAAATCCATGGATTTTTCCTGCGAGTACACGTTGTTTCATCTTGTTGAGAAAAATTTCAGCTTTCTGAACATTCTTGATTCGTTGTCTCAGAGTAGGCTGTATTGTCAATGTTGTAATCATGGCAGTTTCCTGATTAGGTGGTCTTAAAATTTCCAACCTTAAATTGGAAAAACCCTTAATAGAGATTCTTGTTGTGTGAGCAAAGTTGCAATCTGTCTATTGTTCTTTCTACTGAGCACAACTACAACAATATTTGCCTTTCCTGGGTGATATTGAATGGTGCAATCATAATCTTTAGCCAATTCTAACCACCTTCTCTTACGCATATTCAACTCCTTCTGTGTGAAGAAATACTTTAAGCTCTTGTGATCCGTGAAGATCTCACACATGTTGAATTTAGCATAAAGTTTCTCTTGTCGCAAAGTTTCTAACACAATGCATAGGTGTTCTTCATGTTGTTTCTTGTCTTGTGAGAAAACAAAAATATCATCTATGAAAACAATGACAAACTTATCTAGATAAGGATGAAACACCCTGTTCATCAAATCCATAAACACTGCTGGTGCATTCGATAATCCAAAATGCATAACGGTAAACTCAAAGTGATTGTATCTTGTCCTAAACGTTGTCTTAGGGATATCATAATTTTTGATCCTCAATTGGTGGTATCCTGATCTCAAGTCAATCTTGGAGAATGGCTCCCTTTAATTGATCGAACAAATCTTCTATCCTAGGCAAATGATATTTGTTCTAGATAGTTAACTGATTCAAATCCCGATAGTCAATGCACATTCTAAGAGATTCATCTATCTTTTCCACGAATAGTACTGGTGCTCCTTAAGGTGAAACACTAGGTCTGATAAATTTCTTATCCAACAAGTCTTGGATTTGGATCTTTAGTTCTTGTAATCCCTTGGGCGCAATTCTATATGGTGCCTTAGACACTGGTGCCGCTCCTAGCACTAAATCTATGGTGGATTCAACTTGACGATCTAGGGGAATCCCCGGTAAATCATCGGGAAATACGTCTAAAAATTCCTTAACCACTGCTTCATCTGTTGCCTTCCTTTCTTTCGTCTCTTTCCCCTTTATGTTCACCAAAAATCCTTGGCAATCTCTCTTTAGAAGCATTCTGATAGCTTTTATTGCTGACACTATCTTTACTCTAGTGTTGGTCTTTGCTCCATAAAAGACAAATTGATTCCCATTTGATCCTTCAAATTCAATTTCTCTATTATAACATTTAATGGTGGCTCGGTTCTTACTTAACCAATCTATACCCAATATAACATCGAAGTCTCTCATTTCTAGCACGTACAGATCAACTTTCATTTCTTGACCACTAATAGTAAGTTCCACTTCTCTCGCAGTTTTCTTAGTCTTAATAGTTTCTCCTAAGGGAATACTTACTTCTAGTGCTTCATTATTATCATAACAGTTTAGTCCAAGTTTTCTCCTAAAGTTCTCAGACATGAATGAATGTGAAGTTCCAGTATCAAATAATACAAGTGCAGGTATGTGAAATATGGGTAACATACCTGTCATGGTTTCGTTTTCCTCTGGCGCTTCTTCATTAGTCAAAGCGAAAACACAAGCTTTCCCCTTCTTGTCTTGGGGACGTCCCGGGCCTTGTTGAGGGCCTCCTATTCTTATTCCTGATGGGGCCTGATTTCCTACATTTGGGCGGTTTTCAATCCCGTGCCCCTAAGGTGGCACTTAAAACATAGCCCTTTCATAAGCACTCGCCAAAGTGGTACTTCCGGCAAGTAGAGCATTGGGGTACATTTCCAAGGTTTGGAACTTGGCTCCCAGATTGGTTTGAACCTTCGATTGGAGGAACGAAATTCCCTTTTTGAGGAGGAACCCATTTCCTCTTTCCCCCGTGTGATCGGGTGGTGGTGCAGGGTCTCGATCAAGATTCAAACTACGAGGATATGATTTGAGAACTCTCAATCACTTCCCTATAGGTGGGCAACCTTAAACCTCGATACGATACTCCCAATTTACGCCTTAACCTCTTTCAAATCTCCTCGCCTTCCTCCCATCCTGTGTTCACCATATGGGGTGCAAATCTAGACAATTGATTGAATTGTCTTTCATATTCCATCACCGATAACCTTCCTTGTTTTAAGTTAACAAATTCAGTTTTTTTTTTATCCCTAACTGATTCCGAAAAATAGCGATCAAGAACCATCCCTTTAAACTCATCCCATGTCAACTCCTTTTTCTGCCCATCTGTCAGTGTTTTTTCGTGCGACGTCCACCAGTGGGTTGCACTTTCAGCTAACTGAAACTTTCCACAAGACACTTTATGTGTTTCCGAACATTCTAGGTGATCGAAAATTCTTTCTAATTCCATGATCCACTCTTCCGTTACTATGGGACCCTCATTTCCATGGAGTCTAGGTGGTGTGAATCGTCTAAATTGTTCAACAATTTCGTTGGTGCGTGGCACCCCTCGTGGTGCAATTGGTGCATTCTGGGGAGTTATTTGTTGAACGATACCCTGTAGAGTAGTAAGAAAGTCCCTTGCAAATTCTGCCCCAGTTGCTCCAACTACAGGAGCTGCTGGTTCGGGTTCTGCTACATGCTCACTCGCAGTTGATTCGATTGAGGGCTCCCTTTCTGCCCTAGGCCTACCACGATGTCTTCTTGGTGGTGCCATTTCCAATAATTAACTGCAATATCAAAGTATCATAGTTAACTAGTGTAGACTCACTGGGGAGTATATTCCTAATGCAAAATTCTAACAACTAAACCCAATTTTATTTTTCATCCAAAGCTATAAATATTTTTGTCAATCTATCTAAAAGCCAACTAATTGTCAGTCTTATTTCGAGGACTAAGTTCAAAAGTCTAAGTTCATGAAGCATCAAATGATCTAAGTTCAAAGTTCTTTTATTCATGAAGTTCTTAAAAGCATCACTAGGTTTTCAAGATTTTGTCGTACTAGTTCCATAAAGTTCTCATAAAGTTCTTGTAAAGTTCCACTAAAGTTCTTCATAAATCATAATCATTTTTGTATGAGGAACAAGTTCATTTCATAAAATTTCCTTAAAGTAATATGCAATAATCAAAGCATTTTACTAAAACATACCTCAGAGCGAGCGTAGGTTCTGCTAGCGTGGTCGTCATTCCCATTTTTCAGTAATTAAGTTCTTATGAAAAAAAAATTTTAAAGAAAAATCATTTCTAGTCTACAGAAACGTAGACCCGCTCTGATACCACTTGTAACACCCCGAACCCATTTCGATTAGGAACATCACTGTGGTACACTTGAGTATTTATAAATAGTTTGCGGAAGCATAAATAATAATAATTTAAATATGAAAATGTGGGCTTAAAAATTTCTTAAATAAACTTAAGAGTAACAAAGGTGATAATGGTTTGATAAGAGTTACGCATTAATAAATTCATATTACATCACCATAATTTGTTTACTCTAAACACAAGTAATTTTAAATATTTGGGAAATATAGAACAACGCCCCACGATACCAAACCCCTACGCCTCAGCTCCTGGTTCATCATTATTATATGAAATGTAAAAACATTTGAAGGCGTGAGTTGTGAAACTCGAGTGGGAAACGTGTGATTACACTATATAGGTCAAATAATCATAATGCAATAAAAATCATTTTTCGACACCGAGGGGTATCCCCACCCGTTGGCGATACATATGGCTCTCGGCCTTTCTCGACACCGAGGGTCATCCCCACCCGTTAGCAGCTTACATATGGCTCTCGGCCTTTTCTAACACCGAAGGGTCATCCCCCATCCATTGGCAGCTTATAAATAGCCCGTAGGCACATTTTAGCAATTATAAAGAGTTGACAAATATAGTATAACAGTACGACATGCTTACAAAATCAGAAGTTTACCCACCTTTGAAGTTTAATAGAATGCTAGTGATGTATTTGTTTGAATGAGTCCGTATCCGATTGCGCCGCACCTAACACAGTTAATTCTTCAACTTAAATGACATAGGACAATGTAATAATCATCAAATAACTTATTCTCTCGAGCTAAGTAAAATCTAAAAGTTCCTAAAGTCAATTATTGCATAATCGGGTGTTCGGTACCCTTTTAAAGAGCTTTAAAAAAATGATAGGTGACCAAAGTCAAAAGTCAACAGTCAACTTAAAGTCAAAGTCACTTAAATTCAATTAATCCTTAATTAATCACCTAAATCAAATAATTCTTCCAACGACTCGTTTCAGATGGAAATCCCGGTTAATCGAAACCTTAACCTATAAAATCTTATCTCGAATTAAAATTCTTGATTATCTTAAAATATGATATGTCATCTCGAAAAATCTCGAAAATATCTTATTCACTATACCCGAACTTATTGATTTAATACTTAACGTTAAATAACTTGATAAGATTACATTGGTTTGCGTGTCAAGTACAAGTCACATCACATCACTATTCATGTCTCATCACATCACTATTCACATCACTATTCATGTCACATCACATCACTATTTACGTTATTATTCATGTCACATCAACTTTATGTCAAATCGGTCATTGTTGATCATTCTTATCTCAATTCTAATGAACCGCAACTGCTCCGGCACCGCCACCTCCGGTGGACGGTAGTCGGACCCGGCGGGGCGTATTTCTCCATTTTTGTGAGCTCTATTCAATTTTTCTGGTTCTCTAATTTTGAGCACTAAATATTTCATCAACTTATTATCCTCAAAATCACTTTTAGAAAATAAGAGTTTTCATCAAAAATCATCCTTAAGGCTTTAGGCTTCTAATTTTAACCAATAATGAAATAATGAGACCAAAAATTCTAAATTGATGAAATTTATCAACTATCTTAAGTTCTTCTCCAACAATCAATTATACAACTTCTAAAAATCTTCTTAAGTCATTAATATCAAGATTAAATCATCAAAAATCATTATAACTTAAAATTAAAAATATTTAATCATCCTACTACCATAATCATCAACTTGCAAATATCCCAACATATCTCCTTAATTCAAGAATTAAACTTTTTACATCCTTCTTAAACACACTACACCAAGAACACACGATTCTTTAAATTTCACCAAGAACACCAAGAACACACAATTCTTTAAATTTCACCAAGAACACACAATTCTTTAAATTTCACCAAGAACACACAATTCTTTAAATTTCACCAAGAACATCAAGAACACACAATTCTTTAAATTTCACCAAGAACACCAAGAACACACACTAAACTAATCTTCAAAATTTTTCTTTCACACACTTCACTAATTACACATAAATCTTTATATTTTACCAAGAACACCAAATTTAGCAGAAAATTCTGTTGTTGTAGCCGTTTTCGTAATTCGGCTATATCTCTTCAACGAAACATCCGATATTTGTGATTCTTATACCGTTAGAAAGCTAAGACAATTATCTACAAATGTTGCACTAACAAGAACAAGTCCCAATTATTACTACAAATAGGTCAAAAAGTGATATTACTGAAGGTCAGGCGTCTTTTTTCGGATTTCTGGCACAATTCACTATTTGAAGTATAACTTGGTCTACAAAACTTCAATTAACATGATTCAAGTTGCAAATGAAAGCTAAGACATAGATCTACAAGTAGGCAATAAGGTTTTGGTTCAAATATAGCTCAAAATATCCAGAAAATGCATTTTTGTATAGGGTTTAATCTCTGTCCGAAAATAAAGGTATTTTCCTTCTCTTTAACAAGATCAAATCACAAAAGAAAAATGAAATAAAACAAATCATTTCTATTTTTTTTTCAACTAAAGGCTGAAAATTTCAAGTTCAATAATGAGGTTTATAAACTTCATGTAATCACCATCAATTTACACTTCTAATGTTAGTTCTAGCATAAGATCAATATCCTATCATACTTAAATGAAAAGATAAAAATTAAAGAAAAAGATGAAGAACTTTTTACCTCTTTGAAGTCTTGAAAATAATAAAAATATTTGGCTAAGTATGGGAGTGTGAGGGTGTTGGAGGGTTTTTATAAAATTCAAGAGTGATTGGGGGTGGAAAATCCATTTTTACCCTCTTTCAAAATATCTTGCAAAATTAGATATTTTTAAAAATCTTCAAGTAAGCTATTTTTATTTTTTTAAAATCCCGAGAGTTAATTAAAACTCATTTTTTCATAAATTAGATGATCACTAATAATAATAAAATGTGATGTAGAAATTTTAGTCTATAAATCCAAAAATATAAATAAGCACTTTAGTAAAAATCTCCGTAAATTCACTTAATCGGTCTAAAATTCTCGATCCTAAAATTTAAGTCTGAAACTCCATAATAATATCCACAATACGTCATTGTGATGTCCATTCATATCTATTACCATAGTTAGGGGCAAAATCGGTTTTCGGATGCTCAAAATAAATAAAAATGCATAAAGCGAGTAAATCGGACATTTAAAATATAAACTAGATATTCGATGCAACATTATTCAGGAACATTAATTTAAAAGTTTCAAGTAATTAAAAAGGGTTGGGTCGTCACATCTAGCATATAATTTTGAGTTGTTGAGTTGCTCTCTCTCTCTCTCTCTCTCTCTCTCTCTCTCTCTCTCTCTCTCTCTCTCTCTCTCTCTCTCTCTCTCTCTCTCTCTCCCCTTCAACTTTTTAAAAATTTCCGGCCGGCCAATATTAATGGCAGTTTGACGAAATTTCGGAAATATGTAAACATTTTATCCTATCTCTAGCTCATCCTTTACACATTTCAGTATCGTAATTATTTTCGAACTAAGTTAGAATATTACGGCGGCCGTCAGCTTATTTATATATTGAATATTAGTTGGAACTTCGTGTACGTAGTTATAATATTCCCAGGCCTGCCAAAAATGAACAAAACACAACAGACAGTTTGTGTGAAGTCACAAACATAACTGGATATCCAAACTTCAAACAATACATTTAACTTGATGTGTAAATCGAATCAGATCTTAAACACAACTCGATATCTAGTTACATAACTCGATATCAAGTTAAGTAACCTAAATCGTCTTCCTCATTCATCCACAACCACCATTAACAAAGCATCAAGCTTTTCAAACTAAATCTAAATTGTCTAAACCCACAAATTCTACAAGACTAACAATAAATCATAACCTAAACATCTATAAACTAACTAAATCAACAAGAAAATATGAAATTAAACGAATTGAATGAAGAGTTGAGAATTACCTATCGTGTTGTTGATAATGTCGTCGTCAAAGCCATGTTTGCTAGTCGTCAATCAATATTTGGTCCCAAGTTATTTCTGTCGAGTTATGGGTGTGTGTGAGACTCGAAATGGTGTAAAATGGCTTAAGAAAAGTTTTAGGTTTCACGTGTAAAAATGGCTAAAAATATGTATTTTGAAAAAATGGCTGAAAAGTATTTAAGAGTGTGAGGAATGGCTAAAAAAACATAGGCACTGTAAAATGAAAATATTGCTTATAAGTCAACTTTATTGAAAAGAGAAAATAGAAAGAAAAAAAACAGCTCAGTATAGTAATAGTGAGAGCTAATATGATATTTATTTTTATCAAATAATACCAAATAAAAGAGCTTATACACTTTCGGAAAAAAAATTGTAATCTCCTTCTGTTTTAAGAATACTAATTTATAAATTAATAAAAATGTAACACCTCAAAAATTTTTATATATGAACATGCACATTTATTCAAATGCTTCAATTTTTTTCCGCCATCTTAAATACCGTATTTAAATTTAAAATAATATTTTATTCTTTTAAATGTATTTTGTTAACTACTTTGAATATTTATAAAATGTTAAGAATCAAGTTTGATTGCGCCCCTAACTTGAGAAAAAAGACAACAAATAATTCTTATCCATGAAATTAAAATTTATTAATGTATTTGAGATTTCTTATTTTAATAATGAAATTAGAAAAAAATTGGATTAGGTATTCGATGATCGCCTTAGGGCTTAAGACTGATGTCAAATATCGAGTTATGGATTATACAAGTTTATAAGTATGGAATTTAGACAAATAGAAATTTTAGATTTAAGAGGTATATTATACAATTACTATATTTACTTGGGATTATTGAGCAATTTTTTAATTTATTTGGGGCAATTGGGTAACATCCCATTTTCATAATTTTGAAATAAAACACGATTTATAAAAATGATAGTGCTATTTGAGATCAAACGCGATTTCTAAGTATTCTAAAGAACAATTGCATTTTAGAAAAATTAAAATAAAATAATTATATAATAACAATTCCCAAAAAAAATTTCCATAGGCCAAATTTAATTCTAAACTAAATAGTCCAAACAAAGAAAATATAAAATTGAAGTTCATTATTCTAAATTTTTATTTTTTGAGTCACCGCCACCACGTATCCCGCCAACTCCATCAATCTGAAATAGAAATTTATTTTGTGGTGAGCATTCAACAGCTCAATAGGGGCTATTTGTCCAAGCTAAATACACAATACACATCACATAATAACATGCTCAAAATTGAAAATTTAACTGTAGCTATGGCATTGAAACATAGCTCGCACTGCCGGTATTTTACACGAGGGAACTTTTATGCTCCGGACCTCTGTATGATTCCACACGACTATAGACACGTAGCACGTAGTTGTATAATTATCAAGTAACACATATCATGGATAAATAATATAGAATTAGAAAACCCATACCTCGAAAAGTAGCGTAGAATGTGATGAAACAGTGCAAGGTTCTATTCTCGAATTTTCTCGTTGCCTACACATTAAATTTTTAATTAGTATTAATATATTATAGCTTTTATATATAGTTTATATATATACAAATTTAATATAATATAATTAAAATTAATTGGGTGAAAAAAATTGGCTTGTTAGATTAAAAATGGGGATCCTAAAAATCAAAAATTCTTATTTCTCTTTTTCTTTTCTTTTTCTTTCTTCCTTTAGCTTTATCTCCTTTATTTTCCTTTACTTTTCTTCTCCAGTAAACTTTCCCTCAAATCCCTCTCTATTTACCTAACCCCAACCCCAACCCCAACCCCACGCCTCCTACCTACCTATCTCTCTCTCTTTTTCTTTTCTGCTTTTCTTTATTTTTTTGTTTCTCTTTTCCACCCCCACCCCCGGTTTCCCTTCAAATCCCTCTCTATCTACCTTACCCCACCCCCCATTTTCCTTCTTCTTCTTTCTCGTAACGGTCCCATTCCCCCATTCTCAATTTTTTCTTTTCCAGACCCACTTCCCCCTCCCATTTTTAATTGTTGCTTCCCTTCTTTTTTCACCGGCGGCGGCGACACGACAGTGTCCCCGAACGCCGCCCTCCCTCTTTCTCTATATTTGCTTCGATTTAGTCGGCTATGGTGTTTGGAGGTTGTGGGTTTGAGATTAAGGTTGGTTGCTTATGGCTTCTCAAATAGATGGAGACTTCGGGTTCCGGTAATAGAGTCACGTGACCCCTTAACCTCTGTATCATTCTCTTTTCTCAATATTAGCTGAAAGATTTTTGGTTGGATTGCTGGGTTATCCTAATGTTGATGGGGTTGTAGGGTGTGGTTAACAGTGGAAAAAAATATTCTTACCTTAGAATAAAACTAGTGTTTTGTATCGTGTAATGAGCAATGACATGATGAATAATTTTCAAATATAAGTGTTAAAATTTAAATTGGTGAACTACAACGAAAAAATTAATAACTCTATATAGTTCGTATAATAGTAAATTGTTTGATCAAATACTAACTACATTTGTTTGTTATTTTTTTAGAATTTTCAGAATGGTCTAAATAATACACCTTGTTAATTGTTAAAGCAAACAAACGATGGTGGATTTGTCCTCATAGCACAGATAAGTTAATATGTTACATGTATGTCTATTTGTATATAGATTCCATAAAACTAATAACCAACATGCAAACAATGATTGATATTAGAATTAAAAAAAATATAATAAGAATACCTTTATCATTATCACATCTCTACTGTGCATATTCTCTAGTACACTATATATAACCCGTAAGCTTTCTAATTATAGCATCTCTTTGTTCTTAAACTTAGATATTTTTGTAAAATATCTAGAATCTTTTTTTTTTAATTTTAGACCTAAATGCAAATATGTGTTATTTAAACCAAATCGTTCTGATTTGCATATCCGTATAATAATATAACACTGAAAATAGGCTATGTTCCAAATTATATAGAATCTTGTTGTATTCTAGCCAAAAATTATAATGTTAATCCAAGTAGTCAATTTTGATGTGCATATATCTATATCTATATCTATATCTATATTACACTAACTAAAATATTATATTTTTGTTAAATACATAGAATCGAATCTTGTAATATTCGTAGCATTTAAATATACAACATTTATATGCAGATCGTTTCCTATATATATGTATAGAACTTCACATATGGAAAATTTGGATATATATGTAAAATATATAAATCTACTGTGTTTTTTTTATAGTATCATTGAGATTGACAAATACATGATTTTACGCTACAAATCTTCTATGTTTTAATATTACTATTTATTTAATGTTTTAATATTACTATTTATTTATTGTATATGCTGAAGATATATGAAAATCATGTGATATTATGTATCTTGTGATAAATACAATACATGCATGATTAATATATTGTATTCACAATTTAAATTTGTTTTATCTTTACATGTATTATAAATATTTTGTAAATAAATGATATGTGATAATTAATATTTCTCAAAATGATGGGCACATATCAATGTAGTAACACAAAACACATACATTTTTCAAACATTTATTGAATTTTGTTCATTCTGTTTAATTTTGTTATCTCATAAGTTCCTATACAAATGTTTTAAGATGGAAGAGTTTCTGGCTATGTAAACCTAGTGTTTAAATGATCACAAATATGTTAAGTGATGTTATGAGCTTGATATGATTAACTCAAAATATTGTAATTGGAGAATTTTAAGATTTCCGAGCATCAAAGCTTCTGTTAAATTTTGTAAATTTTAAACATGACTGATCAGTTACCATACAATACATGCATACTTATAATTCTAATTAATGACTGTAGTGGTTATACTTATACACAGTGTTGGTTGTGGGAGTCATAATACGTGATGTCATAATGCTTCCTTTGTGTTGTCAATATTCATGTATTATTTCATATCAGGTCATAGATGATCAGGATTGCATTTAGATCTTTTTCTAGATTACTATGTCAAATAATATAGAAATAGTACACTATAAATGAAATGTATTAAAAAAATGAATTGTATAGTAGAAAATTTATAATTGGAACATTCAAGGGTTACATATATTTCCTCTACAAACAATAATCAATACTCAATATAATCCAAATGGCCAAGCCAAAAGAGAGTCCCAAATCAAGAAAGGACTACTTGATTGGTATTATCTTGTCACAGTCTCTATGTTACAATAAGCATCATCTTTTAATTGGTGATAAGCAATCGTCAGTGAGAAGTAGTCTTTCAGTTTAAAATGTTTCTTCTAACATTGAATATAATATTCCTGTAAGTACAAAAATATATCTGTAATTTTTTAATCCATGATAATAAAACTCTAATTACAACACGATCTATATAGAAAATAAAAGATTTAGCTCATCTTATACTTATCGGTTTGATTTGTTACAATGAGATCTTTTAATGCGTATGCATGTTCATCTTTTAGTATTTCTCGGAAATTAGCAATTTGAAATTTCCGAATGGTAGCATGTATTTGTTCACCCTACCATTAATAGTGACAACAATTAGTAGTTTTCAAATTAAAAATCGATAAAATAAAAAATACAACAAAAAATAAAATAACATAAAATAAAAAAGTAAGCTTACAACACTGTTGTAGAACATACATTCGAGACTTAACACTTGTCACTATACGTTGGTTTCGCACACATTCGAGACTTAACACTTGGTTCACGTTATTGTTACTGTACGATGGTTTCTCGTAAATCTGCATGAGACTTAACTTGACAGACCAAAGAGTCTTATTACCGTATCGTAAATCCACACGAGCTTTAGCTTAACAATCCAAATAGTCTTATTGATATTCAAGTTGTGTATAAGGATAATAAAAGGAGCGATTGTTATTTATCTATCCTCTTGATTGTGATTCCCGAAAGAGAGAAAGTATAAGTTTGATATTGCAGTTTTGAGTGCATAAAAAAAAGTACATGGACCATTATATATTTATAGCCACAAAGGCATTACTATTTAGGAAAAAGAAGTCAAAAAGTCAACATGCATAATAGATATGTGTATGAGATATCTCGCTACAATTTTTATTAGTTTGGAAACTTATCCAATGATTGGAAATTGTGTACAAAATTAATATACACTTATCATGAGTTGTTAATAATATTTAGTATTTAGTATTAAATTGTTTGACTTTTAAAATAAGTATCTGATTAATTTATTTGGAAATTATAAAATTATTAAATATGTTATAGTTTTTTAAGATAGAGAATTATTATTGTTATATAGTGTTCTTTGCATTAGTTATCGATCATGAGTTTTTAAACAATATATATAGATTACTTAACAAATATAACTTACTGCCTTTTTTTGTTATATAGAGATATTCGTAATAATTGTATATCATGGACGAAATTTATATTTGACCGCAATATCAGTAAAAAAAATAGACGTATTCTAATTAGTTGGTAATATTCAGCGAGTAATAGCTACATTAAATCAACATTCAACATTAATTGACTGACAAATAATCATATAAGCTATTTATGGAAATTTTCACGTAATAAAATACACGTTATGGATGTTTTATTTACATAGGTATTTTATCCATACGAATTAAGTTTTATATTCCAAATTTATTGAGATTCAGACAGAAAATTTCCATAATCAAAAGCGGAATTTTCGAATTCAAAAACACGACTGATTTATGAATTCCAATATAATATTCAAAGGAAGAGTCAGAAAGTGATAACTAATCACATCACTGATTTGATTTAATTGATACAACTGGATATATGTTTATTATATATTTTTCTAATAAAACTCATATTTCGTTTTTAGCAAGAATTAAGGTTTATATTCCAAGTTTATTAAGATTCAGACATTAACCTTTCATAATTCACTGCGGAATTTAAGAACTCAAAAATACGACCGATTTATTAATTCCGAGAATTAAAGGACGAATAAGGCAACAATAACTAATCATGTCACTGATTGATTTAATTGATACAATTGGATATATTTTTGTTATATACTTTTTAATAAAATTTATATTTCGTTTTTGGCAATACCTTTTAGGCGGGAAAACAGAAATAGGAACCATTTTGCTTTTATATATATATATATATATAAATTTCAGAATTTGCTGGTTTATTGGATAGTACAGAGGGTATGAGTTTATATAGTGTAAGGTTGTGAATTTGTTGTAGGAGGAAGATTTCAGGGTGTTTAATATGTATAATTGTAATATGTGATTTGCTGAAATTTGTGATTAATCAAGCTGAAATTTTGGATGGGAAGTATACGTTTATAAACTGAAAATTTTGATAATTATAAGATGTAATATGTAATTTGCTTATTAGTTCGTATGATTATGCTTAAAAGATGCTAGCTATAATTTTTTATAATATCTATGCTATTGAAGCCCAATTTTCGGTTTCAGTTTTAGAATGGAATCTTAATTAGGCTGAAATATTTGTACACAGTTATGTTAAAAAAAATCTGGAGTTAAATAAAATATACTAGTTATAATAATTACATATAATTACCATGTTTAGTATAAGAAATTATAGGCTTGAGCTAGGTAAAGAGATTTACTATTATTTCTAATTTCTAATGGGCCAAAATATAAAGTCTAAAAACTAATTTATTAAGCCCAAATATAATAGAATTTTAGAATTTCCCAATCTAAAAAAAATCCCTAATTATTAGATAATCGAGCGCCTAATTTGTATTTCTCCCCAGTTTCTCGAGTACTACATCTTACTCCCTTAAAAATTAATTTCATCCTCGAAATTCGAATACTTACCATAATTAAAAAAATCTGGGTACTTAGCTCGAACATCCTCCTCTCGTTCCCATGTGGCTTCGTTCTTATCGTGCCGTTTCCATTGGACTTCGATTAGGGTCACATCTTTATTTCTTAATTTATGTATTTTTCATTCTAAGATAACCTCAGGTGCTTCTTCGTAAGTCAAATCATCCTTGATTTCTAATTCCGAATTATTGACAATATCACTTGGGTCATAAACGTACTTTCTGAGCATTGATACATGGAATACATTGTGAACGAATGACAACTTCAGTGGTAATGCCAATTGGTATGCTAGTTCACCGATTCATCGTAGAATTTCGAACGGGCCAATGTATCTTGGCTTTAATTTTCCCTTTTCACCGAAACGAAAAACACCCCTCATAGTGCCACTTTCAAGAATAGTTTTTCTCCCACATCAAATTATAAATCCTTCCTCAGTCGGTCAGCGTAAGATTCATGTCTGCTTTGTGCTATCTTCATCTGGTCCCGAACTTTCTCAATTTTCTCAACTGTCTGCTCAACTAATTCTTGTCCTAAAATTTTCTTCTCACCCACTTCGCTCCAATACAAGGGTGATCTACACTTTCTTTCCTACAATGTCTCGTACGAAGTCATTTTAATGGTCGCTTGATAACTATTATTGTGCGAACTCCACCAAAGGAAATATTGACTTCCACTTTTCACCATAATCGAGCACACATACCCTCAACATGTCTTCTAGTATTTGTATTATTCTTTTCGACTGTCCATCTGTCTGTGGGTGATAAGATGTACCAAAGCTTAACTTTGTTCCCAAGGCTGTTTGCAGACTTTCTCAAAGTTTAAAGTGAAAAGTGGGTCTTTATCTAACACTATCGTCACAGGGATCTCGTGCAACCTTACAACTTCTTTAATATATATCCTTGCATATTGGTCCATTTTTAGCGTCATTTTCACTAGCAGAACATGTGTTGATTTGGTCACTCTGTCAACTATAACACACACAACATTATTCTTCTTGACCAATAGAGACAACCTGACTATGAAATTCATTGTTATATGTTCCCATTTCCATTCTAGGATTTCAAGGGGTTCTAGTAAAACTGATGGTCTTTGATGTTCGGTTTTGACTTCCTGACACGCCAAACATCTCGCTATAAATGTTTTGATATCTCTTTTTATGCTCCTCCACCAGAAGACTTCTTTCAAGTCTCCTACATCTTCGTACCACTAGGGTGAGCCGTATATGGCATACTATGAGCTTACTCAAGACTTTCTCTTCTAAGTTCTTCATTCTTAGGCACACATAATCTCCCTTCGTATGCCAATACGCCGTTAGCCATCATCTCAAAACCCTTAATGTTTCCTTCTTCATTTTATTCAGAAATATATATTGTGGTTGAGTCTCTTTGATTCTATCTCGCAACGTGGGTCGCATTACTAGTGTTGCTAGCATTGACTCTATACTTCTCGGCGGAGTCACGATCTCAATTTTTATCTTGGTGAACTCTTTCACCAATTTCTCTTGCTTTGTTAGCAAACATGATATTTTGCTCTTAGTTTGTCGGCTTAGAGCATGCGCTACCACGTTAGCTTTACCCAGATGGTAATTGATAGTGCAATCATAATCTTTCACTAACTCCAACCACCTTCTTTGCCTCTAGCTCTTTTGTGTGAAGAGATACTTTAGACTTTTATGGTCCGTGTATATCTCACACTTACTTCCATACAAGTAGTGTCGCCAAATCTTTAGTGTGTATACTACTGCGGCTAGGTCCAAGTCATGGCTAGGGTAATTCAACTCATGTGGCTTTAGTTATCAACTACCTTACCATGTTGCATCAAAACACACCCAAGGTCTAGCTTTGATGCATCACTGTAAATAATAAATCGCTTTGTAGGGTCGGGTATTGTTTTCCTTGCATTTTCTCGTTCCATATGAATTTCTCCGCTTTTCTTGTCAACCGAGTCATGGGTGCAGCTATTTTAGAAAATTCCTCAATAAATCTTCGGTAATAGCCCGCCAAACCAAGAAAACTAGGAACTTCACTAGCATTCGTAGGTGCTTTCCACTCATTGGAAGCTTCGACCTTATCTGGGTTGACCTCAATTCCTTGTGCAGTTACAACATGTCTGAGGAAAACTACTCGGTCTATCCACAATTTGCACTTACTGAACTTCGCGTACAACTTCTCTTTGCAAAGTATTTCGAGTGTTATTCTCAGATGCTCTTTGTGTTCATTCTTATTTTTCGAATATATAAGTACGTCGTCAGTAAAGACAACACTAAATTTATCCAAGTACGGGTGAAATACCCTATTCATCAAGTCCATGAACACTGTTGATGCATTGCTTAACCCAAAAGGCATCACTACAAACTCGTAGTGTCCATAACGAGTTCTAAATGATGTTTTGGGGATATCACTCTCCTTAATTTTCAACTAGTGATATTTGAATCTAAGGTCGATCTTAGAAAATGTTCATGCACCCCTTAGTTGATCGAATAAGTCTTCAATCCGAGGTAATAGATACTTATTCTTTATTGTGAGTCGATTTAGCTCCCTGTAATTGATACACATTCTTAAAGTCTCATCATTCTTCTTGACGAATAGCACTGGAGCTCTCCAAGGCGATACACTTGGTCGAATGAACTTTAAGTCCAATAACTCATGTATTTGCATTTTTAGTTCCTATAACTCATTTGGCGACATTCTGTATCGTGCCTTGGAGATTGGTGCCACTCCAAGTTTCAAGTCTATCATAAACTCCACTTGACGATCTGGTGGGATTCCTTGTAGATCCTTTGGAAACACATCTAGGAGTTCTCTTACAATCGGCATATTTGTCGGTTTTAATTCAGATGTCGGGTTCTGACTATGTTTACCAAATACCCTTGACAATTGTCTGAGGTACATTTCTAGTCCTTGCCCCGTAGTACTTTATTTCCCCATCCCTTGGTAACTGAGAGTTATCTCCCTCTCTTTACACTTAATGCTTGCCTGATGTCGGCTAAGCCAGTCCATACCCAAAATTACATCAAAGTCCTTCATGCCAAGTACATACAAGTCAACACTAAAGTTCTTTCCTCCTATGTTCACGCTACATTCTTAACATTTGAGTCTGTAATCATCGTCTTTCCTGACGGTAAGCTAATCTCAAGCAGATCATCTACATGTTCTTTTATTTGCCCAATCATAGTATGAAATTAGTAGATATAAATGAGTGTGTGGCACCAGTGTCAAAAAGAGTAAAAGCAGGTACATTACATACTGACAGCATATCAGACATCGTACCTACTTCATTCTTAGCCTCTCGTTGAGTCATAACGTACAACCTTGCATTCCCCCCAGTCGTCTTCTGACCCAATCATGTACCTTTGTACTTCGTACAGTCCCTTGCAGCATGCCCTGGTGTCTTACACCAATAACAAACTCCTTTTCCCATAAAGGCATTCTCCATAGTGGCACTTACCACATACTGGGCATTGGGGTTTCTCTTTTGGTGGTGGCTGAGCAGGACCTCCTCCAACCTTAGCCAACTTATTTTTATTCTCACCACCATTGTAAGTTGGTCCATCCCACTTTCTCTTGGGTGCCTCCTTTGTTTTGCGCGGATTTTCTTCTAGGTTCATGTTCACTGCAACCAATCGAGCTCAATCCTACTGCTTGTGCATATGTAACATCTCCAAGGGCACTAATTATCCCACTCAACTCCGGACGGAGTCCTTCTACAAACCTCTCGGTCTTCATTTGATCAATGCTGACCAAATGCGTCGCATAATGCGACAACTGGTTGAATTATCGTTCATATCAAGCACTGACATACTTCCTTGTACGAGGCTCATGAACTCTATCGCCTTTTTGTTTCTATGAGCTTGTGGGAAAAATTGGCGCGCGACAAGCTCGTTGAAATCCCTCCATGTTAGCGCATCTCTTTCTTCGATCGTGCGCAGGTGTAGGTCCCACCAATGTTTTGTGTCCTACTTCAGTTGGAAGATTGCACACGACACGTTGTGTGCTTCTGAGCAAGCTATCAAGTCAAATACTTACTCTAATTCTCCAATCCATTCTTCTACAACCACTGGGTCCTCAAGTCCCGTAAGCACTGGCGTCCTGTAGCGCCGAACTTGCTCCACCACTTGTGAGGTAGTGTTTATAGGAGCATGATGGTTTTGGCCATTGTGAGCATTAGCCATATTGTGTTGAGTCAGGCCTTGCACTACAGTTACGAGGTTGGCTACTATGGTTGCTAATTCTCTCGTATTGCCTTGAATTGGGGCATTTCTAGTGGGTGTCTCGTCACCAGTTGCGTCCTGGTTTCGGTTAACATGTTCTGGTGCCATCTAAAATCATAAAATAAATCGTCTTAGTATATCTATATAGAATTTAAATCTTAATATCTAAGGGGTGTAACCCATAAGTTTAATCCAAAATTTATCTAATTCACAAAGATTATAAGGTAAAAAGTAACCCATAAGTTTACATTGATTCAATCTTATTGTTTGGTTTTTCTCAAATATATGATTTAAACCTATTTGTCAAATTCTTAACTGAATCATCAAGGAATTAAAGTAAAACAGTCATACAACACCAATAATAATAATAATAATAATAATAATAATAATGTAATATTTATATTAATGCATGCTTTATTTAATAAGCAAGGGAATACCTGAGGTTTTATTTAAATCTATGCCACATCGTGGCGATCATCCCCGGGCAGAACTTTCAGTCACTTCCTCAGCAGGCTCTTCTTCAGGTTCATCCTCAGACTCTTCTTCAGGCTCCTCCATGGGTGCCCTCACAAGTTCCCCCACAGACGCCACCACAGGCTGCAAGGCCTCTATGGCCACATGGGTAACCCACTTGCTGAACATTAAAGCTGTGAAACCGCCATAATCGAGTTTGGCCTCCTGACGGTTTTCGTCATATGTTATAAGTTGTGCCAATACTCATTCACCCTTAACCTTCCACAAGTCGGGCTGCTTATCAATCACCCTACGAATCGCACCATAGTCATATGGTGCCCCAGGAGGTCTTTGATTCGAAGCCATTCCTGGTGCATTGTTACAATGAAAGTCCCCATATGTTGTCGCTATCTTTCTTTCTATACTAGAAATATCGGTCCAGCCTAAAAGTCGGGTGGTCATGTGGCCAATTTATACAGATTTTCTAGCGGTGCTTCTATATCTTTTAGCCATCTACAAGTTTCATGTTAAAAGTCATATATGTTCGTTTATAAAATTACAAAAGGTACATTATTATTTATATCATAAGAGAACTACAAATTATATTTCACGTATTACTAAAATGAATTGACAGTTTATCATGTAACCGTTGCTATGGAAAATATGTACATCTCATTTTCATAATTTTGAAATAAAACACGATTTATAAAAATTATAGTGCTATTTGAGATAAAACGCTATTTCTAAGTATTCTAAAGAACAATTACATTTCAAAATAATTAAAAAAATAATTATTTTATAACAATTCCCAAAAATTATTCCATAGGACAATTTTAATTCTAAACAAAATAGTCCAAACAAAGAAAATATAAAATTGAAGTTCATTATTCTAAATTTTTATTTTTGGGGACAGTGCCGCCACGTGTACCGCCAACTCCATCAATCTGAATAGAAATTTATTTTGGGTTAGCATTCAACAGCTCAGTAGGGACTATTTGTCAAAGTTAAATACACAATACATATCACATAATAGCATGCTTAAAATTGAAAATTTAACTGTAGCTATGACATTGAAACATGGTTCTTGTAATATCCTATTTTCATAATTTTGAAATAAAACATGATTTATAAAAATGATAGTGCTATTTGAGATAAAACGCGATTTCTAATTATTCTAAAGAACAATTACATTTTAAAAATAAAATAAAGTAAAATAATTATTTAATAACAATTCCCAAAAATTATTCCATAGGCCGGTTTTAATTCTAAAAACAGAATAGTCGAAACAGAGAAAATATAAAATTGAAGTTCATTATTTTAAATTTTTATTTTTCGGGTCACCGCCACCATGTGTCTCACCAACTCCATCAATCTGAATTCTGAAATAGAAACTTATTTTGGGTGAGCATTCAACAACTCAGTAGAGACTATTTGTCAAAGTTAAATACACAATACACATCACATAATAACATGCTTAAAATTGAAATTTAACTGTAGCTATGACATTGGAACATGGCTCTGTAACATCTCATTTTCATAATTTTGAAATAAAACATGATTTATAAAAATGATAGTGCTATTTGAGATAAAATGCGATTTCTAAGTATTCTAAAGAACAATTACATTTAAAAATTAAAATAGAATAAAATAGTTATTTCATAAAAATTCTCAAAAATTATTCCATAGGCCGATTTTAATTCTAAACAAAATAGTTCAAACAAAGAAAATATAAAATTGAATTTCATTAATCTAAATTTTTATTTTTCGGGTCACCGCCACCATGTATATTGTCAACTCCATCAATCTGAAATAGAAATTTATTTTGGGGTGAGCATTCAACAGCTCAGTAGGGCCATTTATCCAAGCTAAATACACAATATGCATCACATAATGACATGCTTAAAGTTGAAAATTTAACTATACCTACATCATTGAAACATGGTTCGCACTGTCAGAATTTCACCCGAGGAAACTTTTATGCCCCAGACCGTTGTATGGTCCCATGCGACTATAGACACGTAACACGTAGTAGCATAATTATCAAGTAACATATATCATGCATTTAACGAGGACAAATAATATAGAATTAGAAAACCCCTACATCGAAAAGTAGCTTAGAATGTGATGAAACAGTGCAAGGTTCTATTCCCGAAAATTCTCATTGCCTACACATTAAATTTTTAATTAGTTTTAGTATATTATAACTTTTATATATAGTTTATATATATATATATATAAATATAATATAATTAAAATTAATTGGGTAAAAAATATTGGCTTGCTAGATTAAAAATGGGGATCCTAATAGTCAAAAATTCATATTTCTCCTTTTCTTTTCTTTTTCATTCTTCCTTTCCCTTTTTCTTCTTTCTTTTCCTTTACTTTTCTTCCCCAGTAAACTTTCCCTCAAATCCCTCTCTAGTTACCTTACCCCGACCCCAACCCCAACCCCACGCCCCCTACCGAGCCTCTGTATGGTCCCACACGACTACAGACACGTAACACGTAGTTGCATAATTATCAAGTAACACATATCATGCATTTAACGAGGACAAAAATATAGAATTAAAAAACACACTTACCTAGAAAAGTAGCATAGAATGTGATGAAACAGTGCAAGGTTCTATTCCCAAAAATTCTCGTTGCCTACACATTAAATTTTTAATTAGTATTAATATATTCTTTTATATGTAGTTTATATATATATATACAAATATAATATAATTAAAATTAATTGGGTAAAAAAAATTGGCTTGCTTGATTAAAAATGGGGATCCTAAAAGTAAAAAATTCTTATTTCTCTTTTTTTTTTTTTTTTTCTTCCTTTCCCTTTTTCTCCTTTTTTTTCCTTTACTTTTCTTCCCCAGTAAACTTTCCCCCAAATTCCTCTCTATTTACCTTACCCCAATCCCAACCCCATGTTAGATAAATATTTTTATCATAATTTTGATGATTTTATTTTAATGTGTTTTTACACCAAAACAATGTTTCTAAATGTTGTCCAAATATTCCCGATCGATCTAAAATATTTTTACTAATTTTTCGGAGTATTTCTTGAAGTTTGTTTTCGACAAAAATTGGACAATACTTCTGTCTCGTGTTCAACCGGTCGCCTTATAAGGCAACATGTGTCTGGAAGATAATTTCCAAAAACAGAAACGAGACGTTTGAAAATTTCTTGGAGGTCGACCGGTCTCGCAGACATCAACCGGTATCAGAAAAGAAGAAATGAAAGCCAGAACACTCTGTATCACATTTTGGTGATGTCCAACCGGTCCAGGGCAGGGCCGACCGGTCAGACCCTAGGTCGACCGGTCGAGGCCCTGTTGGATCGGTCCTCCGGTGTGATTTTGCTATATCATTTTCAATTCTGTATTAGAAGTCGACCGGTTGCCCTACCGTTTTGACAGCAAATTCTGTAACGCCCCGAAATTTTGGATTATAAAAATATACACATACATTCATTTCGCCGAATACTTTTTTTTTTAAACATAAAAAACATGAGAAAGACAACTCGTTATGGCGAGCCATTTAATTTTCAAAAGAACAATAATTACAATGGAAACAATCACATAGAATAATTTGAATAAAATTTGACATCTACATATAATTCTAACAGACCATTTGACAGTGAAAGACTTTAAAAAAAATCGCGTACATACATTTATTTATAAGAGGAAATAGGTCTGTAAATATATTTCTTTCAAAATTCAATAGCAACAGCGAAAGCAAATTATAAAGTGTAGAAAATTCATGTATTCATTTATTTCTAAGACAATCGGACATTTATTAATCTATATAAAAAAATATCCCTTTTAGTCTATTTGCATAAATAAACTTAGAAAATCATAGTAATTCATCATTTATTATCTCAACTCAAAATTTTCCTAGAAACTGTACATTTGTTTTCAACACAAATCAAAGTCTAGCATCGTAGGTAAATACTTTGAAAATAATAATATTTTTAACAATTTCTTATTCAATTGAAAATTAGCATTTAGAAAAAGACATCACTCTAGCAGTTTCATAGGCAAATCATAATTCGTATAATAATTTCTTACTCAATTGAAAACAATATTTAAAAATAAAAAAAAATACATTACTCCAGTAGTTTCATAGGCCACCCATTATCCACCGCCAATAACCATCGCCGACTCCTTAAACTGAAAAGTTTGTTATATGTGGGGTGAGCGACACAACTCAGTGGAGTATAAATTGTCCAAGCTAAATATACAGATATCTCACATAGGCATGCAAATACAATCCAATAGGACATAGCATAGATCTTTTGAAAAACCATAGACATGGACAATAGTTGCACTGCAGGGGTTCCACCTGAGGGATACATCGACCCCGGACCTCTTGAGTCTCTGGCTCAATAGTGCCTAAGCAACTGTACTACACATTCATGCAAAATAATATAAGCATTTAACAAGGACAATAAAGTTTAGAAAACAAACCCACCTCGAAACTTTGCTTGAAAAATAGTAGAATGATTTGATGCAATATCCCTATTGAACTTCAGAGCTCGTCGTCCTCGTCGCCTAACATGGAAATATATACTTCTTAGTCCTAGAAGTCAAAACTTAAGTATTAACCTCGATATCGGAAGCACTAAAATAACATTCGTGGAAGCTCACGGTATTTTCCTAAGGTTTAGGGTTCAACTTGGTTGGTTTGAACAATACTAAATTCTGGCATCTTAGTTTGAAAATTCAATAACTACCAAAGTACTCATTGGATTAATATGAGATTTTAACCGTACGATACAAACGTCATGAAGAATAACATATTAAAATTTCATAAAATTATGAACAATATAGATTGGGTTTCGAAATTTATAAGAAAATTACCTTAGGAGTTGAGAATGAAATAGGAAAGGCAATTGAAGGATCATGGCGTTGAAGAAAAACTTCGTCTAGGTTGTATGGTAGACGATGGGGCTGTGGTGGCGCAGAGAATAGAGTCGGAACGTGTTTCCTTTTGGTCCCCTCTAATGTGGTATAATAAAACCCTAATAACAAAAGAGTCCTAATATAATTACCCTAGCTAGTTTCCCAAACACCTTAGGATTCCTCATGGGCCAAGTAATTGGATAATAAACCCAATAGTAATAATAATTCACTAATGGGCCATCTAACTAATTAAATACACCCTTTATTTTCCCGGGTGTTACAAACTCCCCTTCTTAAAAAAAATTCGTCCTCGAAATTTGGTCAACTTAATTCAAACTGTAATAACGTCTAAATATCTTGCTAGAATCTCATCATTTCATTCCCAAGTTGCCTCGTCCTGGCCATCTCAACTATTGTTATAAGAAAAATCCACTAAAAGTAAATATGCCTCCAAATTACTCCGAAAATCCGAATACATGTCTCTTAAGATTCTATTGTTCTTTCAGTTTGTCCATCCGTCTATAGATGTTGTAGCCCAATAAAATTTAATCTTATTCCCCTATATCGTTGCAAGTTTCTCCAAACATTCAAAGTTAACTAGTATCTCTCTGATAGTCTCGCTATTTCTCTTGTGTACAATTGGACGAATTGCTCTAAACTATATGTCATCTGCAAAAGTGTGTAGATTTGGTCAATCGGTCAAAAATATTCCATCTCGTGATTTTTCTTAGTTGGACGCGACTAACTTACAACAAAGTCAATATATACATGCTTTCAACTTTCATTCGAGGATATCATGTGTCTTAACAAATATCTTGCCAGTCGTTGGTATTTGATCTTAACTTGTTGGCGTGTCATGCATCTATCCATAAAGTTCCAATACTTCCTATCATATTCCTTCACCAAAAATACATTTTGCATATCCAGACAAATCTTTGTAACTCATTGGTGAGTGGTGTACGATATCCAATGTGTTTAACCTAATGTCACAGTTCTTCCTTAAGTAAAACCAAAAATCATTTGTAGGCTAGTACACCATTAACGACTATAACAAATCCGTTGAGGTCTGCAATTAGATCATGGTTTCGCATCTTACCTATATGTCACTTGTGCCTCATAAATCGTATCTCTAAGTACAAGTCATTCAACCATTATTGTAGTAATTGGTTCAATCCACAAAAAGGTGTGACAACCTCGATTATCAACTTAGCAAACTCTCTCGTCAAGTATTCTTATTCTACTGGTAAACTGGTCAATCCTTATTTAACTTCTTAGAAATCCTCCGCACACTTCTCGCTCCACTGAAACTTCACATTTTCCTGCAACTCTAGTCTCTGGTGTTGAGCTCTAAAAAAAAATACTTTCTATAAACCTTATGTAATACCCAAATGGGTCTAGAAACATTGAACTTCATTCACAATCGTAACTATACTCCATTCATTAATAACTTCAACTTTAACCAGGTCAATTTATATTCCTCATACGATAACAATCTGACCAACTTGATTCTTGATTACACTTGCACTTCAATTGTATTATTATTGTCGAGTTGTAATCTTGAATTTGGGTTCATCATTCAACACAAGATATCCTTATGAGTGTTCTTGTGGTAAGAACACACTTGGGTGATCTTAGGTGTTAGGTGTAAGAAGATTGTGGTAATCTTCTTGTGGAAGAGTTTGGTGCTCTTCGAGGTGTTGGAGAGTTTGGTGCTTTTCGAGGTGTTGGAGAGTTTGGTGCTCTTCAAGGTGGAAGATTGTGGTAATCTTCACAAGGTGTTGTAGCTAGAAGATTGTGGTAATCTTCAAAGAGGTGGTGTAAGAAGAGTGTGGTACTCTTAAAGGTGAAGTTGTAATAATTTTGTAATTATTAATAAAATCTTTTTTTTTAAAATCCATCCCGGAGATACTGGAGTGGTAGAGGATTAGGCCCTAGGTGGGTTGAACCTTTATAAATCGACGCGTGTTATTTATTTTCCTGCACCTTCATTCTTGTCATTGCTTATTCATTCGAAAAAGAGGGCGAAGTTCGGTAAATCGGCATAATCTATTCATCCCTCCCTCTAGATTATCGTAGCCAATTGGACTAACAAGTGGTATCAGAGCCAAACTCTTTGGAAAGCTCGTTCCACATTGTGAGTAAAGAGGAAATATCCATGGCTATGAACGAGAGCTATCTATCAACCGGTGCTTCATTTAATAGACCGCCTCTCCTCGACTCCAACAATTATGCATTTTGGAAGGACCGAATGGAATGCTTCTTACACGATTGCGGGTTCGATATTTAGAACACGGTTATAAATGGAGTATCCATCCCGATGAAGAAAAAAGAAGACGGAACTCAAATCCCCGAAGCCCTCAAGGAGTTTGATGATGAAGACAAGAAAATATTCTCCTTAAACGGTAAAGCTCTTAACATTCTTCATTGTTCTCTTACCGCTACGGAATATAATCGTATTAGAGGTATTCGATCCGCTCATGATGTCTGGGAAAAATTGGAGGTTATCTATGAAGGCACAAAGAAAGTGAAACAAGCTCGAAAGACCATGTTGGTCAAAAAGTTCAAAAATTTCACTATGAATATTGGTGAAAATATTTCTAGAATGGTTGAAAGGCTTGACAATATTGTAAATCCTCTAGTTGCACTTGGGAAAATTATTTTCGAAGAGGATAAGGTTACAAAAATTCTTAATGCTCTTCCTGCCTCTTGGTCCGAAAAAGTTACCGCTATTACGGAAGCTCAAAATTTGGAAACTCTAAATTTTGATGAGCTTATTGGCAATCTTCTCATCTATGAAGTTTATATCAATGAAAGGAGTAACTCAAAGGCATCAACTTATCAACCGGGTATGGGATCAACTCCAAAAGGTCTTGCCTCAAAATCGAAAAATTATTATTCTAGTGATGAGGAAGATGAAGATGAAGATGAAGATGATGATGAATATGAAGATGAGGAGCTTATTAGAAAATTTACAAAATTTGTAAATAAAAACAAAGAAAGAAAAATAAGAGACAATTCTTGCTTTAGATGCGAAAAACCCGGACACCATATTGCAAATTGTCCAAAAGAGAAAGAAGAGCAAAGAAAGAAAAAGCAATTTCACAAAGCCTTGAAGGCCAAAGCCGAACCAACAACATGGGACGAACTTCTTACATTCGATGATGAAGAAACCGAGCAATGTCTAATGGGCATCAAAGAAGACAAAAAGGTAGGCTCTAACTCTTCTATTTCCTTTAGTAATGAATTGCATGATGGTTATGATGAATTGCAAATTGATTTTGATGAGCTTCAAAATGAATTTCAAAGCTTGCTCTTTAATTAAATACAAAAATTTGAAAAAGGAATTCAACACCTTGAAAAATAATAAGGATAGTTTATTTGTTTCATATGAATCACTTTCTTGTTCTCACACTACCACACTTGATAAGGTTAGAAACCTTGAAAAGAAAAATAGTACTCTCGTTAAAGATATTGATTGCATGAAAAGGGATTTATTAAAGTTCAACTTGAGTACCGATAAAATGACCAAAATTCTTGATGTTCAATGTTGTGATCATGTGAAACTAGGACTTGGTTATAAGCCAAATGTTATTAATGATATGAAAAAGAACCAAGTCTCTCTGCATATTGGTCATTATGCTTCTAGAACTATTACATGCTTTTATTGTGGTAAAAATGGTCACACAACTAATACGTGTCGGGTTAAAAATAGTTCTAAGTATTATTGGAGACCTAAAAGTCTCAATGTTAATCCCAAAGGACCCAAATACTTGAGGGTACCACAAGAAAATTCTATGTTAGATACTCGGCGCAACAAAAATCAAAAGAATTTTAAATTGTCAAATATACAACAAATGATCGCGCCATATGATCGAACGAGGAGATATTATCAACAAAGTCATGTTTCAAGAAGAAGGTATATTCAACAATGGAAAGGACACAACGCTTGACAATAGCAAACTTGGTAACTCGTATCCATTTCTTGAATTATGCATTTTATTATTCATGTCGTTTTCTTCTCTTGATTGTAAAAATCCTCTTTCAATATGTTTATTAAAAATCGAGGTCTCAACTATATACTCTCGGTTTTTCAAAATTCAAAAAGAGACCTTGAATAGATTTTCAATAAGCACATGTTTTATCAAACTTTTGTTGATCCTTACAAAAAGCATAGTATGTGCTACTTGTTCAAATTCTATGATGGTTTATATAAATATTGTGTATATTATTCGATATTACTATGCTCTTGTGCAAGATATTTTGTCAAGTTTTTGCAGGAAATATTTTGGTATTAAGGAACAAATGATCGTAGACTTATCCATGGCCATCTACATCATAATGTGTCAAGATTGCGAAAGGCATATTGGTTAACAAACAAATTTGAGGTATGTTTATCAACATTCATTATTCTCATAGACTCGAAATTCTTCATGCCGTATGCCTATGTGCTCGATTTCAAAACAATCCCAAAGAATCTCATTAAAGTGCCGATAAAAGAAATTTTCAAATATTTAAAAGGCACTTCTTCTTATGGCTTATTTTATCCAAAGTTTTAAAACGTTCATATTTTCGGGTAACAAGTCCGGTATAAATAATTTCTCAAAATTCGGTTCTTCATAATCGAACTAAACATATTGAGATTCGATAATTTTTTTAAGGGATTGTGTTTCTTAAACGGAAAATTGAGATGTGTTTAATTCCGTCTCAAGGACAACTCGCGGACATTTGTTTTTAACCGCTATCCGCCGAGTCTTTTACCTTATTTCGAGCTTGTTTAGACATAATGCATATTGAATAAGGTCTATGTTTGCTTTTTGTGCGTTTTTAAAATTTAGGGGTGAAAAATCAGATTTTTGGTTCAAAAGTCGGACAGAAACTGGACTGATGTTCAGACACAGGTCGCCCAAGGGGTCGATCGGTCGCCCTGCTGGTCGACCGGTCGGCCATTAGTTTTGCAGGGATAAAATTGATTATGTCCTTCCATGTGTTATTTTTTATCTTTTTCTTCAAAACTCGAACCCCTTTGCAAATTTCAGACACATTTCACTCAAAATGATTTCTTTCTTATAAATTATATATTTTTGAGTTTATACTTTGGTATATCATCCTTGATACCCGACTTCTCCGATTGATTGGTAAGTTTAATTCCTTCTTTATCTCAATTGGGTTGAACCCTTGAGAATATGCTTCATTTTTGATATTTTTGTTGGAATTCTTATATACTTGTGTTGGGAATGATGATTGTTGTTGGATGATGAAATTACATTTGGTGATGAAAATTTGGGATTAATTACTTTTACAAGGGCTATATACATCATCTTTTTCATTATACGCCCGCCAAGTGCTCGATAAAAATGTTTCAATGAAAAATTCATCACCTACATGATTCTCTCGATTTCAAATGTCTTATATATTTATAGAGATCACGTTTTGCTACTCAAATGAGCTTTTACAAGTTATATTCGCGACTTTTCCCTTAGCTTTTGGAATTTTAAGTTTCACATTCATAAGCTCGATAAACCGGTTCAATTGCGCACTTTGATATGATTATATGATGTTTTCATTGTGCTAACATTCTTTTTGATGATTCCAAAGGGGGAGAAATATGATATAAGTTCTTTAGCTCAAAGAAGCTAAAATAAGCTCGCGAAAGAAGTTATAAGTTGTGGCTATTAAAAGCCAAAAGTTGTGGATCATACTTAGTCCATTGAATGTATTATGGACTTATATACATGTCTAATGATGTTTATTTGACATGGGGAGCTTTTAAGCTCATGATATTCAAGTTTCTATTGTAAGTTTTTAGCTTTTGTTTGATTGGTTCTATACTACTCTTGTTGTGCATGTTGATAGGGGAAGCTTTTGCAAAATGTTTTTAAAAATCTTTACTTCCATCCTTGTGATTAATATGCGTGGAATGTTGTCGTTCTCAACAGATAGTTATTTTTGACCGAAAAATTTGTTTTGTTTTCAAAATCGACCTCATAAAATTATTTTGGTTTGTAATCATCAAAAAGGGGGAGTTTGTTAGATAAATGTTTTTATCATGATTTTGATGATTTTGTTTTAATGTGTTTTTACACCAAAACAATGTTTCTAAATGTTGTCCAAATACTCCCGATCAATCTAAAATGTTTTTACTAATTTTTCGGAGTATTTCTTGAAGTTTATTTTCGACAAAAACTGGACAACACTTCTGTCTCGTGTTCAATCGGTCGCCCTATAGGGCAACTATGTCTGGAAGATGATTTCCAAAAATAGAAATGAGACATTTGAAAATTTCTTGGAGGTCGACCGGTCGCGCAGACATCAATCGGTATCTGAAAAGAAGAAATGAAAGCCAGAACACTCTGTATCACATTTTGGTGATGTCCAACCAGTCCAGAGCAGGGCCGACCGGCCAGACCCTAGGTCAATCGGTCGATGCCCAGTTGGACCAGTCCCCCGGTATGTTTTTGCTGTATCATTTTCAATTCTGTATTAGAGGTCGACCGGTTACCCTACCGTTTTGACAGCAAATTCTAACCGTTGTGCAGCAGACAATTTTTCCTCAATTTATGGTATTGATTTCTAACAATTATATTCTTCATCTTTCTTGCAATTTTTTTTACAGATTTCAATCTCCTAGGAGGAGCCTATCAAGTTCAAGACATCTTCTATAAATAGATGAAAAATTGAAGCAACACAATAAGAGAGAATACATTGCAACACAACAAGAGACATTTCAAGCATACAATTTGTTCTTCACTTTCATATTCTTATTGTAATAGCCTAAGTATTTCACTTTTACATTTTGAGGTCTAGTCTTGATTCTTGATTACACTTGCACTTCAAAGTTGTATACTTCATTATCGAGTTGTAATCTTGAATTTGTGTTCGTCATTCAAACACAAGATATCCTTGTGAGTGTTCTTGTGGTAAGAGCACACTTGGATGATCTTAGGTGTTAGGTGTAAGAAGATTGTGGTAATCTTCTTGTGGAAGAGTTTGGTGCTCTTCGAGGTGTTGGAGAGTTTGGTGCTCTTCAAGGTGGAAGATTTTGGTAATCTCCACAAGGTGCCGTAGCTAGAAGATTGTGGTAATCTTATAGGAAGATTGTGGTAATCTTCAAAGAGGTGTTGTAAGAAAAGTGTGTTAGATAAATGTTTTTATCATGATTTTGATGATTTTGTTTTAATGTGTTTTTACACCAAATAATGTTTCTAAATGTTGTCCAAATACTCCCGAACGATTTAAAATGTTTTTACTAATTTTTCGGAGTATTTCTTGAAATTTATTTTCGACAAAAATTGGACAATACTTATGTCTCATGTTCAACCGGTCCCCCTATAGGGCAACCCATGTCTGAAAGATGATTTCCATAATAGAAACGAGACATTTCAAATTTTCCTGGAGGTCGACCGGTAGCGCAAAGGGTGACCGGTGTCTAAGAACACTTAACATTGCAGAAACCTCACTCTTTCTATTTTCAAGAGGTTGGACCGGTCTCTATGGGGAGCGACCGGTCGAGCTAGATGTCGACCGGTCCAACCCCCCTTGGACCGGTCCAGTTCATGAGTTTTTCAATGTTAAAATGCTTTCTGTATTAGAGGTCGACCGGTCGTCATGCCGTTTTGACAACAAATTCTAATGGTTGTGTAGCAGATAACTTTTCCTCAATTTATGGTGTTGATCTCTAACAATATTCTTCATTTGTCTTGCAATTTTTTACAGATTTCAATCTCCTAGGAGGAGCCTATCAAGTTCAAGACATTCTCTATAAATAGATGAACAATTGAAGCAACACAACAAGAAACATTCAAGCAAACATTTTTGTTCTTATATTTCAACATTCTTGTTGTAATAGCCTAAGGTCTTTCACTTTCACATCTTGAGGTCTAGGCTTGATTCTTGATTACACTTGCACTTCAATTGTATTATTCATTGTCGAGTTGTAGTCTTGAATTTGGGTTCATCATTCAACACAAGATATCCTTATCAGTGTTCTTGTGGTAAGAACACACTTGGGTGATCTTAGGTGTTAGGTGTTAGAAGATTGTGGTAATCTTCTTATTGAAGAGTTTGGTCCTCTTTAAGGTGTTGAAAAATTTGGTGTTCTTCAGGGTGGAACATTGTGGTAATCTTCACAAGGTGCCGTAGAAGATTGTGGTAATCTTCAAGGGAGATTGTGGTAATCTCCAAAGAAGTGTTGTAAGGTGATGTTGTAATAATTATGGTAATTATTAATAAAATCGTTTTACCTTTTTAAAACCCATCCCGGAGATATTGGGGTGGTAGAGGATTAGACCCTAGGTGGGTTGAACCTATATAAATCGACGCGTGTTGTTTACTTCCCGCACTTTCATTCTTGACTTGGCTTATTACATTCGAAAAAGAGGGCATAATTGCGAGAATGGGCATAATCTATTAACCCCCTCTAGATTATCGTAGCCACTTGGACTTACAAGTGGTATCAAAGCCAAACTCTTTGGCAAACTCGTTCCACATCGCGAGTAAAGAGGAATGATTATTGGCTACGAATGAAATCTATCTTACCGGCGCCTCTACCAACAAGCCACCACTATTCGACTCCAAAAATTATGCATTTTGGAAAGAAAGAATGTAATGCTTTTTACAGAGTTGCGGGTTTGATATTTGGAACACGGTTATAAATGGAGTATCCATCCTGATGAAGAAAAAGGAAGACGGAACACAAATTCCCAAAGCTTCAAGGAGTTCATGATGAAGACAAAAAAATATTCTCCTTAAACGGTAAAGCTCTTAATATCCTTCATTGTTCTCTTACTTCTACGGAGTATAATCGCATTCGAGGAATGCGGTCGGCACATGAAGTGTGGGAAAAATTAGAAACTATCTATGAAGGCACCAAGAAAGTTAAACAAGCTAGAAAAATAATGATTGTTAAAGATTTCGAAAATTTCACAATGCTCGAAGGTGAAGGGATTTCAAAAATGGTAGAAAGGCTAGACAAAATCGTTAATTCCTTGCGGGCACTCGGAAAAGTCATTTCGGAAGAAGACAAAGTTACCAAAGTTTTAAATGCTTTTCCCGATTCTTGATCCGAAAAGGCGACGACTATCATGGAAGCTCAAAATTTAGAAACTCTAAATTTTGATGAGCTTATTGGAAATCATCTTATCTATGAAGTATATACAAATGAAAGGAGTAACTCAAAAGCATCCACCTCTCAACCGGACATAATACCAAATCCAACGACATGGGATGAGCTTCTTACAACTTCTGATAATGAAGAAGCCGAAAAGTGTCTTATGGGCTTCGAAGAATAAAATGAGGTACGCTCTAACCCCTCTACTTCTTTTGATAATGAATTGCAAGATGATTATGGTGAATTGCAAAATGATTTTGATGAGCTTTAAAATGAATTCCAAAGCTTGCTTGTTAAAGACAAAAAATTGAAAAAGGAATTCAATGTCTTGAAAAATGATAAGGATAGCTTATTTACTTTTTATGAATCACTATCTTGTGCTCACACTACCACACTTGATAAGGTTAGAAACCTTGAAAAGGATAATGAATCTCTTGTGAAGGATATTAATCGCTTGAAAAATGATTTGACAAAGTTTAATTTGAGCACCAATAAAATAACCAAAATACTTGATGTTCACCATTGTGATCATTTGAAACTAGGACTTGGTTATAAGCCTAATGTCATTAATGATAAGAAAAACCAAGACTCTATGCATATTGGTCATTATGCTTCTAGAACTATCACATGTTTTTATTGTGGTAAAAATGGTCATACGAATAATACTTGTCAGGTCAAAAATAGTTCTAATTATTATTGGAGACCTAAGAGTCTCAATGCTAATCCCGAAGGACCCAAACACTTGAGGGTACCAAAAGAAAATTTCATGATAGGTACTTGGCGCAACAAAAATCAAAGGAAATTCAAATCGACAACAAACATTTGCGCCACTTGATCAAAGGAGAAGACATTATCAATAAAATCAATTTCCAAGAAGAAGATTTAATCAACAATGGGTAGGACACAATCCTTGGAAATGACAAAATTGGAGAAGACATCATCAACAAGATGATTTTCAAAGAGGAAGATACTATCAACAATGGGAAAGACATGACCCTTGGAAATGGCGCAATTGGTAAATTGTATCTCCCTATTAAAATACGCATATTGTTTTATTATTATGCATGAGTTTATTTTTGCCCTAATTGTCAAAATGATTTTTCAGAGATATCTCTTAAAAATGAGGTCTCATCTATATACTCTCGGTTTTTCAAAATTCAAAAAGAGACCTTGAATAGTTTTTCAATAAGCACTTGTTTTATCAAATTTTTGTTTAATTCCTACAAAAAGCATAGTATGTGTTACTTGCTTGATGGTTTATATTCATATTGTCTATATTATCCGATATTACCATGCTCTTGTGCAAGATATTTTGTCAAGTTTTTGCAGGAAATATATTGGTATTAAGGAACAATCGATGATAGACTTATCGATGGTTAACTACATCATGATTGATCAAGACTGCGAAAGACATATCGGTTGACAAACAAATTCTAGGTATGTTAATCAACTTTCATTACTCTTATAGACTCGACATTCTTCATGTCGTATGCCTATATGCTCGATTTCAAAACAATCTCAAAGAATCTCATTAAAGTATCGTTAAAAAAAATTCAATATTTGAAAGGCACTTCTTCTTATGGCGTATTTTATCCAAAGTTTTAAAACGTTCATATTTTCGGGATAACAAGTCCGGTTAAATAATTTCTCAAAATACGGTTCTTCATAACCGAACTAAAACTTATTGAGATTCGACATTTCTTTCTAAGAGATTATATTCTTAACAAAAAATTGAGATGTGCTTAATTTCGTCTCAAGACTAACTCGCGGATATTTTTAAAACCGTTAACCGCCAAGTATTTTACCTCATTTCGAGCTTGTTTAGGCATAATGCATATTGAATGAGGTCTATGTTTCCATTTTGTGCATTTTTAAAACTTAGGGGTGAAAATCGGATTTTGATCAAAATTCGGACAGAACCAAAAATTGGCTCCAGGGACCGGATGACCAAGGGGTCAACCGGTTCAGGCCCCCACCTTGACTGGTTGACCAGACACTTTTCAGAGATAAAATATGTTTTGTCCAATACTTAGCCATTTTGTACTCTACTTCTTTAAACTCGAACCCCTTTGAAAATTTCACACACAATTCACTCAAAATAATTTCTTTCTTGTAAATTATATATTTTTGAGTTTATACTTTGGTATATCATCCTTGATACCTAACTTCTCCGATTGATTGGTAAGTTTAATTCCGTCTTTATCTCAATTGGGTTGAACCGTTGAGAATGTGCTTCATTTTGATATTTTTGTGGGAATTCTTATACACTTGTGTTGGGAATGATGATTGTTGTTGGATGATATTTATAAAATTACATTTGATGGTGAAAATTTGGGCTTAATTACTTTTACAAGGGCTATATACATCATCTTTTTCATTATACGCCCGCCAAGGGCTCGATAAAAACGTTTCAATGAAAAATTCATCACCTACATGATTCTCTCGATTTCAAATGTCTTATATATTTTTAGAGATCATGTTTTTCCAATCAAATGAGCTTTTACAAGTCATATGATCAACTTTTCCCTTAGCTTTTGGAATTTTAAGCTTAATGATCACTAGCTCGATAAATCGGTTCAATTGTGCACTTTGATATGATTGTATGATGTTTTTATCGTGCTAACATTCTTTTTGATGATTCCAAAGGAGGAGAAAAATGATATAAGTTTTTTAGCTCAAAGAAGCTAAAATAAGCTTGCGAAAGAAGCTATAAGTTGTGGCTATTAAAAGCCAAAAGTTGTGGATCATACTTAGACCATTGAATGTATTGTGGACTTATATACATGTCTAATGATGTTTATTTGACAGGGGGAGCTTTTAAACTCATGATATTCAAGTTTCTATTGTACAAGCTGAGCTTTTAGCTTTTGTTTGATTGCTTCTATACTACTCTTGTTGTGCATGTTAATAGAGGAAGCTTTTGCAAAATGTTTTTGAAAATCTTTACTCCCATCCTTGTGATTATTATGCGTGGAATGTTGTCGCTCTCAACGGATAGTTATTTTTTACTGGAAAATTTGTTTTATTTTCAAAATCGACCTCTTAAAATTGTTTTGGTTTGTAATCATCAAAAAGGGGGAGTTTGTTAGATAAATATTTTTATCATGATTTTGATGATTTTGTTTTAATATATTTTTACACCAAAACAATGTTTCTAAATGTTGTCAAAATACTCCCGAACGATTTAAAATATTTTTACTAATTTTTTGGAATATTTCTTGAAGTTTATTTTTGACAAAAATTGGACAATACTTCTGTCTCGTGTTCAACCGGTCGCCCTATAGGCAACCCGTGTCTGAAAGATGATTTCCAAAATAGAAACGAGATATTTGAAATTTTCCTAGAGGCCGACCGGTCGCGCAAAGGGCGAGCGGTGTCTGAGAACACTTAACATTGCAGCAAACCTCACTATTTCTATTTTCAAGAGGTTGGACCGGTCTCTATGGGGAGCGACCGGTCGAGCTAGATGTCAACCGGTCCAACCCCCCTTGGACCGGTCCAGTGCATGAGTTTTTCAATGTTAAAATGCTTTCTGTATTAGAGGTCGACCGGTCACCATACCGTTTTGACATCAAATTCTAACCGTTGTGCAGCATACAACTTTTCCTCAATTTATGGTGTTGATCTCTAACATCTATATTCTTCATTTGTCTTGCAATTTGTTACAGATTTCAATCTCCTAGGAGGAGCCTATCAAGTTCAAGACATTTTCTATAAATAGATAAAGAATTGAAGCAACACAACAAGAGAGAATACTACAACACAAAAAGATACATTCAAGCAAACATTTTTGTTCTTATATTTCAACATTCTTGTTGTAATAGCCTAAGGTCTTTCACTTTCACATCTTGAGGTCTAGACTTGATTCTTGATTACACTTGCACTTCAATTGTATTATTCATTGTCGAGTTGTAATCTTGAATATAGGTTCATCATTCAACACAAGATATCCTTGTGAGTGTTCTTGTGGTAAGAACACACTTCGGTGATCTTAGGTATTAGGTGTTAGAAGATTGTGGTAATCTTCTTATTGAAGAGTTAGGCGCTCTTTAAGGTGTTGAAGAATTTGGTGTTCTTCAAGGTGGAAAATTGTGGTAATCTTCACAAGGTGCCGTAGAAGATTGTGGTAATCTTCAAGGGAGATTGTGGTAATCTCCAAAGAGGTGTTATAAGGTGATGTTGTAATAATTGTGGTAATTATTAATAAAATCTTTTTTTTCTTTTTAAAACCCATCCCGAAGATACTGGGGTGGTAGAGGATTAGGCCCTAGGTGGGTTGAACCTCCATAAATTGACGCGTGTTTTTTACTTCCCGCACTTCCATTCTTGACTTGGCTTATTACATTCGAAAAAGAGGGCATAATCGTGAAAATGGGCATAATCTATTAACCCCCCTCTAGATTATCATAGCCACTTGGACTTACAGAGTGTGGTACTCTTCAAGGTGAAGTTGTAATAATTTTGGTAATTATTGATAAAATCTTTTTTTCTTTTTAAAATCCATCCCAGAGATACTTGGGTGGTAGAGGATTAGGCTTTAGGTGGATTGTACCTCTATAAATCGATGCTTGTTGTTTATTTTCCCGCACCTTCATTCTTGTCATTGTTTATTCATTCGAAAAAGAGGGAGAAATTTGGAAAAGCGGCATAATCTATTCACCCCCTAGATTATCATAGCCACTTGGACTAACACCCACCCCCTTTTCCTTCTTCTTCTTTCTCGTATTCCATTCCCCCATTTCCAGATTTTTCTTCTTTTTTGTTTTTTTTCTTTTCCAGACCCACCACTCCCCCTCCTATTTTTAATTGCTGTCTTCCTTCTCTTTTCTCCGGCGGCGGCAATACGACAGTGTCCCCGAGCGCCGCCCTCTCTCTTTATCTATATTTGCTTCGATTTAGTCGGCTATGGTGTTTGGAGGTTGTAGGTTGGAGATTAACGTTGGTTGTTTATGGCTTCAACCAATAAATGAAGACTTCGGGTTCCGGCAATAGAGTCATGCCACCCCTTAACCTCCTTTTCTCAAATTTGTAAATTAAGATGTCTTCTATCTCCCTATAACACAATTTAAAAAAATATTAAACCATCCAAGATTTATGGTCGAAATACTGAAAGGTGCAAAAACTAGAATTTAAGATGTCTTGTTGAATTTTAGAGTTTCTTGTCAGAGGTATATTTGTAGATATTTGTCTTATATTTCTCACGATATGAGAATCATATAAATCCGAATTTTGGTTTAGGAGATATAACTCAAATACAAAAGCTGCCACAGTAGAAGGAGAAGAACAATTTTTTTAAGAATATTGTCTGTCGTTGGTATTCCTTTGTGAAATTATGAAGATTTGAAGTTGTAGAGATCAATGTGTGATTGAGTGTTGGTTAGTGTGATATATGAAGATATGACATAAAGTTAAGAAGTATAAGCATAAATTTGTAATATATGACATAAAGTAGTTATGTCATATAAAAGTGACGAGTTGATAATTTGGATAACTAATGTGACGTCTTGTGTCAATTGAGGTGATGTTTTAAGTCACTATCTGATAAGGGTGAAATGTGGTCTGGGTTGACCTATTAGTATTGGGTTGAACTTATAAGGCCCAACATATTGGGCCGACCTACTAAGCCTTGAAAAATTGGGCTGAAATAATGAAGCCTAGTGTATTGGGCAGACCTACTAAGCCTTGAACATTGGGCTGAAATAATGAAGCCTAGTGTATTGGGCCAACCTGCTAAGCCCACAAACATTGAGCTGACCTGGCCAGGCCCGTGGGCATTGGGCCGATCTAGTAAGACCTAGTGTAGGGGGGCTAGCCTGCTGCCATGAGTATTGGACAGACCTCTTGGGCTCAGCATCGAGTTGGTCCGCTGAAGAGCGTTGGTTTGATCTTGTAAGTTCGTTTGGGCTGCGGCTGAACTACCGTAAGTCATGAAGAAGGAGGCCGAGCTGATCAAGTTCAGTTCGGCCACGGGTAAGGGGGCTCGGAAGTTTGAGGTCTTAAGGGACGTGTTAATACATTGCCGAGGTGGCTTAGGCACAGTGGTAGTCCGGCGTCTCGGGTCGATTCGGGCCGAGGGTCTTAGAGGCGTAAAATTAGGGTTTTAGAAGATCCGATCCTAACCTAATGATGACTCTGACACCAAATCGTAACAGAATCCCGGATTTTACGGAAACCCTAATCCTAGCTAAGGTATAAAAGCCCAAGCCCAGGTTTATTCTAAACCTAATCTCATTTTTGCTTTTACAATATATTTTCTGCCTCTTGCTTCTCTTCCAAGTCACTGACTTAGGGATAAGAGAGGGTACGCTGGAGCCCCCCTCCGCCCCCCTTGTGCAGGTTTCGCGGAGGAGTTCAGCTTGGAAGGTGATCGGCGAGAGGAGGACATTTTTGGGAGCAACCACTATCCGGGGTTGATTAGTTTATATTTATCCGGATTTAGAATTTTAAATACCAAATAAGAATTATTATTTGAATTAAAAATTTATTAGGAGTAAATCATCATTGGTATTTTATACTAAGTTGGAAATTTATTTTTATAAGTTTAAAACTTTTAGCGATGACCATCTTTGAATAATTGTATGCTCGGTAGATTTAAGGAGACATTTATATGAAATAGTTAAACATTTTTTTTTCTATTGGTAAAAATTAAGATTTAAGTTATATTTTACTTATCCGATGGTCTTTAATCCTTTAAGAAACGATATGTGTTAGGTGTCAAACTTGAATATTTCATATAAAGAAAATATGCATAGCTAGAAACTTTTAAACTTCACAGGTGGGTAACTTTGAACTGTAAGTGTGTTGTACTGCTATGCTATTATTTGAACTTTAAACTGTAATATGTCAGGAAAAGTTGCCACGGACCGTAAATAGTCCGGGGTCAAAATTACGTCCTTGGTTTTAAGACCACCGTAGAAAGAATGAAAAGAAAGTTGCCAGGGCCGTGAATAGGTTCGGGATCGAAATTGGGTCCTTAGTTTTAATATCACCATGCACATTGATTCAACAAAAAATATGTGAAAGTTTAACTGCTTCAACTGATAGTATAAGCTTACATTACTCACTAAGTGTCAAAACTCACGCCTTCAAAAATTATATTCTTTTCAGATGGTGACGAAGAAGTCGAGGAGTAGGGGATTGCCACGTGATATCGCTATTTCTCATCTTGGGCAAAAACTTGCTATTATGTACTTATTAAGAGCTTGAGACAATGTTTCAATTTCTGCATGTCTTAAATTTCCGCACTTTATGACTTGGCTACTCTCTCCAATTGTTTAAGTTAACGTCATGCTATTTTTCAAAAAAATGTTAGACCCTTTTTTCTATTTAAACTCGGCTTTCGCAAAACTTTTTATAAATATATTTTTAATATACCTCTTTCAGTTTTGTAATTATAAAAATACGATTTTAAGAGTTTATGGCATGGAAATAGTTTAAAATATTTTATGTCTTAACTTTTATTTTTGGATATTCATGATTGCCTTGAATTAAAAAAATGGGCTGCACATTTATTATCTTATTTTGCTTCCGCAAATATTTTAGTCAACGAAAATATTATATTCAAAAACATATAGTTTCCTTAGTCAACGAAAATATTATATTCAAAAACATATATTCAAATATCTTATTAGTGATTACTGACTTATGAATTCATTTTGTGACTTCAACAAAAATATTTCTTAGCTACTCCGGAAATAGTGAACCTCCTGTATCATAATTTGATTTAACAAAATAATAAATATTTCATATTTCCCCAAGAAAAATCCCAATTCCGTAATTTCCTTTTTCTTTTACCCTTTTCCTAATTAAAATACTCTTATCAAAAATTATAAGTTAATATTAAAAAATGAATAAAATATTAAAAATGCTTAAGTCGAAGTGTAGAACTCCTAAAAGGGCGCGATTGTATATGCTTTCATTTTGAAAATTTTTATTTTGCTAGAGAATAGTGGTGGAAAAAAATTTGGAAGAAAAAAGATGAATTTTGAAAGTGTGATTGGATGTGAGATGAAAAATAATGATTTTTTTTTAATAAGTTGGGACTACTGATGAAAAAGTAATGATGAAAGTTGATTTGATTGAAAAATAGTAAAATAATGATTGAATATGATTGACAGTTAGAAATATGTGAGTGAGTAAATAGTAAAATTTTTGGGAGATTGTGTAATATGATTAGTTTTTTGTGGAAAAATATGTAGATGTGATTGATAAGAGAAAAAGTGAGAAAAGTGAAAGTGAGATAATAGTATTATTTCTGAAAATTTTCATAAACAATCGCATATTTGGTCAAAAAATTCTCCAGTGGAACGAAAATGAAATCTCGCTCTCATCCAATCGCGGCCTTAAGAAGCTTGAATGAAGCTAATACTATTTATTTATTTATTTTTACGAGAGCTAATACTATTTAAAAAGTGAAGTTGAAATTACCTCTCTTTTTACTAATGAAAGAGCCGATGCAAACAATTTTGCTCTCATATTTTCTTTAAGGTTGCGATTTTTGTTGCAGCATTTAGGCGCCTGATTCTTCTATCTGAATAATCCCAAATTTCGGGCTGTATTTTCTTCACTATGAAGAAATTTATCGCATTTAATTTATCACCAATGGCATTTTTGATCGAAAATTTGTATTTTCACCCGATGTTAACAAAGCCTTTTTGCTGTTGGCGTTTTTTCACTTATTTGAAGTTGCAATTTAATGGTAAGTATACTTTGATCACTATTCACAATTTCAATGGCGTCCAGTTTCCGTTTATTCCTGCTACTTGCATATATGTTGTATATTATCGTGTACAGTAGTTTTTGGGCAGTGTATTGTGGCTAAAAGGTCGTGTTGGAATTGCTCGATAAGTCGCATAATTTTGTCTGTGTTAACAATCTATTTCCTGCAATCATGTTTTCCTTAATTCCTCTGGCACATGATTGTAAGCAAATATATGACTTTAGTGATTCAATATTAATGTTTTTGTGCACATCCCCTAATTTTTATTGAACTTCAGATATTCAATTTTGTCATAGCAGTTGTTGCTATCTTTGAATTATCATACTGAAAGTTTTAATGAATGGGGTTTGGAAAAATGCTATATTCATTTGCTTACAGCTGACCAAACAAGATTTTTCTTCAGAATGAAAATTTTGAATTTGGAAATTGATATGTTTTCATGCTCATTGGTAGAGAGAGTTATATGATTTGTGGTGAAGCATTTCAAGACATTTTTACTCGAATTATTATAGATAATGTCGAATCAGGGGCAGAGGAATGGTTTATTCAATGGGGTCAATGAGTGGAGAAATTTCATTGATTTATGTATATGTTTTGATTTGTTTGTGATGTTCACTTTTATTTTTCAACCCTACTAAAAATGAAGAAATATTGGATTGGGGTCGATAACATAATTCAGGTAGCAAACTAGAGATCAAAGAATGAAGATATATAAATTTATTCTCTTAAAGTATAATATATACACATTTACTGGAAAACAAACAAAAACCTATTGAAGGTTGGAATTTTTGTAAAACTCAGTATGCTTCAACATTGTCGACTCGACCACAAAATTTTGTGGCTCCTCTTCTATGCCTACTTTCTTGATGACTGAATATTGCTAGAAACTTTGGCTTTTCACCAGCTTATATCAGTAGGAATGTTGTGGCGTAGCCAATCTGCACAAGGGGAGTTGAACCTGAAATTGTCCTTAAGACCGATATCCTTCAGATTCAGAAATTTGATCCCTGGCAGCATCTATAAAGAAAATTACATCACCAGTCAATTCAATTGAGACATTATAAACCAGTGAGCTGAGCAGTGGAAACAATGTGTTCAGAGCATGTTGGTTTTTCTGAGCGATGTCATCCTGTGTTTTGTTGCAAAGAGAAGAGTGATTGTTCAAAGAGGATTGTGGTTTATATTGCAGCTTATTATAATATTTTTTATGCCGCTTTTATGGTCATGAATAGCTCACCCGTGAAGCACATATTATTCCCGTATCTTTCTCAAACAGCGATTTTCAACAGTTTGCACAAACTGTGGTTGACTACTTAGTATGAGGAGTTTGGTTGTCCTTATTGCTGCTCAGACAGTTTAATGAGTGTCCACCAGGTGGGCTCATTGAATTCAGATTAAGCCTACAGGTGGAGACTTCGCAATGAGAAAGGTCAGAAGGACATAAGTTAAATCGAAGGCTGCTGCACATCTGGGTGAATAAGGTGAAACAGAGGTCAGTTTTTCTTCTTATACTTTGTTAATCTTCTTTAGTGGGCATGATGAGTTTGTTTCTGTCCAAAAATCCATCAGTACATTTGTGTTGTGATTTGGGAGTTTTCCACTATAAACATTGTATTTGTTTCCCTAAATTTCTTTGTCATGCTTTGAGATTGGATTTTTTCCGGCTTAAAATGGTATTACATGAATATGGTAATAGATTGCCTCGGGTCCAGTTTTTTAGTGAATTATTCACAGAAGCTTTTATGGGATAGATCTATCAATCCAGCTCGATTTCCATAAAGCTCCATTTGAACGGTACGCCTATTTGTTCAGTCTTTTTGTCAGATTTGCAATTTGCAATGCAACCTACACTGGACAAGTGGTCATATGTTCAATATATATATATATATATATATATATATATATATAGATATAGGGAGGGGATCCTGTGAGACCACCCTCCTAGGTAAGACCATAGGACCAGATCTACACCATCAAAAAAATCAATCAATGGCCAAGATATGAACAAATATATACGGCAATTCATATGAAAGTATACATTAGAAGGGGTAGAATAGGAATCCAAGGAACTAAATATGGTAACCGCCTCCTATAAATTAGGGACGTGATCTGTTATTGATAGGAAATACGTTACCAATAAGTTTGTGTATGATAGGAAAAATGCTTACTGGTAGAACTAGGCTGTCTTTCTTTATTTATTGTAGTTCCTTGCAATTGAAACTACAAGTTCTTATATGTATAAATCCACCATATGCAACAAAGGCATACACAAGAATGTATTTGAATGTCCATATGACTAATCCCGTTTCACAAATAAGAAGTGTTTCATAACCTTCACTTTAACTCCATTATCTCACACCACCCTGAAATTTAATGTTGTCACTCTTACAAGTACTATAACCATTCTGGCTTAGAAGAAGTGTTGCTGGACTATTAAAATTTATCTCCCTTATAATCATTTCATGACTACTACAGAAATGCAAGTGCAACCACTAGTTAGTTTAGCAGATATTATAGTTCAGAATTTTCTAATATCCCATCATGTGACCGCTCTATGCCAATATTTAGGCATACAAGTATGGATGTTATTTAGTAAAGTTTATTCCCGCTTTGAGTTTTTATTTGTCATGAGGTTGGAGATTAAGATGTGTTATTTTTCATTTAGATCCTTTAGTTGAAAAATAATCTATCAGTTTGCATGCATTGGATTTGCCTTTAGTCAAGAACTGGGACACATATTTGTTTTTTGTATTTACTTGTCAAGGAAACATTTATATTTTCTAGATGTTGATGTGAGAGGAGTACTCATTAGGGATGAGATGTGTAGCTTTTTTTAACTACAAAGCATTATGGATAAAATCTCGTGGATTAATATTTGACCTAGAAAGGAATTAATGTAAATTAATTTAATAGAATTTACATAAGGTTGCAAAAGGATTCTGGGAAAATTTTTATTTCCTTATTCTTTTACCACTTGCAAGTTGCAAGGTAAGTTATAACTGCATCTAATCTACAGTCTTTTCTACATCATGGTTTACTAATGTTTTCTTTTGAATGGGTGGTGGAAGAAGAAAATATTTCAGATTTTTTTCCTTTGGGATGACAATTTCAATTTGGAATTCGTGAATATAAAGCTCCTTCTTAATTCAGGATTCTTAAAAAATGAGCCCATGGGCCAAAACTGAGGCCCTTCTCAAACTTAATGTACATGTATGCCATGTGTGTACCCATAGTTGAATGGTTATGAACTGGTTGTTGCTGCAAAAATCTTTAAGAAAGATTCTCGTGGTTATGCTGTAACCATCTATAAGAAAACTTTTCAATATCTGTTGTCAGATTACAAGTCCATTAAATATGGCCTCATCTTAATTTTATTGTCGTTCGACATTCTTATCTGGCATTTAAAGAGCCTCACCTCATTAATGTGAAAGGATTTCACGTGTATCGCCTTTGGGGTGTCATTTTTTTTCCTTTTTCCCGCTACTCCCTTTTGTGCGTGAGAACTGGAAATAGGGGATTCATTAAAGATGAGCCTAACATCCAAATCTCGAGGCCCTTCTCAAACTTAATATCGTGCAAGTATGCCCAGTGTGTGCCCATAGTTGACTAGTTTATAATCTGGTTGTTGGCTTGTTGCAAAAATCTTTAAGAAAGATTCTCTTGGTTATTGCCGTAACCATCTATAAGAAAATTCTCAATATTTGTTATCAGATTACAAGTGCATTAAATATGGGCTCATCTTAATTTTAATGACCTTTTACATTCTTATCTGGCATTTAAAGAATCTCATCTCATTAGTGTGAAGTGATTTCGCGTGTATCATCTTTGTGGTCCAGTTTTTTCTTTTTTTTTTTTTTCCGCTACTTTCTTTTGCCATTTCTTTTGTGAGTGAGAACTGGAAATACACGATTCATTAAAAGTGAGCCTAACATCCAAATCTCGAAGCCCTTCTAAAACTTAATATCGTGCATGTGTGCCAGGTGTGTGCCCATAGTTGAATGGTTTATAAACTGGTTGTTGCTGCAAAATTCTTTAAGAAAGATTCTCGTGGTTATTGCTGTAACCATCTATAAAGAAAATTCGTAATATCTGTTATCAGATTACAAGTGCATTAAATATGACCTCATCTTAATTTGACTGCCCTTCTACATTCTTATCTGGCATTTAAACAATCTCATCCCATTAATGTGAAAGGATTTTGTGTGTACCATCAGGCATTTAAACAATCTCATCTCATTAATGTGAAAGGATTTCGTGTGTATCATCCTTGTGGTCTATATATTTGTTCTGCTTCTTCCTTTTGCCATTTTCTCAGTGAGTGAGAACTGGATTAAGAGACTGAGCTTATCTTGTAAGCAATCAGTTCTTCTTTGTGTGGGAGCAGTAGCTGAAAACTTTGCCATCGGAAACTTGGACCAGGGAAGCTTTGGTCAGGTAGGCCATATATTTGGTAAATTTGATTTTGTTTTTCTGATTCTCATTCAATTTAAGTTGAATGCATTACCTTTAATTTTTGATATCAATTATTACTAGAACGAAAATTCAATTATAATTTGGTATTTCCTTCTCTGGTTTTTATATATTTTTATTATACCATGTAGGTTATTTTTTGAATGGACCTCGTTAAAGTTTGTCTTTGTTTAATTGGAAGGATTAATTATCTGGTGCTGGGATGGTTAGTTTCTGTATTTGTTTATAAAATAATACCCAAATGAATTGTATAAGAGCACTTCTTGTATTTGAAAAATACTTCAATTACACCACTTTCTTAATCGATGCTCTTTTCCTTTTTGGTATTAATATAATTTGAGTATTAGTGGGAAATATGTGTGAGGACACTGGATGGTTCGCACCAAAGGGAACAGAACCTTAATTCGTATTTTATCATTTTCATAAATGACTTGTTGGCTCATCGTTTAACGTTAATACTCTAGATTCAGTTAATGACAAATTAAAAAGCTGCAGTAGATTGACTGGTTGCTCAGCCCGCTTCATTGCTGTAAAGCATTTGTGTTGGACAAATCCAGTCGCATTTTCTGAGTCTGATGGTAGGTAAACACCATCTAAGAAATTGTCCACTGATAGCTACAATGAAGATGGCAATGTCTGAATCTTTTATTTGGCAATTGGTGTCAAAATTGATTATTGGCAATTTTCCCCGAAAAACGCCCAAATATTTGCAAATTATTTTTCATTATGCAGAAGGTGTGCGAATTAGTCATCATACATTTTCTCTTATGGTTACCTAGGTAATGATGCAAAGCAAAGCATTGATAGGATTCCTGTTTGAGTCCAATTCTTCAGTTATGAATACCACCAGTAGGTTAATATTGCTGTAAGTAAATTGGCCGGTGTAGCTGAGATGGTTTGTTTTGGTAAGCCGTTGAATGTTTAATCTCTGTTGGCTTTTGACTTGATGTTTGACACGTGTGAATGGTTAACTTTACTTATGGTGGTGAAATGATACACTTTTTCTTTCAGCTGACTGACTTTGTGGAAAACTTATGCAGTTGGAAGGTGATTTGAGTCAGTAAATTTTCCTGGATGGTATTCTTCCTTAAAATTTCATGAATATATTGGATTTTTCAGAAAGAAAATTAATACACGTGCACAACAAAACGGACGCCTTCATTTAGAAATTATAACATTTGTGATAAAATAATATGGATGATTCACAATCTTTCTGCGTCATTTCTTTTTATAAATTAAAGTCTTGGCTGAGATGTATGTGCCAATTAATTATTTTTTTCCTTGTATCTTGCACGTTGTTATGTTTTAATTTCAGTTTTTTGTTTCAGCTTGTAGCCATGGCTGGTTCAAAAGGAGGTAAACACTCGAAGGGCAAAGAAAAATCTAAATCAAATAAATCTGATACCATCGAAATGAAGCCTGAAGTATTGAATTCTAAGCTTGATTTGGCACAAGTGTCAAACAACAACCCTGGGCCGATGGGTTCCAAGGACAAGAATCCTCAGCCAAATATAAATTCTGCATCGACCACAAGCAGTTCCATACCTACAGAAAATGAACTGGAAAAGCTTCTTTATATGAGGTTTGAAATATTATATACTGCAGCCAAATGTTTGCTGTTGAAATCAGGATACAGTAAGGCAGAAGCTGAAGGAGCAATCTTAAATGCTGGGTATATTCATGGTTCAAAGGATCTTCTGGATAACATTTTGACAAATTCTATTGCTTTTATCGAAAATAAATTTGAGCCGACACGGGAAGCTTTCAAGGACATGGACGAGTTATATAAAACCATGCTAGAAGCTCTGGTTCATTCTGTTATGCAAACTCGCAAAGATGTACAAAGGTACGATGTCTTGCGGCATCTTTCTGTCACGAAGTGGAGTCTTCGATCAACCACCTGGACTTCTCATCTGCTGAGTGGGGATGAGAACATAAATAGCAGTTTGGTTCATGGGTCTTATGGGAGTAGCAGCCACAATAAAAATGAAGATGCTGAGAAAGTTCTATCGGAATCGAATATTGATTCGTCATTGAAGAAAGTTGGAATTTTACAAAGGATCAATCGTTCACCTGAATTAGTATCTCATTTAAGACAGAATGTCCCTATTCTCACATCTGCTGTGCGGAGAAAAATTGGAGCTCCAGTTTTTAAACAACAGGTTGTTCCAAGTGCCAGTGGCAAACTAACAGATGTTTCTGGTATTGTGAGCTCTGACTTCCTCACATCCATAACAGGCTGCTCCTATGAGAGCAATTCTGGTGATCCGAAAACTGGACTGGCAGTTGATTTGGTAAAAAGTATCAGAGACCTACAGGAAGAGGTGAAGGAGCAAAAAGAATGGGCTCAACGGAAAGTGATAGATTCAGCAAGAAGGTTAAGTAAAGATTTTTTAGAACTTCAAATGTTAAGAATGGCAAAGGTGGAGAAGGAAAAAATGGAAAACAAGAAAAACCATGCGGAAACACCTTTTATTATGATGATGGCAGAAGAATCTCTCCAAAATCTGAATTGTGAAGCAAGCGTCATTACTGATGCTGTCAGAAGGCTGGAAATGACAAATGCCCAAATGAGAGCTGACACTGAAGCGTTTAAATTGAATGGTTCTGAATCCGAGAGAGATTTGCAAGGAGTTCTGAAGAGACAGAAGAAATGCAGGAAACAACTTGCTAATGTTGAGAAGCAGACTAGCATTTTACAATTGCAATGTGAGGAAGAGAAACAAAGGGTGCAGCAACTGGAACTAGAGTTGCTTCAAGCTGAGAAAAATGCTGAGGAAGCTGAGGTGTGCGTCTTTTCGTAATTATTTATATGAATGCTGATTATCTAGTAAATATTTTGCCTATCTGAATTACTTTTGGTCCCTTGGGCATTTCCTTCTTTCTCTATTCTTGCAAATGTTATCTTCTAGAATCTTTACTGAAGAACTTGTAGATTTTATTCATATAAGAATTATACGATTCCTTATAGTAAATTTTCCCTCCATTTTTCGTGTACTTCTCAACGGATATCAATATTTTTCTCCCATCTATGATGCAATGTGATTTTTTTTCTCTTTCAAGGGCTACGTCATTGTATATGTTTCCTTTTCACTTCGATGCACTTTATCTATGGAGTTTCAATGTGATGGTCTCCAAAAAGAAGATGCATCTTGTTGGTATGGGTAGTACCTATGAAATCTTTTAAGCTCTCCTTAACTGTGTAGTCCGGTATAGTCTCAGGATCCTTCTTTTCGAGTGTGGAATTGGTTCATTCATGATCCCTTTTACCTAGAAGTCTGCCACGAGCTGCTAATTGTTCGTGATGCAACTCTTTGCACTGGCGATCACTCTCCGCCCTCATCGTCAATCGGACATCAAATATTATATATATATATTGACTTGTGTATTTGTATATTTATGCAGTATTCTTTAATATGAAGGATCCATATGATAAATAAGTATAGTCAAGTCGTAAATACTTATAGAAAATTATCTATGCATTTATAACTTCGACATGTATCTTCATGATGTTTTGCATTATCAAATATCAACATAGTTGTTAAAGGCTGAAGGCGCACCAAGGCGCAAAGCCTTCTAAAGCGTTAGGCACAAGACAACGCAGGCGCGCGCCTTTTTCATAAGAGGCGCAAAAGTTAATAAAAAAATTAAAAATATTTAAACCAAGAAAATATGTTGGAATTATAAAAGATGAAAAATGAAAAAACAAATAAGCATCATATAAACAAATAAGTAACAAATTAACCTTAGTTTTATATTAAAACTTCAGGCAAATTAAAAGAAATAACAAAGAAAATGTGAGAAAGTATATGGGCACAACTATGGTGGCGATGGCGCAGCTCGGGCGGCACTAGCGGTGGTGCAGCTGCGGCTAGGGTGGATGGGCTCATGCGACGAATTTGAATTTGAATTTGAAACCTTAAGGTTGCATTTGGATGGAAGGATTTGAATCTGAGGGGAGGATTTTAAGGAAAATTTCAAATGACTCCAGATAATAAAATGACTCCATATAATATTGATCTGAAATCCACCACAATTACTCAAAAAAATCGCTCAAAATAGGAGATAGAGGATTTGAAATCCATCGTATCGAAACAAGCTTAATGGATTTAATAGTATGGATTTGAAATCCTTAACTTCAAATCTATCTATCCAAATGAACCCTAAATGGAAATAAGCAGCAAACTTAAAGAAGTGTGAAAAAAAATAGTAGCGACTTTGGATAAAGGGTTTCAAAAAAAAAAAAAATGCCAAGGAACACCAGACGCCCAGGCGCCTCTTTCTTGCTCCGTGCCTTTGCAACAGGGGCGCGCCTCCGGAATGGCGCCCGCATTTGGCCTCCAGAGGCGCTGTAGGCCGCGCCTTATACGCCCGCGCTTGAGGCGCACCTTTAACAATTATGTTTATCAGTGTATTATTAACGTATATTAATGATGGCATGTAGCATATTTGGTCAAGTAATTTGCTGTTATTGAAAATTAAGTGTTTGTTTATCATGTAAATAAGTAAAAGAGTAATTTAACACAATGAGTCTAAAAAATTTAATGCCTACATTATATTTGCTATTGTGAAATCATTTTTGTTGTAATTTTAGATAATTACTCAAAACTTAAATGCAAAGCGGGAGAATGGAAATTTGAAAATTAGTTTTTGTATGAGTTGGATTAACTTAGCAATATTTGATATGTGGTTGTATAATAAATTTTTTAAAATATTACTACAATAGTGTCAAGATTTAATATTTAGAAGTTGTTCATTCTCTTGCCATTTTCTTACTTCAAATAGTGTTGGACTCAATTATTCAATACAAGAAAATACCAATAACCGTGATAATATGTTAAGTGGTAGTATCAAAATTACAATTAATGATATATGTAAGTACCATTTTTGTTTTGTCACAATTTGGATTTTAAAGACTTTATAGTGTCAAGAATTGTGTTTAAGTTGTGACTAGTGATAACTAATGACGCATATACAATAAATAGTGACAACTTTATTGTTGTACTAAGTTGTAACTATATATTTGTTACTAATTGTCCGTACCAATTACTTTATACTTAACTCTTTTCACTATTTATCATTAGTGACCACTTTTATAGAAATAGCGATACAAACATAATTATCGAAACCAATCTTTGTTACTTAACACATAGTGGCACTTTTGATCTTTCCATGTTGCGACAAGGGGCTATCCCAAATGGGCTTTTTCTTTAGGCTCTCTCTTTGGGCTTTCCATCCGCGTCGCACTCATGGACTACCCACCCATGTAAGTGGGTTTCATGCCTTTCTCCACACTCGAAACTAGGATCTCCAGGCTTAAGTACACTGTCAGAACTCAATACCTAAGCCTGGAGGTGCTGGTCTCGAGTGTGGGGAAAGACATGAAACCCACTTAGGTGGGGAGTCCATGAGTGCGACGCGGAAGGAAAGCCCAAAGGGAAAGCCGAGGGAAAAAGCCCGTTTGTGATAGCCCCCGGTCGTTATATGCCCACTTGACATCCCACCACAAAAATTCTTAGGTTTCTTTTTTCTTATGTAGTTATTGTGCTCCAATCAGCTGGATCTAAAATGACTTCAAGGTTAAGCTTCGTGCCTCTCTTGCATGCTCAAATTCTAGCTTTGAAATTAGGGTCATTAAGCTCGAGCTCATAATAGCGTACGCTCATAATCTCTTTAATCTAATAAATTTTATCGGAATGTTTCTTTTATTTAAAAAATCATAAATTCCTAGACAAACCACACTGTGACTATTCTTAAGATCATTAAAATTTGAATCTACAATGTTAGATACTCAAGATTGTAAATCTGTCTTTCTAATATCTTCCATTATATATCCTTATCCTATAAAGATCTATCTAATCCATGAGATTCTCATTTTGTAATTTCCATACTTTCCTTGGAGTAACTCAAGATTTGTATAGCAATAAACATCAAAATTCAAGATCTAATCTTTTTGTTTAGGATGTTTCACGAATCCGAGACATTTTTCATTTGCTTTTCATAAATTGCACTCTAAGCTTCAAGTTCCTCATAAATTCTCATAACTTTTATGAGATTGTTTTTGAATGTCAGTAATGCCTAAACTTAAGATTTGTTGCTATTTCTATAAGTTAAACTTTAATCACTTCATAAAAGTGAAGCATTATTAGTCATTCATTTAAGAGTCACAACCTTCATGAACATAATCTTAATGCTTTTCACCAACCGTTTCTGAACTAAAGTGCAACCTAATATTCCAACTAAGTAAAGGAAATGATGACCTAGTTGGGTGATAAACTTGTCCATATTTGTCTTTAATTCTCAAATTGAAGTTTCGACAAAAAAGTAATTCAATGAATCAATCATAAAGCTAACAGAATTTGATCTACACATCCGTATTTCTTTACCTACATAAGAAGTTGGATGTGGGAATATATTTTATAATACCAAGTCAAACTTAAAGATGAGAGATAATGAGATTATGGAATAACTACATTTAATGAGTCTAGCTTTTCTGAAATTCTGAATCGTTAGTGCTTTAGATCGCTCTTATACCCGATGGAATATCATTCGCTTGTGATCTCAATTCTTACACTTGCATTCCACCACTGTTACAGTCGAGGTTCATTTGATTAGTAGAACCACCTAAAGATATTTGTGAACATGGTGTTGTATCATGTATCATTATTTTGTTTTATTTTATATTGTCAATGTTATTGTGATTATTAATTATGTCTTATTGTTTTTGTATGCCCTTGTGCGGGCATATATTTATATTAGTGATCAATGTTGGTATTTTTGGAGTGATGATTAAAACAAGAAAAAAGAATTGAGCATGTGTGGATGTGCATGCAATATAACTTAGGTTTTTGTAATGTTATCTAACTATTTTCTAGATAAATTGAAATTTTAGTCATTTAACTATAGGTCGCTGGCAATAATGGTCTTGCAAAAATCACAATTCACAAAAAAATCTTGTAATTTAAAAAAATAAACTCTCGATTTCAATCTTCTGGTAGCCAAAAATAGAAATTTTCGCCCAAAGATCCACGTGTCCATATTTCCGGCCAAATCTGCTAACGTGGAAACCAATTTTTTTTAATAAGAAACATAAATTTTATTAATCATCCACATAAAACTATGCATCATCTGGACTAGAACATCCTAATGCTAGTGGAAACCAATTTTGCTTATATGATATCATCCAAGTGAATTTTTTTCCCTAATTATTTATCTCGATCAACATGTCAACTCACTTGGAAAAAGTCCACATAACCGAAATTGTTTCCACATCAGTTGATTTGGCTATAAATGTGGACACCTTGATTTTTCCGGGAATTTTCCAATTTCCGAAGACCAAACGATTGAAATCGAGAGTTTTTTAAAAGTTAAATCACTTTTTTGCAGGAATATTATTACCCACCTCTATAGTCATAGGACTAAAATCGCAATTTAACTTTACCTTCCCTCTGAATGTTTGGTTTGGCTTGTATGGTTGAAAAGTTTTCTTAGGAGTAGTTTCTTAATTTTGCAGTCACTCACTATGTGGGAAAATCTTGTATTTGGAATTTATGTCCACATTTTAGGGCATATAATTACGAATATGGAAGCATTTCAATAGAATATCTTCACGAATAAATCATTGAATTGTGAATAACTTTGATGTTAAAATACTTGATTTTGGGAAAATCGATTTGTTGTCGGACACCTAATCAGGACTGTCAAGCTGGCATAGTGGATGTAGTGATATATCCAGTCACTTTTCTAGCGGTTGTGTTATAAATAACCATGTTAAAAGGATGATTCGTCTATAGGCATTAATATTTATGCAGAATACATCCACGTCGAGGCATTGCATTGCATGTTCATGCATCTATATTTCTATTACCTTTTTGTGCTTGGAGAGTAGTTTGTGTGGCTATCACTTATTACTGTTGATTGAGAGTTTATATCTGTTATAGGTTAACTTTGTTGCTAATCTTCGATTCGTTGAATGAAGTAGTGGTCACCATAGGTGCTTCCTATCTATAGGATTAGGTATTTGGAACTACTATTTGTTGTGCCTATGTGCATGTGTATAGTACACCATCGTTTGTGTGATTATGAAACACCTACATACTAACAATTTAACCTTGTTTTTTTGTGGATGGGGTTGTTAGACAGGATAATAAAAAGGATGATATAATCAAAGGGGTGTATAGTCAGTAGATGAACCTCATCATTGTAATTGTTACCAAATTTTCTTGTGTTTGGTGGTAAAAGAGAAACATTCTAAGAACTTTATGAACCAGTTGTGTCTGGTAGATTTGTGACAAAATGTGGCTTGCCTTTTTGCACTGAGCTTCGGATTGAAAATTTGCTTATCATCAATTCTTTCAATATTTTGGTTCATCACCAAAATTCTTTTCATTATGTACTCCATAGTATGATGTTACTATATCTCTTACAGGCTCATACTTTAGAAAATGATGAAGAATTTTTGTTTTTTGTTTCTGGAAACAACAATAGATTTGTTACCTTTATCATTAAATCCTTATGAGGGCTCAATTATAAATTTGTTCGTGGAAACAAATTTGGAAGCAATCTATACTAAAATTGTTATGCTTCCGGTTTGCAGGTTATGTTCTTTAATTTTCTGGCTCTTCACAGGAAAGTATAAGCATTTGATCCAAATATATTAGATATTGGACATCATTTGTTTTTAATTGCCGTGGCTCCACGTCAGTCATGTTGGATTTTGAATTTGTTGAATTTTGATACTGCAAAAACTTGTGGATGAACATTATTGGTGAAGGTCTGCACATCTTGCTTACAACTGTCAGGAACTTGTCAGTTTTTATAATTAATGATCAATTGCAATTGAAAACTTTCCAAGTAAAACTATGTTGCAATAGCTTGCATGTATGACAGATTTGATTGAATCATTAGTACTCTGATGGGAACTGTATTTATGATATGATAATACTCGATGGATTCGTACGTATGTTGAAGAAAGGTTTAAAGTTTTTCTTTTCGTTTTTATAATTGCAGATGGAATGGAGGCAGGAAATTAATGAAAAGGAGGATATGTTTGCCCTTCTGGCTCAAGAAGTTAGAGAGGCGGAGACTCAAAAAGCCAATTCAAGAGCCCAATTGCTAAAATTGCGCCAAAAAGTGGAGATAGACAGTCAGCTAGCGGAGGATGAACATCAAAGGCTTGAAGATGAGCTGTCACGACTCCGCGTGTCTCATCAAACGGCAGATTTGTCTCATCAAACGGAAGATTTATTACCGGAGGACTTAGATTTTTTGTATAACTACGAGGAAGCAACATCTTCAGAATCAAGTGCTCGATGTGAACCCTCTGAGAAAACCTCTAGGCACTGGATATGCATGATGTGTATGCAGAATGAAGTTTCTGTGGTTTTGTTACCTTGCACACACCAAGTCCTTTGTTTTCCCTGCTTCGAAAAGAACTACAAAGTAATCGGATCCCGTTGTCCATATTGCCATGTTGGAATTGGAGACAGCATCAAAGTTTATGGTCCGAGTTCCTAAATAATCTGGATTGCAGGTAAGGAGAATTGGTGTAGAATTCATGTGATTGTTGTTTAATCTGTCAAAGATGAAGAAATAGCACTATCATTGTGAAAAAGCTTAGCTATATTTGGTTAATTTGGCTGTTAATGTATAGATTAGGGATAATTACAAAAATTACCCCGAGGTTTGAGCTAATACAAAAAAACCCAGAGGTTTTCTTAAAATTACAAATATCCACTTGAGGTTTGATTTTGTATTGTGCTTTATCCCTTCACTAGCAAAAACATTTTAAACACATTACCCCCTTACATTTAAGACAAAATCAAACCTTATGGGGATTTTTGTAATTTTGAAACTTTTCTAGGTTTTTCTGTAATTACCCAAACCTCAGGGGTAATTTAATTATCCCTATAGATTATCATGGTCTTTTGCTTGTTGAATTGAGAAGATGTATGATTGATCTTGTTAGCTTATAGATTTTAATAAATTCTTGTTGGTTAAATAAGCTGTAGGGACCTCAATATTCAGCAGTATTACATTTGTTATGAGCTTTACTTTTTTCTGCCTTCCTTTTTTCATTTGCTTTCCTTCAAGAAAACTTGCTTTGTGGGTAACCGAATGACTGGAATGAAAGAGCAAGAATCGAAATATTTCTCAACTAGGCACTTCTTGCGAAACAGGTGTGGCGCTTAATTGAGAATTCTTATTCACTTTTTGGTCACGTTCTTAAGGCAAAGTACTTCCCCCAACTGTTCTTTTTAGAAGCGAAGTTGGCAGACTATTACACGTATAGATCGCCATAATATTAATTGCTCATTTGTTCGTAGAGGTTGTAATTTGGTGGCTCATGTAATAGCTTCCTCTGTATGTCATCATTCTCCTTTCTTTCTGGGTAAAGACGTATGTTGTACCTTTACGGTTATATGCCGATGGATTTCAAGTTCTCGCAAGCAACGATACTCAGACATGAGTTCCTTCTTTCGACTTGTATTGGAGGCATAGTGACATGGAGGTTGACACGGCGGACTACATGAGAAATAGAAGCAAACCACACCTCAAAAGAAGAAAGCAGAAAAGAGAAGGAACAAATTAAAAATTAAACATAAAAAACTTATGTGAGACCGTCTCATGGATCTAGATCCGTGAGACGGAGCCCCAAATACCTAGCCATGCCCTAAAACCCGTTAGTCTTACCCAACCTACTGAAAACCCGAAATCACCCAATACCCAACCCAACTCTCTTTCTTTTTTCTCTGTTCTCTCTTACAATTATCCATATATATTCAATAATTGTAACAGAGCATACCATCGTCAAGGAAGTGATTTTCTTTGAGGGCACCATGTCCAGAAGTTTCCATCATAAGATGCGCTTCAACTCCATCCCTATTAAGCTGAACCCCCTTATCAATCACATTCCGATACCCAACCTTGTACAAGCAGTGTCGCCCACCTCTCTCTCGCGATAAATCGCGTCGGCCGCCATGCTGCTCAACGCGCATCTCAGACTATAGTCGTGTTTGGGTGCTCCTTCAAAACAATTGCAGACAGAAGCACGATAAGTTTGTCGCCGTTTATAGGGTTACTTTGTTTATCCACCACGTCGCTCCAATATACGTCCGTGTCAAAGACGATGCCGAGATCTGCTCTATTTTCTAGCATCGTCGCTCGAGTTAGGGCCATGGCAGTTTTGTCCTCCGGATTGGGGATGTGATTTGGGAACATTCCGTCGGGATTGAGGTGGAGAGAGCCGAATGTGTCTGCTCCTAGCTTGTCTAGTACATCCCATGTGAAGAAACCTCCAGATAAGTTTCCGGCATTTACTATTACCTGTATTTTTCAGATTTTCTCGTTTATCCATCTTATCGCTTCCTTCCCAAACAAGCGGGGAAAATGAACATATATAATAGGGAAATTATCCTATGTTTTTGGTTTGAATTTTGCTCTATATTTTCAATTTTGATTTTATTTTGTTTGTAGGAGACCATACCGATCGCCGGGGTGCTTGAAAATCTGAGGTGCACGACAGAGGGGCTTTCATCGGAGGATGCTAACAAAAGGCTTGAAATTTTTGGCCAGAACAAGCTTGAGTGAAAAGTATCATTCATTAATTGAAAAGTATCGACTTAAGGGTTGAAAGTATCACATTTTGCTCAAAAAGTATCACATTATGTTATATAGTATAATGAAAGTATCATTTTTTGTCATAAATGATTATGAAAGATCATAAAATTGCAGAATATCGAGTGATGAAAATATCCCAAAAAGTATCCGTTTTTGGGTTAAAAGTATCACTTTTTGTTCAAAAAGCATTACGTTATGCTATATAGTATAATCAAAGTAAGAATATAAAATTGCAGAAGCATCACCTCATTAAAGTATCACTTTATATTGAAAAATTATCGATTTGTTATTTAAAAGTATCTTTTTTTGTTCAAATAGTATCACTTCATATTATAAATGAATATCAAAGAGAATAAAACTACAGAAGCATCACATCATTAAAGTATCACTTTTACTTGGAAAAGTATCACTTTTTGGTTTAAAAGTATCAATTTTCGTTCAAATAGTATCACTTCCTATTATAAATAAATATCAAAGAACGTAAAATTGCAGAAGCATCACCTCATTAAAATATTACTTTCTGTTAAAAAATATCATTTTTGGGTTAAAAAGTATCACCCTCACTACCAATGTATTAAATAAAAAGAGATTAAAATAATGAAGCTAAAGAATTCAATACTAAAACAATGAATGTAACAATAGTTCATGAGAACACAATCCTTCGGTTTATGAGAACTTTCAGCTATCTTGTTGAACTTTTCCCACAACTCCTATTTTGACAATTTTTTGTTGAACAAGTTATCCCCTCCAGGCTCATTGGAATTACTGATTTTATCACCATCATTGCTAGAAGCAATAATTGTGACAACATCTAAATATAATAATTTTAGTTAGAAATCTGATACTTTTTATTGGAAAAGTGATACTTTTTACTAGAAAAGTAATACTTCAATTCGAGTTGAGGGTTGGGCCTATTTTCCAGCGGGGTGCTTGTTGGCAGCGGGCTTTGCATTAGGAGCTGAGGGTTCGGTAATTAGGAGCGAGTTTTGGGGCGGATTTAGTATTTGGGGCTACGTCTCACGGATCTAGATCCGTGAGACGGTCTCATAAGTGACTCCCCCAAAATTAAAAAGGGTAAAGAGATATGATACGAGTCAATAATTTGGTTATATCAACACATTACCCTTTAAAAAAATTAATATTTTGTTTTTAATATAATTAAACGTTTTCTATTATGAAAATAATATCACTTACTTTATACAATGTAAGTTTTAAATCATAATATTGTTAGAATTAATTCATACCCCTAGAATCATCACATGAATTATCAAGAAACAAATAGAAAACTGAATCTAAATCGAAAGTGTACCTTAAATCTGTAAATCTATAAAATACGATAATTGATACCTCAGATCTGTGTTGACGCGTATGAATCCTTATTTGGGTTGGCATATTCCACAATCGAAAATCCTTTAGGTATTCCGTTGGTCTCTCTCTAAGATGAGGAAAATGAGAAGAGTGAACGATTGATTTGACTTGGGGACCATAACCCTAATGAGAGTTCCTTATATAATAGGTCAATTAAGAACCCATCAATTCTAATTGACTAATATTGGGTCTCTACACATTGCAAAGCCTATAGCCATTAGATATCTCTAGAGTCTTATCTATTTAGACCACTTAATTAGCTATATTAAATTATATAGCCCATAATATAATTGTGCTACATATATAAGTCTACATGGGAAAATAAATTCCAACAATATCTCACTTGGACTACATGCGTTACTGGAGATAATTATATTTAAAATTCTGAGTGCACTCTGAAAATGCTATATATCCTTGAGATATCCCCTTAGATACAATCCGGTCTGTCTTCTATATTAGTGTGAGATTAAAGCGGCTTTCGTTACACTTAAATGGTAATTAGACCTATCAATGGTCGCCACACCAATATATTCAATGACATAGATCAAGTATGGATGTGTAGCATGGATATTACATGCAACGTGATCTCCAACATACATATTTCCAAGTGGTCCTACTTTATTCTTTATAAGATCATGCAAAAATGGAAATGATTCAGAGTCCAAAACCAAAACTTTATTATTTATAATTATGAAATATGTCTAAACCTGAAGAATATCAAAATACAAACTCTCATTGAACATGCACATCTTTAAAATCGTACAACACCCATATGAGCATTATGCTCATAAAACACCTCAGGTAGTAAAACTTTGGTGAGTGGCCACAATTTGGAGTTTGTTTGAATATGTTCTATAGACAATTGATGACTCTGAATTATTTCGTTATTATAACAAGAATATTGAAGTTTATGTGTACCTCAACTTCAAGAGTTTTTGTTGTTGGACTATGGTAAGAACGAGTTATTGTCACACTATCCTTATGGTATATCAATATCAGCCTTAACATTCACTTTAGTGACAATATCTACCATATCCCTTGATAAAAACGCCAATTAACAAGCTATAGTTTAGTTGTCATTGTGGAATGTGCTAAGTGTCTGCTTGGCACTTTCACAAATTCATCCAACTAACAATTAAGTATAGACCAAACTAGATCTCTTTACTTTTTTACATCAACAAAATCGAAATCAGAAATGCCAAATAACCTCCCAAAGATCTGATTTTCCGATAGTGAGCATATAAACCTTTATTCTCTGTAAATATTTTACAAACCATTTATTGGCTGCTTTCCAAATGATCCATCATAAGGTTAATATATGTCTAATAATTCTACTATGTACGCTATATCCTGATGTGTACATACTTGAAAATACTAAAGACCCCTCACAACTAATGTATAACTAGTCTTTTATATATCTTAAATATAAGACTCACTCTTGGGCACTAAATTAATCAAACTTAAATTTCTTAGAAATGAGATATCTCCCACTAAACATATGTATATACTATCATTAACTTTATATATCTCAAAACCAAATGAGATAAACTTAACGATGATTGTTTACCATAAACGAGAAACATGCTAAAAATCAAAATGAGCCATAAGTACCATAATGACTTTAAAGAATCTTTCGATAAAACCAAAATGAAAGTTTCTTTAAAATCAATGTCTACCTTTTGATAAAATTCTTCACACCATGACAAACCTCATATCTCTTAACACTACATGTGAATCTTTTTGGTGATGAAGGAGATATATGACCAATGAGTTTCACACATTTAAGCAATTTGATGAGATCCAAAATGTCATTGCCATTCATGAATTTCCTCTAATTTTTCATTGCTTCCATTCTTGAAGTTGTTGAGTTTACCCTTTTGAAACATTATCTTATTCCGGGTAGGATTTTCCTTAACATTATCTTGACAATCCAAATTTGCATCTTGAACAATTGTTACGAATGAAAGCCTAATCATCTTTCATGTTAATGTTTATAACCTTATCTCCCCTCAAACCAACTTCCTCAAGAACCTTCAATTTTCTCATCTCAAAATGATCTTATGAAGTATCTAACAAGCAACAACTAACATTTTTGAGTCCGTTTCCCTTATTAGGCCGAAGATCTTATCTTAGTTTGACAACCCAAAATATTCAAACGTCCAATATCAGACTTTAACATATTCATAATCCATAAGGGGCTTTAGCTAACTACTGCTTAGTTTAGAACGCTATTAATAATCCAAATTGTAATCCTTAGTACTTCTCTCAGGGTTTTCGCTAAGGAAAAATGATTAATCATTCTTCTTACCATATTCTTAATTCTTTTATTATTTCATGTGTTTTGTACCATCTGAACTAGCATGCAAAATGTCATTAAAAGAGACAGCCACATCCAAAAATTATAATTTATTATCAAGGATAAAGAACTAGTATGGATATTGAAAGAAAGCAAAATTACTATCTCCAAATTGAACAATCATAACCAAAATTTGCTCAAAATGGAAATAGAAATAAAATCTCGCAAGTCTCATCAAAATTCAATAACTTATCATCAATAATAATTTGTATAGTCTCAACTACAATTGTTTTATCATTACCCTCACATATGCATCTTTCAGCATCAATTTGTAATTGGCTCCACATATAACTTTGCATTAAACCATATGTGAGTAGTAGAACCGATACTATCCACAAAGCATGTCCGGTACAAAGCAAGACTGACTAAAACTTAAGCTGAAGTGAAAAGTAAACTTTAACACGACATACTTACTTGGGATATTTCTTTCATGCATCCACCCTTCTTGCACAAGTAACAGGTAAGTTCCTCATCTCGTTTCTTTTGCATTCATTTATGGTGTCTCAACTACAAGCTTTATATTCATATCCTGAGGGCTTGTTGCTAAGTGAGTACTTTTAATGTTTTCTCGCTCAAACTTTCTTTTCTCGTACAATGAGACATGATCTTATGAAAAGTCATTTCAATTTTTAGGGTGTTGTAACTAACCTCAAAATCCTTATTGTACAAGAAAATGAATAAAACCATAGATAATTCTAACTTTATTAACTTAACTTTAAAACAGAAAGATACCTCCTAATGTACTACCGTATGTTCCATTTTTCTTTATAACCCTATTGAAACAACATTAGTCATGATAACACTTGTTTTAATCAATATCTTTAAGGAACTCCTTAGCACTAACCTCCTCAAACATAATGCCCCAAAAGATTTGAAACGGTGAAATAACCTTAAATAAAATCCGTAAAGATAGATACTTACAAATACAAGTAGAAATTTAATTCAAAAAATAAAATTTAAAAAAATGCTCACTTAATCATGTCATAACATAATAACAGGAAATTAATACTTATGCATGATATTAGAAAATAAAAATGGACCTATCTTGAGATATCTAGCACAACATTGATATTCACTCTTTGGATAAGAACATCAATTGGATATCTCCCAAAATAGTAATCAAACGACAAGTCCTATCAAAGAATAACCTTCCTTTGGGGACGATTATTATAGATAACCTAGTAATCATCATGGATCTCCCAAATATAATAATCAAAATAATAGACAAGTCTTAATATTTCAAAATTAATAAATCAACAATAGAGGTAACAACTTTTTTCAATTAATTTATTTTAAAATATCGGACATAAAATATGATATAAATTGTACACTGTCTATCATCCCAATAATAACCCATTTATAAACTTTAAGACCTAAATAAAATTCTAGGCCTAACTCTAACTTTATATTGGATCTAAACCTAGTACTTTAAATTTAATCATTTAGCCCACTTCAAAAGGAAACCTTAAATCCCTCGATAAGTAATAGTCCACACCACCAACCCTTTCTCCGTCAATCGTGATATATCAAATATGGCCTTTTGACTCAACTTTATCAAGAATGGTCTTTGACCAACATTTATTGCTAAAAGAAAATAGAAAAAGGTATAAATTGTACACTTTCCGAAATGCCCATCATAAAAGATATAGGTCGGTTAATCGATCGATTCGTAAGTCGAATTTGAAAAAATTTATATGGTCGCTCAACGCGGTTAAACGACCTAAGTAGGTCGATTAAAATTTGAAAAGCCCTCTCGGTTAAACGGATGAAATGGGTCGATTAAAATTGAAAAACCCTCTGTTTATAAGCCCTCAATCGACTCTAAACGACAATCATTCAAATCCTCTCACCACTGTCAAAGCGACTGCCGTTGATTGCCGCCGGTGCCGCCGTCGTTGGGAGTATATTTGCTTGCAACTTCCATCTATAAAGTAAGAGTTTTAATTTATATTTTGAGTTAGTTAATTTAATTGCATTGTAAAATATGTTATAGGGTTTAGGGTTTTGAATTGAATGAATGTTATATAGTGAATGGGTATTGCATTTTGTTTTAATTGAATGTTACTATTATTTGTAATGTTAGACTATACATGTTGGGAGTATTGTGTTTTTCATTGCATGTTGTGTTTGTTGGGAGTGTTTGCAAATAACTGAGAGGACTCAATTGTTATTAGGCTTGAATTGAATCAAAAGACTTGTATTGTTTGGCAAAAAAGTGATTATTGTCTGTCTTTTGGAAGGTTTCAATAACTAAAAAAACTGCTTATTATTTTTTTGCTTAAAAAAGCACTTTTTTGAATTACAAACACTAAAAAGTGCTTTTTAAGTCAAAAATTAAGAAGCACTTTTTTTATTATTGAAACCCTCCAAAAGATAGACAATAATCACTTTTTTGCGAAAGCAGCATTAAAAAGTGCTTTTTTTAAGCCAAAGAACTGCTTCATAACTGCTTTACTGCTTTATAACTGCTTTATAACCCTCTAAAATTTGTCTTTTCTATTTCAATTATACAGAAAAAATGGCATACCTCACTCCCATTGAAGATATGCTTGATTCAAGAGTTACATCCCGGTGTAACTTAAACATTCTAAGTGAAGTATATAGTAAGTTAGATGCCAAACACAAAGAGTTGTTGGTGAACTCGACTTTCGGAGACTTATACAAGATCCAAGATCATAGTCAAATTTCTTATAAAATTCTTCATGATCTATTATTTATGAGGATTAAATCACCAGTGAACTGATAGGTAAGAATGTTACTGCAAACACTATCTCAGTATAGGTCGATTGCTAGTCGTTGCAACAACCATTAATCGACCATGAGTCGGTCAATAGTAGTTGCAACGACCATTGACCGACCATGGAGTCGATTAGTGGTCATTGCAATGACCATTGACCGACCATGGGTCATCGATGCAACGACCATTGACCGACCATTGAGTCGATTAGGGGTCGATGCAATGACCATTGACCGACCATTGAGTCGATTAGTGGTTGTTGGAATGACCATTGTCCGACCCATTGATTAATTAATGTTTTTACTTAATTAATTAATTAATGTACATATTGCTTTCAACAGTGAAGAATTGATCCTACATGGGACCATAATAAAAAAAGCTAAAAACTAGTTTACGTTGATTACTAAATCTGGGCATTGGCTTGATGATATGTAAGCCCCGTTTAAATTATTGCATGATTAATTTAGTATTATGTAAATCTTATACCAACTCTTCACTTTTCAGCACATGGATTTGGCGATGACCTTGTTACGGGAGAGACAACATAGATATCCGATGTCCTTCGGCAAGTACACTCGAGCCATCCTAGATTGCGGGTTCTGTTCTTCAATGATATTTGCACACTTGGGTTACAAGGAGAACCCCAAAAAACACAAGTTCTAAGAAACTTTCATTAATTACATGAATGGAACTTGGAGTAAGTTTGGAAGGCCATGGGTTTGGTTACACACTTGTACTTTCCGATTTGCCATAATAAACATTGGATTGCAGCCGAAGTTGTATTTGAAAAATTAGAGTTGAATATTTATGATCCCGACAAGGGTTGCCTAACAGATGGGCAAATAATCAATGCCTTGAATTTGTTATCGTTATGCTCCCGTTGCACAACAAGTTGGGACTGCAACAAACAGCCCCCTCAAAGTGGTCGGATCTGACAAGACATCAGAGCAGGGCACGTCATAAGTGATCTATTTTAACTGTGTTATTTAGCTTAATTTTTTACTTAAATGCTAATTGTTGGTTTAATATATCATAGGGGTGATTGCGGAGTCTTCGTGATCAAATATATAGAATTTTTGAGTGCTGAACAAGAACTGAATCTCGTAAACGACCATCATATGCTTAAGTAGGGGGAGAAGTTGGCTACCGACATATATGTTTTAAACTATGATCCTTGATTGTATTGATCAGAATATTTTGAATACTTGTTAATGATATATTTTTAGATTTTTAACTGACGTATTTTGAATTTTTAAGTGATGTAGTTGAGAATTTGTAAATGATATCATATTTAGTACATGTTTGATATTGCATACATGTTTTTGAGTTTGTGTAATTTAGTCCCTATGTAATGGTCATTCAATGGTCGATTAATCGACCATTTGAACGACAGTGGTCGATTAATCGACATTTGATCGATACAATAGTCATGTAATCGACTCATGTGTCATTTAGATGGTCGATTAATCGACTCATACACGACTAATGTGTCGTTCAAATTGTCGATTAATCGACTCATGTGTCGCTCAGATGGTCGATTAATCGACTCATGTGTCATTCAACTTTAACCATACATACAGTGCAATAGATTACACATTCAAAACAAACATTATATCAATAGATGAAACCATACATAAATTACACAACAATTTATACAAGATAATATTCAGAAACCATACATAAACCATCAAAAAAAATTTAAATTTGTTCAAGGACAACCATAACCATCATACCAAATTCAAAATTGTTCAACATAAACAAAAATTTAACATAGTTTAGGAATTTTTTATCATAAAACTTCTTCAAGGAAGACCACATGGTTTAACATCCTCATCACCACCATCGACCCCTGATGGACAAGCCCCATCTCCACCACTGAATCCCAAAGGACGAACTTGGTCTAAAGGATCGAAACCTGGCAGATCATCACCATTATATTCCTCATCAATATAAAATGGATTGTCAGGATGGTAGCCGACTTTGTTGGATAAGTCAACCTGGGCAGCATTTGATTCTACGAAAATATTATTGGCAATGTTGAAGTATTTGAACCCATTCGTCCTGAATAATTGCTACTCAATGGTCTCCTAAATGACAAAAATACAAAAAAAATATTATTATTTATAATTAATTCAATATGAACAAATTAAATTGTTGGGAAATTTATTTTATAGATTTTGATGAATGCTATGTAAAACTTAAACTAGAAAGTTGGCACCCCATTTTCCTTGTAATTTCCATTATAATAGATAGGGCTGGAAAAGCAGAGTCGAGTCATCTAAGCCTAAAAATACAAGAAGTCAACTGAAGACTCCGTTGTGGAACAACTGAGTATGGCCAAGAAGGAAGATCAAGAACTTGACTGAAGATGTATCAGCTGAGGAACAACTGTGTGAAGTGTCAGTCTAAGTCATCTCAAGAAGCCAAGTCACAAGTTGAGAGTGACTATTGAGTCTTCAAATGATTGGAGCAGACGCAAGTCACCCGAGGAAATAGGCAGCAACCAAGAGAAGTCAACTGAAAGGAATCCGTTGCCGTAAGTCAAGAACATTTCATAAATAAGTAATACTTTTATGCTTCCAGTCTTAAAGTGCTCATCCTTAAGCGTGCAAAAGGAATAAACCAATGGGAAAACACCGCACCTCGTGTCGAACCTCGAAAAGTTGAACATTCATTTAATACGAGGAAAGGTCTACATCTCAAGATTGAAGACCAAGAAAAGACAAGCCAACGAACACAAGTATCTTTTGAAAATCAGCCTATCTCTTCAACGGGCGATTTTTGAAATTCACTATAAAAGGCTGAGGAAACTCATTGAGAAAAGGTTACCTCGCATACCTGAACCACGAACAAACAAGCAATATTGGAACTGTAACCTGCAAATATTATCAAGATATGCAAGCTAAATCCTCAAGCCTAAAACTCGAAAAATCAATCCAACACAAAGCTGTGAAGGAAAGACAACTTCAAACTGTTGAAGAGGAAACTTTTGAAGAATCAAAAGGGGTCTACTTTCCAAGGAGGATTGTAGGAAGGTTCAAGGTCGAACTAGTCTCAAGTTATCGGAGGGCTTCGTGATCAAATCCAAGAAGCTTGAGAAATTGAGTGAAGTAGCAAGCATTACCCCCCGTGAAGAAGGTGAGTCGGAAGAGAAGCCACCAGTGTGACCAAGGCATCTCTAGACTGAGTCCAAGGAGCAAGTCAGCTGTGTGATCAAGACTTGTCTCTAGACTGTTAACCACTTTGTGAACTGATTATTACTTAGTGGATTCCTCCAGGAGTTAGAGAAGATAGGATTAGAAGAATTACCCTATCTTCGAACCTCTATAAAAATCATTTGTGTCATTTACATTTCAGCACTTTTATTTCTGCATACTTACTTATATCTGCTGATAATTTGCTATCCAACTGATTAATAACTAAGTGCTAAAATCAAGTGTTAAAACAAGTTTAAATCAAATTCAAGGGTGTTAAGTCTTCCGCTGATAAAATCAACACATCCCAGTTAAGGTTTAGGTTAAATAGTTGAGTTATTCTATCAACAGCTCTATCGAGTCTGTTGAGTGGCTAACTCTGCTGAATAACTAACTTAGTTGTCCCTCAAGGACTTAGTTGTGTGAGTGTTAACTCTGTAATTTTTTAAAACCCCCATTCTAAACCTTACTCACACCCCTTGGGACCTACAAGTGGTATCAGAGCGGTTGGTTCATTGAGCCTTCCGCACTGGTTACTCAACTAGATCTCTATCTTTTCTAAAAGATTTTTAACACTTGTATTTTCAAAATCTTTCATTCTTAGCAAACGTTATTATCATGGAAGCAAATCTGACACGCATTCCTATGTTTACTGTTGAGGAATTTGATGACTGTAAAATTCTATGCGAGCTCATCTATCTCGCTTACATGATGAAATGTGGCTAGTGATAGAGGATGGGCCACGCAAATACTTAATGTGAACACATCTGTAAGAATAGCATCTGTAGTAGTAGCGAAGCAAAAGAAGACACACCAGCCATGGGTGAAAAGCCAAGGACTGAGTTTACCAATGATGACAAAAAGAGATACAACTTGGATAATATGGCCAAGGACATTCTCTACAAGACATTGGACAAAGCAATGCTCAATAAAGTCAAATCTTGCAAATCAAAAAAGAAATCGGGATAAATTAACTTTAATTTGTGAATGATTTAAGCAAATTAAAGAAAATAAATTGCCTGTAGCTGTACAAAAATTTGAAAATTTTAAAATGCTTGCAGGTGAAACCTTGGATCAACTGGATGCCAGATTCACTGAAATCACAAATGAGCTATCAGCACTTGGGAAAGAATATACACAAAAGGAAATGTGTATGAAGATTCTGAGAAGCCTCCCAACTAAATGGGAAATGAAGGTCATGGCCCTGAGACATTCAATGAACCTCACAACAACATCCAATCATGAGCTATTCTCAGATCTCAAAGCCTATGAGTTTGAGCTAAGAAGAAAAGAGCAAGAGGAGATAGTTGTATCTAAGACAGCTGCACTTATAGTCAAGGATGGAAAAAGAGCTGAAGTCAAGGCATCCATAGACTAGGAGGAGATTGCCCTGATGGTTAAAAGATTCAACAAGTTCTTCAATAAGAACTATAAAAGAAATAAGGGTGAATCCTCTAGGAGATATTCAGCTCCCTCCAAGTCAAGGGAAGACAGGCCACCCAAGAGAGCTGAGCATCAAAGAGTTGAGTATCAGAGAGCTGATAACTCAAGGACATAAAGAGCTGATCAAAGAGTTGAGAACCTGTGTTGGAACTGCAGATAGCCAGGACATTTTGCAATTGACTGTCCCTATCCAATAGTCAACAAGTACAAGAATGAAGAAGAAAGAAAAGTCTTCAGAGAAAGAAGACAGGAAAAGAAGAAAGCCATGTTGGCTGCTGAGACAGCTAAGTCTAAAGAAGCAGCAGACTTAGAGAGTAGTGAAGATGACTACTCAAGTGATTCTGAAGAAGAAGCAATGATCTGTCTTATGGCTAAAGAACAAGATCAACCAGACCAAGAAGATGAGGTACACTCTAACTCTTCTCATTCAGATTCTAGTGATAGTGATTGTGACACACACACTTCATCACCCACTGATCTTTATGATTCATTAGGCAAAATGATGAAAGACTTTGAGCAAATAAAATCCTCACACACAATTATAAATGAGGAAAACAACCAGCTCAAAAGCCAAAACTCACAGCTGACTAAGGAGCTGAGTACTCTAAGTCACATAGCTGATGAGAACAAAGAGCTGAAAGATGAAAATGCCAAACTAATAGCAGAGATAGCTGCTGTAGAAAAGAGAGAAAATGATCTTAAAAATGTAATTGCCTCATTCACAAAGGCATCCAAACCATTATAAAGATAAGGTCTGATAGAGGAACTGAGTTTGTCAATGGAATAATAACTCAGTACTGTGTTGAAAATGGTATTGCTCATGAGTTATATGCAGCAAAACTCCACAGCAGAATGGAGTAGCTAAAGAAGGAACATAACTCTCAAGGAAGCTGCAAGGACCATGTTAGCTGAAGTTGGATTGCCTAAGAGATTTTGGGCTGAAGCCATTAACACTGCATGCTATACTCAAAATAGATGCATGATAAACAGGCAATTGACCAAAAATCCCTATGAGTTATGGAAAGGGAGAAAGCCAAATGTTGCATATTTTAGAATATTTGGATGTAAATGCTTCATCCACAACAATGGCAATGATAATCTAACGGCTTTTGAAGCTAAAATAGATGAAGGTATCTTTTTAGGATACTCAGCTGAGAGCAAAGCATACAGAGTGTTAAACAAGAGGACTATGGTCACAGAAGAATCTATTCATGTGGTTTTTGATGAACCCAATGTGAATGGAGAAGACATTGAAGAATTAGCTGATAAGCTTAATCAGCCAACTATGCAGAAGAGTCCTTATGTTGAAGCTGAAGTAAGAGTAATCAACCAAGATGAAGATGAGATAGTTGAATCTCAAAGACAGCTGAAAAGTCTGCAGCTGAATGATGATGAAAGAGCTTTTCAAGGCAACGCAGCTGCGAGACAGCTGAACCCAGCTGGTTTGCTTCAACCTGATGTGAGATGGCTGAGAGACCATCCACTAGAGCTAGTCATTGGAGATGTTAGAGATGGCGTAAGAACCAGATCCAGAGCTCATCAAGAAGCAATGTTCACTTGTTTTATTTCCCAAATAGAGCCAAAAGATGTGTCTCAAGCACTGGATGATACACATTGGATTCAAGCCATGCAAGAAGAGCTGAATCAGTTTGAAAGGAACAAAGTATGGGAATTGGTGCAGAGACCAACCCATCAGAATGTTATTGGCACAAAATGGGTTTCCAGAAACAAGATGAATGAGGAAGGCTCTATGGTAAGAAACAAAGCAAGATTGGTAGCCAATGTGTATTGCCAAGAAGAGGGAATAGATTTTGATGAAACCTTTGCTCTTGTTGCAAGATCAGAAGCAATAAGGATGTTTCTTTCCTATGATGCTCACAAGAACTTCACTGTATATCAAATGGATGTGAAAAGTGCATTCTTAAATGGACTATTGGAGGAAGAAGTCTATGTTGAACAACCTCCAGGTTTTGAGCAGAAAACCATTGGTGATAAAGTGTACAAGCTCAAGAAAGCATTATATGGATTGAAACAGGCACCAAGAGTATGGTATGATACATTATCTCAATTCGTAACTGATAATGGATTCACTAAAGGCAAAGTGAACATAACACTCTTCAGAATTCAAGATGGAGAGAGTATACTGCTTGTTCAAATATATGTGGATGATATCATTTTTGGATCCACAAACAAAGAGCTGTGTGATAAGTTCTCAAACCTCATGCAAAGCAAATTTGAAATGAGCATGATGGGAGAGCTGACTTTCTTCCTAGGACTTCAAGTTAAGCAATTGATGGATGGAATTTTCATAAGTCAAACAAAGTACACCAGAGATTTAATGAAGAAATTTGGTATGGAAGAAAGTCTTCGTGAAAATACCAATGAACACATCACCAAGATGGACATGGATGAAGATGGTAAAGTCAGATCAAACAAGATACAAAGCACTTATTGGATCAACTGCTCCATTTAACGTACCAATGAGACCAAACATCACCTTTGCGGTAGGTGTATGTGCAAGATTTCAATCGCACCAAAGGAGAGCCACATGATCTGCAACTAAGAGAATCCTAAGATATTTGAAGGGATGCCGGAAGTTGGCTTATGGTATCCAAAGGAAGGAGGATTCAAGCTTATTGGTTACTCAGACTTAGACTATCTTTGGATGTAGAGTTGACAAGAAGAGTACTTTAGGTACATGTCAAATGCTTGGAAATAGATTGGTTTCATGGTTCATGAAAAGCAAAACTCAATAGCCACATCCACAAACAAGGGTAGTCATAGTAGCGGCGGCAAATTGTGTCCAAATCTTATGGATGAGACAAAGAATTGAGAGATTATGAAATTGAAGAAAAAGAGATTCCAATTATGTGTGATAACACAAGTGCTATTGCAATCACTCAGAATCCTGTGTTGCATTCAAGAACAAAGCACATTGATGTCAGATATCATTTTATAAGAGATCACGTTGAAAAGAAAGACATCACTTTGGAATATATCTCCACTGATAAGCAATTAGCTGACATATTCACCAAGCCCTTATGTGAATCAAGATTTGAAGAGCTTAAGCATGAGCTAGGGTTAATTGAGCTGAGTTAACACCCAGAAGACTTATTGAAAAGAGATGGAAGATAGAAAGTGAGAAATGAACAAGTTTTTCACGTCAGCCAAGTGAAACAGCCATATCGGAAAGTCAACTGTATTGAGTTAGCTGACAGCTGAGTCACTTAATGAAAAGAGAGAAGAAGAGCTAAGTCATTTTTGAGATAAGCTGAGTCATTTATGAGCTAAGTGACAACAACGCAGTCATTTTAAATGAGCGGGAATGTTTTTAAGGATGACGTCAGCGTAATAATGACGGGTGCGTACAAAAAAAGTCGCACATAAACATATGATTGGATATAAATGCTGCCGCATTAAATGCGAGGAATTAAATGCGGTTTGACGTGCTAAATCTGAGCTGTTGATCTTGATCAAATTTCAAAAATAAAAAACCCGTCCTTTCATAACCCTTATATACGGTTTTCAGTCTTTTCTCTCACACTTTACTGAAACTGTTCATCTTTCAAGCAAAAGAAAGCAAGTTCTTTTCTCTCTCGCAAACCCTACGTGTTCTCAAGCTAGTTTATCAAGTTTTAATTGGCAAAATTATCTACAAATGGCACCAAAGTTTAATTTTGTCAAGTTATCGAAGCAAATCCACTCAGGATCGTCCGTGGATTTTGAAGGCATGGTGAAGCAGGGTTTGGATGAAACCCTAGTGAAGAAGATTTCAGAAATGTTGGAAAAGTCCAGTCTTAAGGCTTTTCTTACTTTAGAGTACTCGCACACCTATCTTGAAGAGGTGGCGCAGTTCTATATAAATGCGGAGGTGCAGGACGAAGGTATATAGTCTTCTGTCCACTGCAAGGACATAATGATAACAGCTAAGGACCTTGCGGAGCACTGTTTGTTTCCGTCTGAGGGCATGAATGAGATTTATGAAGCTAATGTTGACTTGGCTACTGCATGGAAAGAAGTAGTCAAACCAGAGTGTGCTGCTAAGGTGGTCTACACAACTGAGAAAAAGTTGTTGAAGGACGACTATCACAAGCTGATGGATGTCGTCTCAAAGTGTGTAGACATGAAGTTTGGCAGCTTCAATCAGCTATCAAAGACTAAGCTGATTGTTATGGCTGCGATCATGCAGGGCAAGAAAGTCAACTAGGTTGAGTTTGTGTCAGCCGACTCGCTGAATGTTGTGAATAAATCATACAAGGAAGACGGATCCTTTGGAGGATCTCTTGGTTATGGCCTGGTGATTGGCCACCTGATGGAAGTGAAGGGCATTCTCCTTCAACATGGAAAGCCTTTCCATGTAAACAAAAAATGTTCAGGGCTAATCTCTCAGGAGCCCAGAAGAGAGCCCATGCGAAGAGGGCGGATACGAGTGAGGGGGAATCAGCTGACCCCGAGAACACAGTTGTTACCTCTCCTTCCAAGAAGAAATCTGCCCCTGCAGCTGCGAAGAAGAAGGCTGCCCCTGCAGCAAAGAAACAGGATGCACCTGCCCTTGCAGCCGAGTCGCCTGCCTGAGCACCCGTGTCTCCTGCCCCTGCAGCCGAGGCTGAGAAGGAAGCCCAAATCCCTTCTCCAGCCATACGTAAGAAAAGGACTGCCAAACCCAGGAAGGCAGCTCCGTCGAAGAAGGATGCCCTGGCCCCGCCGCCAAAGAATCCGAAGAAGAAGCTGAACCTGAAATTCCTCTGGTTAAGACCAAAAGGAAAAGGATCGTCATGCTATCAGAGCATGAGAAGACAAATCGCCGCCACTCACCGATAAAGCTTCGAGACTCGCGACACTCATGAAGTGCAGTCTCCTAAAGTAGTCGATGAAACTGCCAAGTCTGCTGAGGGTGATCAGCAGAGGCTCACAGAAGACCCAGCTATGGAAAGACAATCAAGATAAATAAGCGGTGAGACCCACCAATCTCGGTTGAAAAAGTTGTCTCTCCGCCTGCTACGGATACTGCTGAAGGAGAAGAGCAGCATAGTATCCCGCCTTCCATCCCAGAGAAGAAAGGACAAGAAGAAGAAGATGATGATGATGCCATCATGTACTCTCCGGTATACCCAGAGATCCAGCCGCTACGTGAATGGAGGGCGTGGAAGCTAAGCCACTCAAAGGTGCAATTTGAATGCCCTGAGTTTATCGAAGAAGAGGAGGAGTTATTCCAATTTCTCGGAGTCAACACTGTGCTTCAGTGCCCTTGATGAAGATAATTGCCTGAACATTCTACAAATCTTCAAGGAGAAGAATCAAGCCAAAGCAGCCGAGGAAGAAGAAGCTCGCGAGAAAGCCAAGATATGCACGCTTACTTGAACTCTAGAACACACTCATTCTCATCTTGATGTGTTCTCAGAGAGTGGTGAAGATATGGATCCCGCTGCAGCAACAGAGAAGTCAGACATGCAGCAAGCTCTAAGGGAATCCAGGATGATGCACGAGCAAAAAATGTTTGAAGGACCAGGAGAGTCGTCTCAATCTCTCCTACAGACTGATCCTTTGGGAGTAGCACAACATATTGCCTCAGTCGTTGCTGCAGCTACGTCCCCTGTCCAGTCTGAAGATGGGTACAAGGGAATATGCAATGAGACTGGGAATTTGGGCACCCAAGTTGAGCCAACCCCTACTGAAGGTGTTTTACCACCTGCCCCAATGGCTGAGCACTCAACGGAAGCAGCCGCGAGTCTGGAGAGGAGTGACCCCAACATCGATCCTCAACGGGTGTGCCAACTGAGGGGGAAACTCACTCCACTGCAGCAAGGTCGGAGGATGCTGCAGATGACTCTTTATTGAAGAAAGGAGGTGAAGTGGAAACTGAAAAAGAACCACAGTAGGTTGACATTGATGAAGCTCGGACAGTTGAGTCTGTCCCAGCTGAAGTGTCAGCTGCTTTGCAGGCTGAGTACACTGTTGTTGCAGTCGAGGCACATGATGGAAATGCCATGGGAGTTAACACTCTGGGCAGTGAAAGTGCAATCCAAGGGGTTGAGACTCCTTCGGATGCCATGGTCCAAGACCCTAAGACAGCTGCGACTGTCGAAGGGAATGTTGAAGGCCTCTCTGCAGTTGAGACTGCTGGAGGTGTTGAAGGCCCAAGGGAAGTTGAGACCTCCCTGGGTAAATCTCAAGAAGTTCAGAACATCCCTCCTGTTAACATTGTTGAATCTGAGAAGGAGATTAGTGCACTTCATGACTCCCAGGAAAATCCTGACTTATCATTTCTGGGGTCTTAAGATGAAGCTGAGTCCACACCTGTTCCACATCAAAAGGACCCAGCTGAGGATGTTCTCCCATAGACGAGTAAGTCGAGTTTCAAAGCTGCTCGTCAAACATTCAACTTCGATGATGAACCAAGCCCCCAGGTTTCATCATCATTTGATGACACTGATGTTGTAGCCGAGGACCCGGTACTTCACTTAGAAAAATCCACTGAGGCCGAAGAAGGCTTAAGACAGGCTCGGCTCACCACCGCCAACCCACTCAACAAGGCCCAGCTTGTACCCGAGTCATCTGTGCAGGCTCCCACAGCTGCTGCAGTACCGAATCCACCAGAAACATCACAGGCACAGACTGAAATTTTAATCCCTTATGTGTGAGATGATACTTTTGAGCAATTATTTCCCTTCTCGATCGAGCTGCCTGAGCTAGAGGAAGAGACCGTTAAGGAGCAGCGCCGTTTCATAGTCCGAGAAGATCCTGTAATCCCTACCGACTCCATTGTGCACATGTGAAACTTTGATTTCGATCTTTGTATGGCCAACAAACTTTGATTTCTCTTGAATGTGTGACAACTGAAATCCGAGAAGTCTTCAAGAAGATTTGTGCAGAGATTGAGAAGATCGAACGGCACTAGGCCTCACTATATTTGCGTCTGGACAATAGAGATGCCACCCTCACAACAAATTTAAAAGGGATAGTGGTAAGGATCAGGGAGTGGTGTCAGCAGCAGAGTGCAATGTGATATGAACAAGTTCGCTATTTTAAGGCATTGTACAATAAAATGCTTGTTTGGAGTGTTGACAATGCTTATATGAAACAGAGGATGCAGGCGTATATGGAGAGATTGCATGCCTCCCACACAACTGAAATGGAGTTACTGCGTGAATTCCATCAAAAACAAATTCTGCGTCTTGAGGAGACCATGAATACGAAATTCAGCCTTCTCATGGCTAAATGAAACCGTGGCAAATGGTCAAAAAGGCCACTCGTTCGTTAATTTCAAATAGCACATGCCGCAATTTCAAATGGACTTGACTTCATGCTCACAGAATGTTCCCAAGCTCTCTCCTTTGATGATGCCAAAAGGGGGAAGAATGAGTACCTAAGGAATTTGAAAGAAGAAGCATTCTTGAAAAGAAGAAGGAAAGCGGTGAGGGGGAACATTCAAGGACTTGACCTTAATGATTGCTGAAACCCCTCAGATGTGACAGCCTCAATAATCAGCAAACTTCCAGTAACTTTGCCGATCTAACACTCTGCTATGCCCATGTCAGAGAAAAGAAAGATTGTAGTAGCAGATCAGTTAGAGTTCGATAAAAAGATGGATGCCCGCATTGAAGCAGTGATGAAACAATTTGGTGGCATTCCGGTAGGGAATGATCAAGATGCTATTCCAGATGACGGATCCGAGCCAAGATCAGTTGAAGAATTTAAGACGCTCGAATCCGAAGGCTATTTCCAGAAGATATCTGTAGCCCAAGCCTGGATCTGTACTGGGAGAAGGGTCTTAAGTTATGCGAAGAAGATGATAGGCAGCAGACTACCAACAGCCATTCAGCTCGTAAGCAGAAGACTCCTGTATAGTATACACCCAGATGAGGAGGAAAAAGTGGTGGAGGAAGAGGTTTATGACCTAGACCTCTACCCAAAAATATCGAATATGTAGATCCCGATAAGAAGGGAAAGATCTACTGGGTTGGGTATGATGAAGTAGCGAATCTGGAAGTGGCCAGAAAGAATGCTGACTACGTGAAAAGAATAGAAGAGAAAAACAGAAGACAAGACCAGCTGTGGCAAGAGAGGCAAGAGAGGAAGCGAAAAGACGATGCTGCGAAGAGAGCTTATGAAAATAAGAAAGCAACTAAAGATGAAAGAAAAAGAAAGAGAGCTGATGATGACAGAGCTGAAGAGGAAAGAAGGAGGCAGCGAAGGCGATGAAGTGTTGTTGCGAACCCTTCATGTATTTTACTCTTGTAAATACATTTTTGTGTAAGTCATCTGTATATTCAGTAAAGTATCTTGTAATTGCTCTCTTTATATTTGTATCTTAGCACAGATGCTTGTAATTTGCTTAGATTTAAATATGCTGTGATACACTTTGTAAACAGCTGTGTAAAGGACATGAATGCTATGATCAATAAAATGATTGATTCTACGCATACATTCTTTGTTACTGCATTATCTGTATGTATCTTTGCTGTTTACATGTTGTTTAATGTTTTTAAGTTTTGGCATCATCAAAAATGGGGAAATTGTTGGGAAATTTATTTTATAGATTTTGATGAATGCCATGTGAAACTTAAACTAGAAAGATGGCACCCCATTTTCCTTGTAATTTTCATTGTAATAGATAGGGTTGGAAAAGCTGAGTCAAGTCAGCTAAGCCTAAAAATACAAGAAGTCAACTGAAGACTGAAGTGAAGACTCCGCTGTGGAACAACTGAGTATGGCCAAGAAGGAAGATCAAGAACTTGACTGAAGATGTATCAGTTGAGGAACAGCTGTGTGAAGTGTCAGTCTTAGTCATCTCAAAAAGCCAAGTCACAAGTTGAGAGTGACAATTGAGTCTTCAAATGATTGGAGCAGACTTAAGTCACCTGGGAAAATAGGCAGCAACCAAGAGAAGTCAATTGAAAGGAATCCGTTGCACATAAGTCAAGAACATTACTTAAATAAGTAATACTTCCATGCTGCCAGTCTTAAAGTGCTCATCCTAGAAGCGTGCAAAAGGAATAAACCAATGGGAAGCATTGCACCTCGTGTCAGAACCTGAAAAGATGAACATTCATTTAATACGAGGAAAGGTCAACATCTCAAGATTGAAGACCAAGAAAAGACAAGCCAACGAACACAAGTGTCTTTTGAAAATCAGCCTATCTCTTCAACGGGCAGATTTTTGAAAGTTCACAATAAAAGGCTGAGGAAACTCATTGAGAAAAGGTTACCTTGCATACCTGAACCACGAACAAGCAAGCAATATTCGAACTGTAACCTGCAAATATTCTCAAGATATTCAAGCAAAACCCTCAAGCCTAAAACTCGAAGGAAATCAATCCAACACAAAGCTATGAAGGAAAGAAAATTCAAACTGTTGAAGAGGAAACTTTTGAAGAATCAAAAGGGGTCTACTTTCCAAGGAGGATTGTAGGAAGGTTCAAGGTCGAACAAGTCTCAAGTTATTGGAGAGCTTCGGATCAAATCCATGAAGCTTGAGAAAGTGAGCTGAAGTAGCAAGACAGCTGCCCTGTGAAGAAGATAAGTCGGAAGAGAAGTCAGTTGTGTGACCAAGGCATCTCTAGACTGAGTCCAAGGAGCAAGTCAGCTGTGTGATCAAGACTTGTCTCTAGACTGTTAACCACTTTGTGAACTGATCATTACTTAGTGGATTCCGCCAGGAGTTGGAGAAGAGAGGATTAGAATAATTACCCCATCTTCGAACCTCTATAAAAATCATTTGTGTCATTTACATTTCAACACTTTTATTTCTGCATACTTACTTATATCTGTTGATAATTTGCTATCCAATTGATTAATAACTAAGTGTTAAAACAAGTTTAAATCAAATTCAAGGGTGTTAAGTCTTCCGCTGATAAAATCAACACAGCCCAGTTAAGGTTTAGGTTAAACAACTGAGTTATTCTATCAACAACTCTATCGAGTCTGTTGAGTGGCTAACTCTGCTGAATAACTAACTTAGTTGTCCCTCAAGGACTTAGTTGTGTGAGTGTTAACTCTTGAATTTTTTAAAAGGACTAAATCGAAAATTTGGTAAGGTTTATTCAACCCCCCTTCTAAACATTACTCACACCCCTTGGGACCTACAAGTGGTATCAGAACGGTTGGTTCATTGAGCCTTCCGCACTGGTTACTGAACTAGATCTCTATCTTTTCTAAAAGATTTTTAACACTTGTATTTTCAAAATCTTTCATTCTTAGCAAAGGTTATTATCATGGAAGCAAATCTGACACGCATTCCTATGTTCACTGTTGAGGAATTTGATGACTGGAATATTCGTATGCAGGCTCATCTATCTGCTTTACATGATGAAATGTGGCTAGTGATAGAGGATGGGCCACTGCAAATACATAAGGTGGACACAACTGTAAGAATAGCAGTTGTAGTAGGAGAAATAGAAGAAGACAAACTAACCATGGTTGAAAAGCCAAGGACTGGAGTGGACCAATGATGACAGAAAGAGATACAACTTGGATAATGTGGCCAAGGACATTCTCTACAAGACATTGGACAAAGCAATGTTCACTAAAGTCAAATCTTGCAAATCTGCAAAAGAAATCTAGGATAAATTAACTTTAATTTGTGAAGGATCTGAGCAAATTAAAGAAAATAAATTGTCTGTAGCTGTACAAAAGTTTGAAAATTTTAAAATGCTTGCAGGTGAAACCTTGGATCAGCTGGATGCCAGATTCACTGAAATCACAAATGAGCTATTAGTACTTGGGAAAGAATATACACAAAAGGAAATCTGTATGAAGATTCTGAGAAGCCTCCCAGCTGAATGGGAAATGAAGGTCATGGCCCTGAGACATTCAATGAACCTCACAACAACATCCAATCATGAGCTATTCTCAGATCTCAAAGCTTATGAGTTTGAGCTGAGAAGAAAAGACCAAGAGGAGATAGTTGTACCTAAGACAGTTGCACTTATAGTCAAGGATGGAAAAAGAGCTGAAGTCAAGGAAGCCGTGGACCAGGAGGAGATTGCCCTGATGGTTAAAAGATTCAACAAGTTCTTCAATAAGAACTATAAAAGAAACAAGGGTGAATCCCCCAGGAGACATTCAGCTCCCTCCAAGTCAAGGGAAGGCCCGAGAGACAATTGAGCATCAAAGAGTTGAGTATCGAGCCGATAACTTAAGGACAAAAAGAGCTCGATCAAGAGCCGAGAACTGTGTTGAACCGAATCTGAGACAACCAGGACATTTTGCAATTGACTGTCCCTATCCAATAGTCAACAAGTACATGAATGAAGAAGAAAGAAAAGTCTTCAGAGAAAGAAGACAGGAAAAGAAGAAAGAAAAGTCTTCAGAGAAAGAAGACATGAAAAGAAGAAAGCCATGTTTGGTTTAAGGTTTAGGGTATAAGCTTTAACTTGTAAAATATATCATATTAGTATCATATGTTATAAAATCTTATATAATCTAGTGTTGATCGGAATTACAATAATCACAGGACTATAAATCACGTTGCACTGTATGTTATACTATATTATATGTTAGCAATGTGTTGCCGATTGTTTCGCCGTAGATTGTAAAATATATCATACTATATGCTACATATTATCATATGTTATAAAATCTTATATAATTTAGTGCTGATCAAAACTATAATAATCACGGGACTATAAATCACGTTGCACTGTATGTTACATTACATCATATGTTAGCAATGTATTGCCGATTTTTTCGCCGTAAATTGTAAAATATATCATATTATATGCTACAAAGTATCATATGTTATAAAATCGTATATAATTTAGTACTATATGCTTATTAATATTTATATTGTACAACCCGACTCAATGAACGACCACATGATCGACCACATGTCATGCAACCCGACTCTGATCGACTATATGGTCAATCTGAGTCGAGCAACCCGACTCTAATCGACCACGTCATTAGTCATGCAACCAGACTCAGATTGACTATATGGTCGATCTGAGTCATGCAACCCGACGAAGAATGATTACTTAACATTTTTCTATTTTTTTTGGTTCTTTTGACAATACACAGAGGTTTGTCCAAAAATGAATACACAATTACTAAATCGGAGATGAGATACAATAATCACTAAATATATATGTGATTGTCTATCGCCATCGATCTTTGATCACAACAATTCAGTCGGTTGTGCCCTGATTGTTGGCACCTACTGTATTTTTGTCTTGAGCGAAACTCTCCTGTTGACGATATTTGTGTTGTTCTATGACATCCACCTCATTGTTGGACAATAGGTGGTAAGACAATCATTTCCTTAATTTTATCCGGAATCTCCCATTCATTTTCATTGGGCACAGGGAAGATAGTCTCCACATATGCGTTCCTCCAATAGTTGACGGTATAGTACGGTGAGCACATGGGTATATTAAGAAACCTCTCTTCTTGGCCGCTACTATTGCATGCTCACATGGTAGGTGGTATAATTGAAAATTTTGCAAGTGCAACTGTTCTCGGTAAAGTTAACGGTGAAATTTGTGGCCCTACTGCTCACACATATAAAGTTTAATCAATTGGTTCAACTGTGAACTTCTTGGCCTTTTCATGGTACTTGCAGAGTTTTTCTTCCACTACGGGAGTTAAATTGCCTGTACAACTTCGTGCAGCCTCACACCTCTCATAGAACCATGATTGCAACTTTTTTCTAGTACTATCAAACAAAGCAAGTATAAAAGTTTGTCGGGATTTTTTAAACACTGAGTTCAGAGACTGCATTGTTTGATGTCATGATATTATAATGGTCTCCCTGAAAATATGACCTAGCCCAAGTTACAAAATTTGTATCGTTAAAATACTTCCAACATTTCTCGTAAGTAGCTTGAATTTGGGACATATACTTGTGAAATTCTTCTATTGTATATGTCTGAGATGTTTTGTTAAAAAGAGAGAGAGTATCAGTCTTTCGAGTTACAGTCCTCAAGTTGCCTTTGATATGATAAATAGAAAAAGCAGACGTGTGTATTTTGAAAAACAGATTTGGGTCGTCGCACCGATAAGACTCATGTGTCTATCAAATATCACAACAAGGTCTTCTTGGTCGCCTGTTATTCCTTTCAAGTTCATAAAAAACCAATGCCGTGAAGCATCGTTCTCAGAATCAACAACGACCCATGCAAGAGGATAAATCTGCATATTTGCATCTTGACAAGTAGCGATAATTAACGTACCATTATATCTTTAAGTTAAAAATGTTCTGTCCACAACAACTACTGGGCGCATTGAAGAGTGAAACCCACGAATGTAGGGCCCATATGCCAATAAAAAGTACTTGAAGCGGTTTTCACTATCAACCTCTAAAGAGTATATAGTTTCTGGATTAGCTACTTTCAAGTTATGGGCATATGCGGCCAACTTAGTGTAACTATCTTTAGGTGAACCCCTTATGTATGCTAAAGCAGTTTCTCTAGACCTTCTCGCTTTTTGATAACTTATTTCAATGCCAAAGTCTCGGCGAATTTCATTCACAACATCACCAGGTCTATATGTAGTGTTGCAGTCTTCAAACCTTAACATGATATATTTTTCAATGATCCACGATCTTGCTGGTCTATGATCACAGGTGGACAAATTTAGAGCGCAAGTATGTCCTGGTGTATATTTTCTAATCTGAAAATAATCACAGTCTGAGAACTTTGTTGCTCGCAAACGCCATTTGCAATTTTTATCAACACACACAATTGTGTACACATTCTTGTTCAATTTTTTTGTTTAGAACTGGAAATTCGATTTCAATGCGATCATGTGCACAACTTCTTGAAGCTCTTTCTTGGTATTGAATACTTGTTCAACATTAAAGTCAATATCTATGGGTACAACTCGTGATGTACTTCCAACCGAAGTAAGAAGATGCTCATTTGTGAATTGATTTTCTTCTCTAGTGACTTGATTTAAATCAGGTCTCAGCGGTGTAGTAAACGCATCACCGTAATAATCATTGGAAAGAGATTCTTGAATTACGTCCAATCCATCCCAAATATCATTCACATTTCGATCATCGTCACTGTGATTATTTTTTTCCACCTCAAAATTATGATATCCATCTTTCGGTTGCACGTCACGATCAACTACTGTCGTTTAATCGACTCATGTTGCCCCTAATAAGTCATTCAATCGACGCATTATTGCTGGTCAATTGAACGACTCACTGGAGTCGATTAAATGACCCAATTCTGCAAATACGCAACATTCGATTAATCGACTTCATCTACTTGAGAAAATGAACGAAATATCAGATAAAATGAATAAAACCATGCCACAAGGTCAGAAGAACAAAATAAAAACATGAATGTTGATTTATCTTACAATGTCAAAGATCGGGAAGGAGGATATGTACAATGTTTGGTTGGTTGAAGCACAAAACCCCCAAAAATTCGGTCGAAATACACAAAATTCGGATGAAATAAAAAGGGGTATTTTAGAACTTTTGAAAGGGAGGGGTTGTTGGAATGTTAAAGTTAAGAAAGGGTAATTTGGACATTTAACATAGAAGAAAACCTTTAAATAATATTTGGAATAAGTAAGGAAGGCCATTCTTGAACAAAGCCTCTTTGACTAGGCCAAACTTAAAAAAAACCCGTCAATCTGTAGAAATAGAAACCGTTGGCCTCCATTATTTCTAGAAAGTGACAGCCAACAAATGACAAGAAAACCTTTCTTACTACAAAACCATTAATGGAAAATCCCAAAAAGGTTAGCACCCACCGCCCAAGGGAGGGCGTGAATGGCTCACTGTCGACATCCAATCCATCCGCCCATCTGCACGTTCACCGCATGCTGCTCGTGTCGCCTTCGACACCTAGAATTGCTGTGAAAAAGTCTATCAGATGATGCAAGCCTCCATGTAACAGATCGGCAGTCATGCTGCTCGTGTCGCCTTCCGACACCTAGAGTTTGCGACTACTGTCTATGTGACGGTGGTGGACGTGCGGCTAAAATTTCGACCGATCCCTCCTTTCTTTTATTTTTTAGTGTTCTTTATGGGCTGGAGATGTTTGGTGGTTGTGGATCGGTGATGAGGGTGGTGGTGGTCAAAGGTGGTTTCACCGTGAGAGACCAGATGGCGGACACTATTCTTGTCGTCGCCAACAACGACCAAACTATAATTATAAAAAAAAAACTCAATTGAAACAGTACTTGACGGTCAAAATTCCATTTATCAATCAAAGCACAAAAAACTGAAATTCAATCCAGAATTTACACCAAATCCTTAAATAATCCCCACAATTAATCAGTGGACCAAAAGCTGAATATGATATTTAAAATATTTCTCAATTTCCCAAAGAATCAAAATCTGAATTCTGAAAGCTGATTCATCCAAAAATTAAGATAATAAATCTGAATACCATAATAGAAAGAAAAACAAATAAATTGTTCTTGATAATTCGACATGATTTGTTCTGATACCACTTGTTAGAATTAATAGAATTAATTCATTCCCCAGAATCATCACGTGAATTATCAAGAAAAAATAGAAAACTAAATCTAAAACAGAAACGCACCTTAAATCCATAAATCTATAATATACGACAATTGATACATCAAATCCGTGTTGACGCCTGTGAATACTTATTTAGGTTAGCGTCTCTCTCTCTCTCTAAGATGGGGAAGAAGAGTAGAGTGAACTATTGATTTGACTTGGGACCATAACCATAATGAGATTTCCTTATATACTAGATCAATTAAAAGTCGATCAATCCTACTTGACCAAGATTGGTCTCTACATATTGCAAAGCTCATACCCACGATATCTCTAGAGCCTTATTTAATTAGACCGCTTAATTAGCTCGATTAAATTAGATAGCTCATAATATAATTGTATATATATATATAAGTCTACATGGAAAATTAATAAAATTCCAACAAATATTGCGTAAATATATATTATATATATAATAATAATATATAATAGAATACAAAAATATATAATGGGGCAGATTTTGATTGGGGTTTAAAGATCAAGGTGCAAAGACATTTTTTACTCCTTTTAAGCAAGTGGAACCTGCCACGAGCATAGATTTCAGGGGAATTTTATGAAGGCCCTTCCAAATGGCTCGTACATTTGAGGTCTTACTTGTTCGAAAAGAACATTACGACCTATTTATTATATAAATACCGAAAATAACCATGTCATTTGAACAACTGACCCCGTAGTTTAAACTACCATGTTGAGTTGTAGTTTAAACTACCATGTTGGGTCGTTCAAACTACCAAGTTCGAACGATCGTCTATGTGGTTTAAATGACAAAGACATATACAAACCAATAAATACTGTGAAGCCGTCGATTTTCAGTCGTGTACAAGCGTGTAACTAATGTTGTGTATCGACTATGTATTATTTGCGGCTATTTTATCGCGTCATTTTGACGGATCATTGTTAATAATATTTTCGCATTTTATTGCCATTTTTAATTATTTGATCCTCTACTTGTTTAATTATTGATCATTTATTATTTTCTATTCTATGTTTAATGATCACTTGATTGATCATTATTGCTACTTGTGTATTTATTAGACACCTTAGAATTTTAAGAGACTTATTTCATTAAGTGACTTATATCCTATAGAAATACGAATTTGATTTAGAATAAGTGATTATGAGACTTATAAGTGATTGTGGGAATCACTATTAATTTTTGGAGATTGATATTATACACCTATTATCATCAATTTTGGGATAAAAAAAATATGGAAACCATATATGGTTTAAAGTTGGTCGGCCATAGTACTTATGGATATATAAATACCTCTGAATTCTTATACATATACACAATTATACACAATTATACCCAAAAATCCTACACATATTTTTTATTCATTTCTTTTCCCCACAATTTCCCACATTTCCCCACTAACCCAAACATTCTCCTCATTTTTTCCCAACACCCCATTCTTGCCCATACTTTGACTAACCCATTTGCTCCCCATGCAAAAGACATAATACAAGACTTCAACAAAAAACCTCCTATCCCTCTCATCATTTTCGGCCACTTCAAGCAAATGAGCAAGAAATGTTTTATTCTCCCTACATCATACCTCTCTCAAGAATCTCCCAACTTACTCTCATTTCTTATCTTCTTCTTTTCTTCTTCTACTTCCAACACTTAGTCAAAAACAAGAAAATATCCTCCCTCTACCCAAAGAATTCGAACACCATTGCTACAAAGGTAAGAATTTGTACTTCTTGTTCAAGCACTCCCTCAATCTTCAAGCATTTCTTTTCATCTTCTAATCTTTGCTATTTTCATTTTTGAGGACACTTAGAGCCTCAACTTGAAGGTCATTAAGAGTTTGGAGACTAACTTGAAAAGGACTTTCAAGATTAATTGTAGAGACAAGATATCAAGGTAAGATATGAGGCTTTTAGCACCTTTTTCACTTCCCTTTTATTTTCGAATATTTGACACATAAAATCTCATTTTTGAGGTAATTAGGGGCTGACCTTGGAGCCTTGGCTAAGAAGTGATCAAGTTTGTTTTAGAGACTCTCCAAAATTTGACTACAACATTCAACTACACAAGGTAAGTGTGGTACCTTTGGCCTATTCATTCACTTTTTCCCTCCTTAGTTAAAATCTTCATTTTCTAACTCAAAAATCCTTGTATTGTTTGACTTAGGGGCTGCCTTAAGTAAAGATTAATATCCTCAAGGTCTATTGACATATAACTTTACACCAATCAACCAAACAAACAAGGTGGGTGGAAAAATGTTCTGAATATCAAGTGATTTTTTTGAAAAATGGCATGTAGTATCTTGAAAACTATAGAATATATGATAATTATGTATTGCATGTGTATTTCAAGATGTGATATTCCAAAAGTTTCACAAATTATGCTTAAAGTTTCAATTCTTGCAAATTAGGTGCATGCATGTGTAATTTCATGATTTATTTGATGAATTCTCATATGATATGTAATTACATGTTTATGTACTTAAATTTTCATATTCTAATTGTCTTATATTCTGTAAATTTCGTTCATAATTGTAAAAATTACAATTTTGGACCTTAAATGCAAAAATGGCAAAATTGGTGGACTAAATTGCAAGAAAATAAAAATTATGGGACCCCTCTGTAAATACTCGAATTTGGGACTGTACTAATATTTAAAAATGACATTTTGATGTAATAATAAATTTTTAAAGGTTTTGAGACAACAAAAATCAACCCTTGAAAGCCCAATGACTAGATTGTAAATTTTTTGAAAGTTTAAGGGCTAAAATACAATTTTCAAAACTATACCAGCACCACTTTTAAAATTTTGAATGAAATCCAAAAATCAAAATGTTTTCAATAAAGAAAAATTATTTTGTGAAGTTTGAGGACTAAAATGTAAAATACTAAATTCAAGGACCAAAATGAAATTTCTAGGACTTATACATTCTATGTACCTGGAAAAATATTTTAACCATAAATTTATAACATTTTAAACCCATGGTTCAAAGTTCATGACAATTGGACCCAATTAAGCCTTAACGGCAAAAACTCAAAAATTGGACTAGAATGAAATTTTTAAAAGTTAAGGGACCTAAACTAACACTTTCTCAAAACTACTTTTGTCCCAATAATCCACTGATATAAGTGATATTTTAAAATTGGAATAACATTAAAAGCCCTTCCGGTTTGTGAGATCCAAATATATTAGACTCGGGTCCCGAAATGATAATTTTGACAAAATTAGGGCAAAAATGGGAATTTACCAAAAACTCGACCCCAAACTTTTAAAAACCTGATTCTCTAGAAAATTTGGAGAATTTAGGAACTGACTTTATAATTTTCCGAGGTCGAGACAAAAACTTATTCAATTGTAAACCCGATAAAGACTAGTCTTTCCAAAACGGGGTTAATTGTAATTTTTTTTTCCAAGGACCTCAAATTAATTATTTTCCATATCATAGCTCTGATATTTACTGACTTATATAATTATTTGTGAAATATAGCTTTCTTAAAATTATCGTGCCTTAATGAACTCCTTAACCGAATAATATGTGTTTCGCAGTGCGACTTTCTCGTCTTGTGACTTTGAACATACAACGGGGTGAATCTCCCACCTAATATACCCAATCCATCGAAGATTAGTTATCCTCCTAATAATTAACTTCATTCAATAATTACTCCACCAATGTCGATTAATACTACGTGTAAACTTTTCGTATAATTGTACTTGTACCATTTTTCTGAAATGGTATACTCGACTGCCTTGTTGACATATTATATCTGCGTATATCTATTTGCTTGAGTCAACTTGGTGTGTCGAGCTCATAGTTGGAGTGGACCAGTCGGGGATAAAACCGGGCAGCTCGATTGCTATTCCACTCTCTGGCCCCATCGTCCTAATCCCATCCTTGGCGGACAGAGTGTCCAATGGGAGAAGTGGGTCGTAAACCTGAGGTATAATCTCAATTATGACAATCTAGGCCTTACAAGCCATTTACTATTTGATTGTCGTGCCTATGGAGTGACGGGGAGGCCTTGTGCCAATTGCCTGGGGAGTCATACGGTAGAACAAAGGAATCACTGTCTGATCCATACAATTCTGGAGTTATTCGGACTGTACTGCTTGTTTGGGTTGGTGCTATATTTAGTACGCAACCACTTCTTGACCTGCTTGAAAATACTCATAGTGTCTGCACGTACATGAATTTCTTTCATCAAAACTGTATAAGTATATTATTTTGAATATTATGTCGCTTGCGAACTGTGTGTGATGCACGCATCGTAACTGTTCGCCTTATTTTTAGCTTCACCGCAAGTGTACGGTACAGTTTATAGAATAGGGTTAGCAAGGTCGAATCCACAGAGACTAATAAATTTATGTACTAAGTATTGGAATTGTAATAGCCTTATTTTTATCCAGACGATCGAAATTGAGTGAATTGGTTTTGTAAAACAAAGACAAGAATTTATCCTAAAATAAACAAAGTAAATCGCTGATTGAAAGATCAAGGAGATGAACGGATTCCTGGGTTATGGTTTCAGTTAATATCCCATTTTATCATCAGATTAATCACAACCAAAGTTATTATTGTTCTTCCCTATAAGACAACTACAAAAGTATTTTACCCTCTCTCTCGAGATGTATGTAAAAACGTTGATTGGAATATCTATGCTAGCATCTGTACTTAACATGAGATATCCAACTCCCAAAAGCACAAAAGATTTAATATCCTCACAAATATTCACAGACTTCTCAATCTTGCAAATATTCATGTCAAGTACTCACAGATCTAGTATTAAAACTCATCTTTCGAATTATGAATCAATACATCAAAGCAAGTTAAACCAAACGCGTTTTGATAAAACAAGAATTAAAACAAAGTACTCGAATAGGGTTGGAAAACAATAACTTCAATTGCAATTAATCATCCTATAAAAGTATCCATTAACCTAATCCCAAATCCGGGAATCACAAGATGTTTAGCCAGTCATAAAAAATAAATAATCCATAGATAAATTATTCAAGTTCATATCTAACTAATCAAAATTAAATGATACCATGGAATGAGTAAACTCAGGGATGTTGATGATTTCTCGATCTATCTTCAATCCTCAAGCGTGTGGTTGCGACCTCGATCAATCTCTCCAATCATTTGATAGAAGGTTGCTCTATTATCTGTGTTCTAAGGCAAAAGTCAGTGTGTCTCATTTGTGGCTGTCCCGTCTCTATTTGTACTCCGTTTGGGTCAAAACCGAGTTGAGAATCTGTCAAACTCTATTTTCCCGCAGAGACGCATGGGCCGTGCGCCTAGTGCACGCCCAGCCCGTGCAGGGTACCGTAGGAACTATTCTTTTTGCTGAAGAGCGCACGGGTCGTGTGCTCCACGCACAACCAGCCCGTGCGTCCTGCCGTGGGCTGAGTCTCAATTCTGGGAGGTGCACGGGTCGTGCTATGGACGCACGCCCTGCCCGTGCGCACCTGCTGGAACTGATAGATGCTCGTTTCTTTCCATTTCTCGCCCGGTTCGTCTGACTTCTTCTCGATTCAACTCCAAACATCGCACTTTACTTCAAATAGTGGCGGTCCTTTACCGCAATGCTCCAAATTGTCGCCAAAACGCTACAAATATCAATAAATTCCTACAAAACAAGCAAAGCGTAATACCTTTTCCACGAAACAGAGATAAAGCCCTTTTCACTCAAGTAATGCATGCATAACAACTAATTCTAACTATAATTAAGCCCCAAAATACATGCAAAACACATACCAATCAAACCCCTAAACTTAAACTGCTTACAGTCCCGTCAACTCGTTATAATCAAGAAAAAACACAAATGGGAGTAATGAAAAGCAAATCAAGAACAACGCATCACAATTCATGTCGTTCATCCATAGACGTCAAGCAACAAATCAACCAATCTTCGAATATCAAACACAGAGCATAAGTCAATTAAAACCATGGCAAATACTCCAAATCACGCCTCTCATGGATTAAGTGTATACTCTCCTCTGTAGAATAATAAGGGACGTGTATTCGCTCAAATCATATCAATGTTGACGAATTAACATAGGCTTGCAAACCATCTCACATCTCCGCCACTCGATTGTATGCAACTCATAAATCAAAAAGGACTTTGCTTTTAGTTGTAATGAAAGCACTTTGGTTAAGTTATGGAAGTATGGAGAAAGTGACTCAAACTCAGGCGTATAGATTGGTAAGCATATATTTTTTCCTCAATCAAATATTCTCATTCAAATCAAACATGCACGCCCAATCACCTCTTATTCTTATCACATTTCTCTTCTCCCCTTTTTTCATATACTCTACTTTCTTTCGCCTTACATCATAACTCTCAGCCTATAAGTTCGTTTCCGGCCAACTCACTTAGGCAGTCGATTTTTTTTGCCAATTGTTTTTTACCCTTTTGTGAGTATATACTCATTTTTCCTCCTTTTTCTTCTTTTATTCCCAACATCCAACATGCACACCATTATCTAACTTCTCGATATCCTCCTATTCAACTTTATTCAATTCCCTTACTCAATGCTATACGTTCAAGTTTAGGGTAACAGATATATCAAGTTACGGCTTGAATTGTGGCTATCAAAAAATCAGGCAATAGGCTCAAATTGGCTAACTAAGGAAATTAAATGTCATTAGGTAGGCAAACGGCTTGAAAGGCTTAACAAAAATGGCCTAAAATCACATTCATAAATTGCATACAACATGTGACTTGACGAGATACGCGAGCAAGTTCTAGAATTCATATCAACATGAATGACACACTCCATCAACAAACAAGACTGCATATAATGAAAACAGTAAAGGCTCAAAAAGCTCACAGGCTTGCAATTGCGTAATTCAAAGCATATCAACCATGATTTCAATATTCACATGCTCCATATCATCTATTCTCAACCCGGTCAACTCACGCTTAACACCCAATTCAAAACAATATAAACAGCTCAACAAATGTTCCCAAGATCACAACAAGCACACAATAGCGGTCAACTCACTCCCTGAAAACCTAAGAAAGCAATAAACGTTCTAAAGCAATAAACGTGCTAAAATAAAAAAACAAGCATCTAATGCAATGCAACTTATATGTTCTACGTGCAACTATATGAATGTAAATATCACCACACCCTTCAATCAAAATACTACCTCTCCCCCTAAACTTGAATGAAATTATAGCGCATAGAAGAGAAGATAGAATTTCAAAGAAAAGTGTGGAATGGACCTGTCTCACTGTGGGGGTGGCAGCGGAAAGTGGCCCTGGGAGATGTGCCACATTTGTACTTGATGCATCATCTGCAACATCTCCAATTCCCACTGCTCCTGGGCCTGATACCTCTGCTCTTGTTTCGTTCTGAAGGTACGAAACTTATCCTGGTGCTGCCTGAAATCATCTTGGTACTACCGAAAATCATCCTGGTGCTGTCGGAAATCATCCCGGTACTGCCGCATGCTCTCGGGGTTCTAAACTGAGTGAATATATTTTTCTTTAGGAATTTCAGCACTACTCGCGCATCATTTGTTTGTGCCGGAATTGCCTCAACCCATCGAGGTACGTACTCCACTGCAAGTAGAATGTACTGATAACCCGAATATGATGGAAAAGGACCCATAAAGTCAATCCCCCACACATTAAATAGCTCGACTTCCATCACATTGGTCATGGGCATCTCATGTCGTCTCGAAATGTTCCCCATCCGCTGGCATCTATCACACTGCTGCACATATAAATAGCAATCATTAGACAAAGTAGGCCAGTATAAACCACTCTGCAATACCTTTGTTGCAGTGCGTGTCGGACCGAAGTGTCCCCCGGAAGGTGAAGAATGGCACTATTGTAGAACTCCCTCCCACTCTTCTTGAGGCACACATCGTCGGATGATAGTGTCTGCGCACCTCTTAAAGAGCAAGGGGTCATCCCACATGTAGAACTTGACATCATGGAGGAACTTCTTATTTTGATAGGAAGATAAATCCGGAGGCATGACTCCCGCTACCAAATAATTCACGAAATATGCATACCATGGGAATTTAGCCTCTAACATCAGGAGTTGCTCATTGGGGAACTCCTCCTTGATTACATTTGTGCCCTCTTTCTCATCTTTCTTGTACTCCTACCTGGACAAGTGGTCTGCTACCACATTCTCACAACCCTTCCTATCTCGGATTTCCACATCAAACTTCTGCAATAAAAGAATCCACTGAATCAGTTTTGGTTTGGCATCCTTCTTGTCAAATATATATTTGATCGCCGCATGGTCTATGTGGACTATCGTCTTAGTTCCAATCAAGTAAGATCGGAACTTATCGAACACAAAAACAATTGCTAGCATTTCTTTTTCAGTGGTGGTATAGTTTTGTTGGGCACTGTCTAATGTTCTGCTCGCATAGTAGATGGCTCTGAACAACTTGTCCCTTTTCTGACCCAGAACAGCCCCAACTGCAAAGTCACTGGCATCGCACATCAGCTCGAAGGGTTGACTCCAATCCAGAACTACAAGAATTAGTGTTGTTACCAAAGCTTTCTTCAGAATCTCAAATGCCTGCAAACAATCATCGGAAAAATTAAAAGCAGTATCTTTTTCTAATAACTGACTCAAAGGTTTAGTGATTTTAGAAAAGTCACGAATGAACCTTCTGTAGAATTCGGCATGCCCCAAGAAGCTTCTAATGGCCTTCTCATTTGTTGGAGGTGGGAGTTTCTCAATTGCGACAATCTTCGCTCTGTCCACTTCTAAACCTGCAGAAGAAACACGGTGGCCTAATACAATGCCATCTCGTACCATAAAATGGCACTTCTCCCAATTCAGAACAAGGTTAGTTTCCTCGCATCTTTGCAACACTAGAGAAAGATTATCCAAGCAATGATCAAAAGAATCCCCAAAAACAGAAAAATCATCCATGAATACCTCCATTATTTTCTCAATAAAATCATGAAATATAGCCATCATACATCGCTGAAAAGTCGCGGGTGCATTACATAGTCCCAATGGCATTCTATGAAATGCAAATGTATCATAGAGACATATAAATGTCATCTTCTCTTGGTCTTCCGGTGCAATCATGATCTAGTTGTACCCGGAATAACCATCGAGAAAACAATAATAATCAAATCCCGCCGAGCGATCTAACATCATGTCAATAAAGGGGAGAGGAAAGTGATCTTTACGAGTGGCATCATTCAACTTCCCATAATCAATGCATATACGCCACCCAGTCACTATCCTAGTCGCAATAAGTTCATCATTCTCGTTTCTAACTACAGTCATCCCCCTTTTCTTTGGTACCACTTGTACCGGACTCACCCAAGAACTATCAGAAATAGCATACACAATTCCAGCATCTAACCATTATAAATCCTCTTTTCTAACGACCTCTTGCATTATAGGGTTCAGTCTTCTTTGATTCTGCCCTGAAGGTTTATAGACATCTTCCATTCTAATTTTATGCATTACAATCGATGGACTTATGTCTTTTAAATCAGAAATTGACCAACCTATTGCAGACTTATGTTTTCTCAACACCCTAAGCAATTTATCAAGTTGAGCTGAAGTTAAAAGGGATGATACAATTACCGGATTCGTGTTATTTGCTCCAAGGAACGCGTATTTGAGATGCTCGGGCAATGGCTTGAGTTCTAGGTTCGAAATAGGCTCTTTAGGTTCACGCACGAGCTGCATGTGCTTAGACGCATGGGCCGTGCGTTCTTCAGTGGTTGAGTTCTTCTCTTCGGCCTTACGCACGACCTGCCCGTGCTCAGACGCACAGGCCGTGCGGTCTTCAGGTGTTTTATCCTTCGCTTTGGCCCCACGCATGACCTCCGTACTCAGCGCCGCGGGCGTCTTTGTCTTCAAGTTTTTCAGTTGTTGCTTCGGCCATGCACACGACCAGGGCATGCTCCGAAGCACGGGTCGTGTGCCCCTGCAGAACGAACTCCTGCACATTTTTCTGCGTGTGTGCGCCTCTCGCACTTCTCGGTAGCTCCTGCATATTATCTAAAGCACAAACACAGTCATACAAGTCTTGATTATCGAAATCAATCATCATATTTGACGTCGAACATGAATGTGTCAAACCAAACTATAAATCATCCTTAAACAATGTATGATCTGCGTATTCATCAATGCAAGATTCTACTACGTCTATGAAACTACAGTTCTCAACACCATTATGAAATTGTAGTGCCTTATAGATAGAAAATAAAACATGCTCATCATTAACCCGTAATGTGAGTTATCCCTTTTGCACATCTATCAAGGCCTTCCTAGTAGCCAGGAATGGACGCCCAAGTATCAAAGGGATGTCTTTGTCCTCCTCCATATCCAGCACCAAAAAATCCACAGGGAATATGAATTTATCGACTTTGACAAACACATCCTCGATGATTCCCTTCGGATAAGTAGGTGATCAATCCGCAAGTTGTAAGGTGACCGTAGACGGCTTCACCTCTCCCAATCCAATTTGCCTGAAAATGGACAAGGGCATCAAGTTAATACTTGCTCCTAAATCACAAAGTGCTTTATTAAAGAAAACATCATCAATAGCACAAGGGATAGTGAAACTCCCCGGATCTTTCAATTTCTGTGGTCGTTTCCCCTGGATTACTTCACTGCACCCCTCTGTCAGATTGACTGTCTCGAAACCAGTCATCTTTCTTTTCTTTGACATAACATCCTTCAAAAATTTAGCGTAATTGGGCATCTGCTCCAATGCGTCTGCAAAAGGTATGTTAATATGCAGTTTCTTAAATATATCCAAAAATTTTGCAAATTGTGAATCTAACTTTTTCTTTTGAAATCGTTGGGGAAAAGGAAGGGGAATAGTAAGTTTAGAAAGATCAGGGTTAGAGGAATATTTAAGCTTCTCAGCCCCTTTTTGTTCAGTAATATGGTCCTCAACTCCTTCCTCGGCATCAACATTGCCATTTGCTTCAGTTTCCGCGTCTCCCGAACCATCTGCCGCAGTCCCTGTGGGATGCACGACCTGGCCGTGCAGTAGCGCACGGGCCATGCTCCCCTACGTCAGTTCAGTATTTTCTGGTATTTTTGGCCCTCGTATTCCATTCCACTCCTCGGATGAATGGCTTTACACCTTCCTTTTCGATTAACCTCGGTGTTGCTCGGAATTGGCCTTTCTGTTCGCCCACCAACGATCATAGTTAATTGGCCAATTTGGGTTTCAAGATTTTTTATTTGGGACCCCATATTGTTGGCCAATTGTGTGACATGACTTTCGATTTTATCCAGCTTTGCCTCATCCTTATTGAATCGGTTCTTCGTCTCATTCATAAACGAGGTGAAAATATCCTCCATAGATGACTTAGCCTCTGCATTTATGACACCGTTTGTCACATTAAACCCCGATGGTGGTTGCATCACATTCTTCGTATTTGAGTAGGAGAAGATTTCATGGTTCCTCAAACCCAGGTGGTAATGAGTAGGAGTCTGATTGTTTCGGTAATTGTTGAAATTCCGGTTATTAACATAATTTGCTTCCTCCATGGGATCTAGAGGAACTCCCCCATTACTTGCACCCGCGTTTCCATCAGTCACCTTTGTCAAAACACTCAACTGATTTGTTAATGCGATGTCGAATACATCAATTCAATTCCTTAATGGGTCAGAATCGGTAACCCGGCTACCCTTTTCATATTATTCCTCTTGAAGGGCCACGATAGCTATTCATTGCCATCTCCTCCAACAAGTTGAATGCATCTTGTGGAAATTTAGCGATAAGCGCCTCCTCTTTGCGGCATCCACAAACGACCTAGTCTGTCCCATCAACCCGTTGTAAAAGAAGCAAAGGCTGGCGATCTTCGGAAATCCGTGTTGCGGGCACATCCTCAATAAGTGCGGGGAATCTCTCCCGGGCCTCATATAGTGGCTCAGAATCAAACTCCTAAACTGCGTGATCTCACTTTTGAGCTGTAGTGTCTTACTTGGTGGGAAGTATTTAAACAAGAATTTCTGACTCAGCTCGTCCCAAGTACTCACACTCCCTTGAGTGAGGGTGCCTAGCCACTTTCTAGCCTTATCCCTTAAAGAGAAAGGGAATAGGCGCAAACATATAATCATCATCAGTCACCCCATTCATCTTGATTGTTTGCAAATCTGATGAATTTCGCAAGATGAGAATGGGATCCTCAGACGGGGAACCCCCAAACTGATTCTGCTGTACCATCGAGATCAGTGTTGGCTTCAGCTCAAAGTTATTCGCATTAATTGGGACATTGGCAATTCCACCATAGTTTCGATTTGTTTATGGGCAAAAGTAATCGCGAATCGCTTGCTGTTGGACTGCCGGAACCTCTGGTACTGGTAACTCATTGTTGACCCTGTTGGCCCTGTTGTTACCTCAGTTGTCGACTCCGTTATTGCCTCCGTTGTTATCTTCCACGTCCTCCATGCTTTGTTCTTTGTTTGTCTTTACGCCCATTTAGTAGGCGTACTAATTTGCCTAGCAAAAGCCTCAACCTCCGGTCAGAACGGTGCTAATTCTCCTTGCTTCGAGCGAGTGTTCATGCACTACCTGAACCAACTAAAGAAAACAAGTCAAACACAGTAGGAGTAAAATTAAACAACAAATAAAAAGAAAGAAAAAATGTCTAAATTAAAAATAATTCTATTGATCGCAATATTAGTACTAAAAATTTAATTAGTCCCCCGTAACGGCGCCAAAAACTTGTTCGCCTTATATTTAGCTTCACTGCAAGTGTACGGTGCAGTTTATAGAATATGGTTAGCAAGGTCAAATCCATAGAGACTAATAAATTTATGTACTAAGTATTGAGATTATAATAGCCTTATTTTTATCCAGACGATCGAAATTAAGTGAATTGGTTTTGTAAAACTAAGACAAGAATTTATCCTAAAATAAACAAAGTAAATCGCTGATTGAAAGATCAAGGAGATGAACGGATTCCTGGGTTATGGTTTCAGTTAATATCCCCTTTTATCATCAGATTAATCACAACCAAAGTTATTATTGTTCTTCCCTATAAGACAACTACAAAAGTATTTTACCCTCTCTCTCAAGATGTATGTAAAAACGTTGATTGGAATATCTATGTTAGCATCTCTACTTAACATGAGATATCCAACTCCCAAAAGCACAAAAAGATTTAAATATCCTCACAAATATTCACGATCTTCTCAATCTTGCAAATATTCATGTCAAGTACTCACGGATCTAGTATTGAAACTCATCTTTGAATTATGAATCAATACATCAAAGCAAGTTAAACCAAACGCGTTTTGATAAAAAAAGAAGATTTAAAACAAAGTACTCGAATAGGGTTGGAAAACAAGAACTTGATTTGCAATTAATCATCCAATAAAAGTATCCATTAACCTAATCCCAAACCCGGAATCACAAGATGTTTAGCCATCATAGAAAATAAATAATTCATAGATAAATTATTCAAGTTCATATCTAACTAATCAAAAGTAAATGATACCATGGAATGAGTAAACTCAGGGATGTTGATGATCTCTCGATCTATCTTCAATCCTCAAGCGTGTGGTTGCAACCTCGATCAATCTCTCCAATCCTTTGATAGAAGGTTGCTCTTTTCTATGCGTTCTAGGGCAAAAGTCAGTGTGTCTCGTTTGTGGCCACCCCGTCTCTATTTGTACTCTGTTTGGGTCAAAACCTAGTTGAGAATCTGTCAAACTCTGTTTTCTCGCACAAACGCACGGGGCGTGCGCCTAGCGCACGCCCAGCCCGTGCGTCATGTCGTGGGGAGTGTGTCAGGTGCAGGAAGCGCACGGGTCGTGCTATGGACGCACGCCCTGCCCGTGCGCACCTACTGGAACTGATAGATGCTCGTTTCTTTCCATTTCTCCCCTCTTTCATCTGACTTCTTGTCGATTCAACTCCAAGCATCGTATGTTACTTCAACTAGTGGCAGTCCTTTACCGCAATGCTCCGAATTATCGCCAGAATGCTACAAATATCAATAAATTCCTACAAAACAAGCAAAGCGTAATACCTTTTCCACAAAACAGGGATAAATCCCTTGTCACTCAAGTAATGCATGCATACAACTAATTCTAACTACAATTAAGCCCAAAATACATGCAAAACACATACCAATCAATTAACTCACACATTTTTCACATAACTATTTTCTTGAATATAGAATTTGCCACACTTTCATACGATCATCCATCCACTGAGAATTTTTATCTCACCCCCTCCCTTTTAAATGGCCAGATGACGAAGGTCCATATGATGATAATGTGGACGGGGAAGACCAAACCACGTAGTAATCCATTCCCGTGTTATCGGATCATGTCATGGATTTCTATTTACTTTGCTTTTGTTGGGTTTTTTACTTAAGTTGTAATTTAGGCGTGGGACCCTTGGACTCGTTAAGTTTTTAATCGAGAATGTAAGTTGTTTTACTTGACATTTTGGACTATACTTTTACTCTGTTTGCTACATTACTCTGTTTTGTTTTGGGATTGTTCTTGATGATTGTCTATACTTGTTTATCTTAATTTCTGTTTAAGTTATTGATCACGTCATGGTCTCGTTTGGGGCGTGACAAATACACATATAAACACACATACACATACTAAAACACAGTTGCAGAAAAAAGAAAATTGGAGAAGATGAGAAAACATAGGATAGAGGAAGACTTTTTGAATTCGAAAATTGGGGGATGATTTGGGTGAATAAATCAGATATAATTCGGTTCGGGTCGTTTCGTCTCATGCCTAGGTGTTGGAAAATTTATTTGTATAGATTTTTGTAAACAAATATGAGGAATGAAATAAGCCAGAATATTGCTTTCAATATTGGAACTCTTAAATTTACACTAGGGATATTCATCTATTTATACATCAGTAATGCTAAAAGAATAAAACCTAATTACAGTAACTAAATCAAATAAAGTAAATAAAGTAACAAAATCCTATAAATATGTCTACTGCTATGATATAGGGATTTTCTATTTACAATCTGATTCTTCTAGATTATCTAATAATAGTTCGATTTTTCTACACTCCCCACTCAAGGATCGCACAAGTTGTACATGTGCGACTTGCTAATACACTTTTCAAACAAATATGTTGAAAGACCACTTGGTAAGGATGTCACCGCGCTCTTTAGAAGGAATGTATGTCACACAAATGGTGCCATCTTCTATTTTGTCTTTTATAAAGTGTCGGTCGATCTCCACATGTTTTGTACGGTCGTGATGAATCTGGATTGTGTGAAATGTTGATTGTTGCCTTGTTATCACAATAAATCTTCAAAGGAGACTCCAAAGGTTTGCCAATTTCCTTTAACAGATTCTTGACCACAAAACTTCACAAATACCATGAGCTAATGATCTCAACTCCGCCTCGTCACGCGCTTCTAATCCACAACCTGGTTATTTTTACTCCTCCAAGTTACTAGGTTCCCCAAACAAAGGTGCGAAACCGAGGGTTGATCTTACGTCTTCTAATGCCCCGTCCCAATCTGCGTCGGTGTATGCTTCAACACTTGTCTCCAAATTTTTAAAAAAAGTCCTCTCCCTAGAGTACCCTTAAGATGCCGAAGTATTCTAAGAATTGCCTTGAAGTGTTTACTATTTGGAGCATGCATGAATTGATTAACACGGCTAACAGAAAAGCAATATCAGGCTGAGTATGAGACAGGTAGATGAGTCGACCTACAAGACGTTGATATTTTCCTTTTTCAATCGCTCTCATTGTCATCATTATCCGATTTGTGATTGAAGTCCACCGGTGTTTCCACGGGTTTGCGACCCATTATTCTTGTGTCTCGCGAAAGATCTAGCACATATTTTTATTGCGACAACTGCGATCCCGTTTTATTCCTTGCAACTTCCATGCCGAAAAGTACCTAAGACTTCCTAGGTCCTTTATTTCAATTCAAATTGCCAATTTCTTCTTTTTTTTCATCTCTATTGTATCACTCCCTATCAAGACTATATCGTCCACATAAACTATTAGAATGGTAATTTTCTCATTATTTCGTTTATAGAATAAAGTGTGATCTGTCTGGGCTTCCTGATATCCTTGTTGAAGTATTACCTTTGCAAATCTCCCAAACCACGCTCTTGGTATTTGCTTAAGTCCATATAGCGACTTCTTTAACCTACAAACTTTACCATTTACTCGCTCTCTTGATCAAAATCGGGGAAGTTCCATATAAACTTCTTCTTCTAAATCGCCATTTAAGAATGCATTCTTAAAATCTAATTGCTGCAAAGCCCAATCAAGATTCACTGCAAGAGAAATGAGAAATCGGATAGTGTTCATTTTAGCTACTGTGGCGAATGTCTCCTGATAATCCACCCCATATATTTGTGTATAAACTTTAGCGACCGATCGTGCCTTGAATCTTTCCACCGAACCATCACCTTGTATTTAACAATAAACAACCAACTACACCCAACGGGCTCGCACCCTTTGGTTTTTGTACCACTTCCCATGTACCATTATTCTCCAATGCGTTCATCTCATCCATTATAGCTTTTTTCCATGTTGGTTTGTCCAACGCCTCTTGCACGATTTTTGGAATTTCTTGATTTTCCAGATTAGACACAAGCGCTTGAATGAAGTTAGACAAGTGATCATAAGCTACAAATCTTGATATTGGATGATTAGTGCGGGATCAATACCTTTTCTAACAACTACGAGGTAAATGGAGATCGAAAACTTGCCTTTCATACGATTTGGTCGATTAAGGCGTGTGGGGCTGCGGATCACAATCACCTTTTGAACCCTCTTTCCGTGCGTATTTTAGATCAAACAATTGTTCTGGACGGGAAACTTGGTTATGTATTAGGTTATCTGTGTGGACTTGATTTTGTGGAGAATCAACTAGATTGTCTAATTCATAAGCTTGTGGGGAAAGATTTTGAGTCAAATTGGGATGATTTTCTAAGGCTGGGATTTGTGGTGGATTTTGAATTCGAGGAAAATTATCTTGGGCTGTCAAATAGGTATATTGTGGTGCAAAAAAAATTTTGCGAAGCTGATCTAACTGCTCATTTGAAAAAGTTATGCCAAGTTGGTTATCTCCTGCTATGTCGGATGAAACCTTCATCCCTTTTCCATCACGTCCTTTAGCATGATTTGGAGTCCAGTTTGCAGGTTTACCATGAATTTTCCAGCATGTCTCGCGAGTGTGGTATGGTTTTTCGCAATGATCGCACCACTTCTTTGGGCTTCTCACATTAGTACGAACATTAGAACCACAAGCCACCAAACCAGACGAGTCGGTGGAAGATGTAGGTTGGGCAGCCTTGAAAGAATCACCAAGCATCACTCTCCTGCGATGTTCCTCACGTCGTACTTTAGCAAAGATTTCACCAATATTTGGTAATGGTTTTAACGCAACCAAGCGACTGCGGACATCATCGAGCTCTGGATTTAGGCCAGCAAGAAAATCATAGATGCGATTGGCATCCACCATTTCCTTGTACATTATGGCATCGTCAGTACTTTTCCACGGTCGAGTGATAAATAGATCCAACTCCTGCCATAGTTTTGTCAATTCTGTATAATATTGTTTGTCAACTCCGTATAATATTGAGTTACATCATTATCCCCCTGGCGGAGATTGCGTGCACGAGTTCTCAATTCAAACATTTGAGAAGAATTCTACAGATTTGAGTAACCGAGAGTGACGGTATCCCAAATGCTTTTTGCTGTCGAGAATAAAATATAGGTATCAGCAATGTGATCTTCCATATAATGAATAAGCCACGCCATGACCATCGAGTTTTGCGCTTCCCGAGCGAGTAATTCGGATCATCGGGGCGGGTTTGTGAAATAGTTCCATCAAGATACCCTTGCCCCTTACCACGGACAACCATCATCACGAACGGGACCATTTGAGAAAGTTCTTCCCATTCAATTTTGGGTCGTGATTTGCAAGGGAGTGTGGGGTGAGAATCGAAATTGCGGCGGGAATATTTTTCTCGATTGATTGGAGCAACCCGAGGAAACTCTCGAATCATCACCTTCATTTGCTCCATTGTTGGCCATAATTTCCCTCAACTCACACTTAATTTAGTTTGGCTCGATACCATGTAAACAAATATGAGGAAGGAAATAAGCCAGAATACTAGTTTCAATATTGGAACTCTTAAATTTACACTAGGGATATTCATCTATTTATACATCAAGAATGCTAAAAGAATAAAACCTAAATACAGTAACTAAATCAAATAAAATAAATAAAGTAACAAAATCCTATAAATATGTCTACTGCTGTGATATAGGGATTTTCTATTTACAATCCTGATTCTTCTAGATTACCTAATAATAGTTCTGATTTTTCTACAATTTGATGATGCATGTATAACTTAGATTAAAAAGATGGCACCCCATTTTCTGTTGTAATTCAACTATGTAATATATAGGAAATATAAGGTGAGTAAAGATGCAAACAAGTTGAAGATCGTAGAAGTTGACTGAAGAATGCAGCGAAGAATCAGTTGTGTTGCCGCTGAGTATCAAAGAAAAGCATCATTCAAGTAAATTAGTTGTGTCTGTCAGCAGACTAGCAGCTAAGTCATCCCAGATGAATGGAGAAGACTTAGCAAAGGGGACTAGAAGAAAGTTGAAGAAGTCCGTTGGAATAAAAAATCAAAGACTTTCCCAAAATAGTAAGGGGACAGACTTGCAACCTTAAAAGATGTCTTGCTGAAAGAATACAAGTAGTTGGGAACCCATGAGATGTTCGTAGAAAACCTACAGAGTTTCAGGCAGCCTGCAGAAAATTAAATTAAGAAAGGGTCAACATCAAATACTGCACAACAAGACAAGCCAACGATCAAGAAGTGAAGTTTGATAAATGTATATCTCTTCAACAGATATTTTTTCAAGATATCACTATAAAACGCTGAGGAACATTTGTGAGAGAGTACCAGGACACATATGAGAAACAAAGGCAAAAATATAAGCCATCTGAGCAAAGCAAGAAAAACACTCTCAAGTTATTCATTCTAATTGTCAAGCCAAATTTTGAAGTGTATCTGTCTAACACACTCAGTGAAGGAAGAAAAACTTCTACCTATTGAAGAGGAAAATTTGTTTCAAGATTAAAGGGGACTGCACATCCACAAAGTGAAGGAAGTGCAGTTAGGTTCAAGTTAGAACCTGCTTTGAATCCATCGGAGGTCTAGGTGATCAAGTCCGAAGGGTTTGAAGGAGTTGAAGTAGTGAGACAGTCGTCTTACGAAGAAGTTGAGTCCCAAGAGTAGAGTCCACTATGTGATCAAGGCCAACTTGGACTGTTGTATCCATTTTGTAACAGATGTTGCATTAGTGGATTTACTCTAGAAGTTGGAGAAGAATGGAGTAGAGGATTACCCCATCCTTGAACCACTGTAAAAATTATCTTGTGTCTTTTTATTTTCAACACTTCAAATTCTTCGTATTTATTCTATTGATTTACATTGCTTGACTCAACTGAAATAACTTAAACTAAAACAAGTGTTGTAAAACTATTTTACAAAAAAAAGTGTACGACTTGCACTGTAAAAACCAAGTAAGATGTATTCTTAAAAGAGCTCATTTCACTCACTGAGTTACTCTATCAACAGAGCAGTCGAGTCTATTGAGTGGTTAACTCTCTTGTTGAGGCTGAACCTAACTGTCTTTAAGGGCTAAGTTGTTTACTTGTGTAAAAATTCTGGTTTAAAATCCAAATCAAAAAATTGGTTAAGTTTGTTCAACCCCCCCCCCCCTTCTAGACTTAACACTCACACCCCTTGGGACCTACACTATGTACTTCAGTTCGGGTCCTGTAAAAGAGTGAACGTTAGGCTACCTGGGTGGACCCCCAGCTAAGGACCTCTGATGCTAAAGTCAGGTACAGGTGTAAGGTCGCTAATAAACTGAAAAGCGAGATGACTAACAATAAATGAGATACTTGTAGCAAAGAGAACTGTGGGGTATTTATAGGTTTTGATTTCTTAGGCCGTAAGAGGCCATACGATCTATCTCCACATGTCAGGATCTCCTTGGTCCACTGTTAGGAAATTTATTGTTTAGATTTTGATGAATGCCATGTAAAACTTAGAATAGGAAGTTGGCACTCCATTTTTTGTTGTAAACTGCATTGTAACAAATAGGGCTGGTCAAGCTGAGTTAAGTCAGCTATGCCCAAACATGCAAGAAGACAACTGGAGACTAGTAGGAAGACTCCGCTGCGAGACAACTGAGTTTGGCAAAAGAAGAGAAGACGGGAACTCGATCAAGGTGCAACGAGATGCAACAGTAAAGCATCGATCAAGTCAACTCAAGATAGTCAAGTCTCTAGTTGAAGTGACAGAAGAGTCATTTAATGATTGGAAGCTGACTCTAAGTCACCTGGGAAAGCAAGGAAATGCAGTCAAGTCGAGATAACTGAAAGAGATCCGTTGCACAGAAATCAAGAGAATTACTTAAACAAGTAATACCTCCATGCTACCTTTCTCGAAGTGCTCAGTTCCAGAAGCGTGCAAGGGGAATGAACCAATGGGAAGCACTACACCATGTCAGTGCTCTGAAAAGCTAAAGAATAATTAATACGAGGAAGTGGCAATTCCAAGAACTGCAACAAGACAAGCCAACGACCACAAGCGACTTTCAAAAATAAGCATATCTCTTCAACAGGCAGATTTTTGAAAGATCACTATAAAAGGCTGAGGAATGACTCTGAGAGAAGGTTACCAGAACCACGAATATTCAAGTATACAACTAAACTATAACCTAAGACATTCTCAAATCATTCAAGATTAATCCTCAAGCCTACATTATGAAGAAAATCAATCCAACACTCACCTGTGAAGGAAAGATAACTTCAATCAGTTGAAGAGGAAATTGTTAAAGAATTAAGGGGTCTACATTCCACGAAGGATTGTACGAAGGTTCAAGGTCGAACCAGTCTCGAGCTTTTGGAGGGCTTCGTGATCAAATCCTAAGAGCTTGAGAAAGTGAGTCAGAGTAGCAAGGCAAACCTGTGAAGAAGCCGAGTCGGACAAGAAGCCGGTGAGTGACCAAGGCATCTCCGGATCGAGTCCCAAAGGATCAAGTCACCTGTGTGATCAAGACTTGTATCCGGGACTGTTACCACTCACGTATCTTGATCAATACTTAGTGGATTCCTCCAGGAGTTGGAGAAGAGATGAGTAGAAGAATTACCCCATCTTCGAACCTCTATAAAAACTTATCGTGTCATTTACATTTCAGCACTTTAATTCCTGCATCTTATTTGTTTAATTCTGCTGACATATTTGCTATCCAACTGATAATCTCTAAGTACTAAAACCAAGTATTAAATCATAACTAAACCAAACTTAAGGGTGTTAAGTCTTCCGCGAAAACAAACCACAGTTGAGCTAATTCGGTCTTAACAAATGAGTTATTCTATCAACAAATCGATCGAGTCTGTTGAGTGACTAACTCTACTGATTAACTAAATTTGCTGTCCACCAAGGACACAGCTGTATAGTGTCAACTCTGAATTTTACAAAAGGACCAAAAGTGAAAAGTTGGTAAGGTTTATTCAACCCCCCCTTCTAAACCTTACACTCACATCCCTTGGGACCTGCAAGTGGTATCAGAGCGGTTGGTTCATTGAGCCTTCCGCACTTGTTACTGAACTAGATCTCTAAACTTTTCAAAGTCTGTTTTAGTACTTAAGTTTTCAAAACTCCTTTTATCATTAAAAGTTATTATCATGGAAGCAAATTTGACACGCATCCCCATGTTCACAATTGAAGAATTTGATGATTGGAAAATTCGTATGCAGGCTCATCTATCAGCATTACATGATGAGATGTGGATAGTGATAGAGGATGGGCACTGCAAATCTTAAAAGTGAACACAGCTGTAAGAAGAGCTACAGCTGAAGGTGAAGAGGATGTTGCCCCTAGACCAGCTATGGTTGAAAAACCAAGAACTGAATGGACAAATGATGACATAAAAAGATACAACCTGGACAATGTAGCCAAGGACATCCTTTACAAAACCTTAGACAAAGCCATGTTCAATAAAGTCAAATCATGCAAAACGGCCAAAGAAATGGGACAAGCTAACATTGATTTGTGAAGGCTCGAGCAAATCAAGGAAAATAAATTATCGGTGGTTGTACAAAAATTTGAGAATTTCAAAATGATCGCGAGGAGAAAACCTGGATCAACTGGATGCTCGGTTCACGTAAATCACCAACGAGCTATCTACACTTGGAAAGGAATATAAACATAAGGAAATGTGTATGAAGATCCTAAAAATTCTTCCAAATGAATGGGAAATGAAGGTCATGGCACCGAGACATTCCATGGACCTATCGAAGACCTCCAACCATGAACTATTCTCGGATCTCAAAGCCTACGAATTTGAGCCGAGAAGAAAAGATCGAGGAAGAGACAATTGTACCCAAAACAATGCTCTAATTGTTAAGGATGGAAAGAGAGTTGAGGTCAAAGAAGTCATTGATCCGGAAGAAATAGCCCGATGGTTAAAAGATTCAACAAGTTCTTCAATAAGAACTACAAGAGAGGCAAGGGCGAATCTTCGAGAAGACACTCGGCTCCCTCCAAGTCAAGAAAGATAGGCCAACCAAGAGAACAGATCATCAAAGAGTCAATATCAAAGGACTAACAATCCAAGAATGGAAAGAGTCGATCAAAAGGTTGAATATCTATCTTTGAACTGTAGGCAACCAGGTCACTATGCCATTGATTGTCCATATCCTGTAGTCAACAAATACGGGAATGAAGAAGAAAGAAAGGTCTTGAGAGAAAGAAGACAAGAAAAGAAAAAGGCAATGTTGGTGTAGAGATCTGCTGAGACAACAAGTCAAGAGAGACAATGATTGAGAGAGCAATGAAGTGAAGGCGACTACTCAAGTGACTCGAAGAAGAAGCCCTGATCTGTTTGATGGCCAAGGAACAAGATCAACTCCGACCAAGAAGATGAGGTACACTCTAACTCATCAAACTCGGTTCTAGTGATAGTGGTTGTGACACACACACTTCATCACCCACGCTCTTTATGATTCATTAGGCAAAATGATGAAAGATTTTGAACACATTAAATCCTCACACACACTACTAAATGAGGAAAACAACTTACTCAAGAGCAAAACTCACGGTGACTAAGGAGGCTTGAGTACTCTAAGTCAAATAGGCGATGAGAATAAAAGTTTAAAGGTTTGAAAATGCGAAGCTAATAGCGAGAAATAGCTGCCATAGAAAAGAGGAGAATGACCTCAAAATGTGATTGCCTCATTCACTAAGGCATCTAAATCATTGGATGATCTTATTATGAGACAAAGATAATGTGGAGACAAGACAGCTTAGGATTTAATTCCTCTTGCTATGTCAAACTCAAAAGTAATTTTAGAAAAAGGATCTTCAAGCAATGAAGAGTCTCAAAATCCAAAACTCCAAATGGTGCACACACATTCACTCCAAAGCACAATTACAAGCAAACGGCCTTGGTTATAAAGGAAAAGGAAAAACGACCGGTTGGGTGCGTTGAGAGACAAATGAGAAGAAATTGACCAAGTTCCTCAAAGAAACTCCAAACAGAATTACTCAGTAAAGAAGAAACAGAGCTACCAAAAACCCCAAAAGTTCTATAAATGAAACACATGTGATGGGAATGGTAGAAAATATCCAATCCAAGTTGATAGGAACAATGTGAACTATCGGCAGATAGACTTATGGAATATAAGCCCAAATGGCAAAGGCACAGAACTCAAAGGCCATTCCAAAAGTATAAGAGCTTTCATCAAAGACACACATATGCACCTAGGCACTACACTCGGAGACACCACAACTACCCAAAGAAGGCAATTGCTAAAACACATATACAGCATACGACAAAAGAGACAGTTGTATGAACCTAGAATCCCCAAGCAATTTGCCAAATATGATTATGGCACGATAGATGGCAACCCCTTAGAGCCGATCATTTGGCTATAGGCTGGTTGGATCATCTTACAATACTAACCCCTCGGGACCCGGAGACAAGAATGGGTACCTAAAACTTAATTTCCTTGATTGCGAGTTCAAGGAGCGGTGAGTGTCGGAACCTGGTACATGGATAGTGGTTGTTCCGGACATATGACAGAAACAAGAAAAATCTGTCAAAATTCAAGGAAGTTAAGGGAGCAAAAGTCATATTTTGAGGAAATGAAGCTCGGTGAAATAAGAGGCATTGGATCCATCAAGAAGAACGGATTAGAAATCACAAATGTTGCATATGTTGAAGGACTCAACTTCAACTTGCTAAGCATCGGCATCACTACTCGTGACAAGGGCTATAATGTTGGATTTAACATGGGTATATGCCAAATCAAGGATATTGAATCAAATGAAGTTGTGTTGCAAGGAAGCATACAAAAGAACATGTATGTAGTAGATTGGTCAACCGCAACACCCAAAGACTTTGTCTATTAGCAAAGAGCACAAATGAATCAAGTTGGATGTGGCACAAAAAAGCCGAGTCACCCGAATTTCAAAACACTTAACAAGCTTGCGAAGTAATCTTGTGGTAGGTCTTCCAGGACTCGAAGATACAAGAAAGAGAGTATATGTGACGCATGCGAAGAAGGAAAACATATCAAATCATCTTTCAAAGAAAAGACATGCCCATCTTCAACAAGGATATTGCACCTTTACGTATGGATCTATTTGGTCCAGTTGAACCAGCTAGCATAAGTGGAAAGAAATATACCTTGGTGGTAGTAGATGACTATTCTAGATATACATGGACAATATTCATGTGTAAGAAGAAAGAAACTCTACGAAACTACCACAAAATGATGAAGAGGATTCAAAATGAGAATAGCCAAACCATTATCAAAATAAGATCGATGTAGAAACCGAGTTTGTCAATGGTATAATAACTCAATATTGTATTGAAAATGGCATTGGTCATGAATTATCTGCAAAGGACTCCACAAAGAGAATGGAGTTGTAGAAAGAAGGAATAGAACACTCAAAGAAGCGAAGATGGACCATGTTAGGTGAAGCGGGTTACCAAAGAGATTTTGGGGTGAAGCAATCAACACGACTTGCTACACTCAAAACAGATGTATGATAAACAGACAATGACAAAGACTCCTATAAGATTTGGACAGGAGAAAACCAAATGTTGCATATTTTAGAATATTTGGATGTAAATGCTTCATCCATAACAATGGCAAAGACAATCTAAAGGCTTTCGATGCTAAAGATGATGAAGGTATCTTCTTGGGATACTCAAATTCGGTGAAAGCAAAGCCTACAGTACTCAACAAAAGAACTATGGTTGCGGAGGAATCCATTCATGTGGTATTCGATGAGCCAAATGTAAATGGAGAAGACATTGAAGAATCACCGATAAGTTGAATCATCCAACCATACGAAAAGTCCCTATGTTGAAGTCAAGTTGTAATTATAAACTCGGATGAAGATGAGATAGTTGAGTCTCATAAAATCTTATGGAAAATTTGCGCTAAGTGATTTCAAGAGAGCTGATCAAAGCAACACAACAACAGATGATCAATCCACTAACTTACTTCAACCTCGATGATGTAAGATGGTGAAAGACCATCCACGAACTTGTCATTGGAGATATAAGAGAAGGTGTCAAAATAAGATCGAACTCAACAAGAAGCTATGTTCACATGCTTTATCTCACAAATAGAGCCTAAAGATGTGTTACAAGCATTGGATGACACACATTGGATTCAAGCTATGCAAGAAGAGTGAATCGTTTGAAAGAAATAAAGTATGGGAGTTAGTTCAAAGACCCACCCATCAAAATGTTATTGGTACTAAATGGGTGTTCGAAACAAGATGAACGCGAGGAGGTTACGTGGTAAGAAACAAAGCACGACTAGTAGCCAAAGGATATTGCCAAGAAGAAGGAATAGATTTTGATGAAACATTTGCTCTGTAGCAAGATTGGAAGCTATAAGGATGTTTCTTGCCTATGCAGCTCACAAGAATTTTATTGTATATCGATGGATGTAAAAGTGCATTCTTAAATGGTTTATTGGAAGAAGAAGTGTATGTTGAACAACCTCCGAGGATTTGAGCGAGAAGACTCTTGGAGATAAGGTATACAAACTCAAGAAAGCTCTGTATGGATTGAAACAGGCACCATGATATGATACTTTGTCACAATTCCTAATTGAGAATGGATTCACAAAAGGAAAAGTAGATAGAACACTTTTCAATTCAAGACAAGAAGAGCATACTTGCTTGTTCAAATATATGTGGATGACATCATTTTTGGATCCACAAACAAAGAGCTATGTGAAAATTTTTCAAACCTCATGCAAAGCAAATTTGAAATGAGCATGATGGGAGAGTCGACGTCTTCCTTGGACTCCAAGTAAAACAAATGAAGGATGAAACCTTCATAAGTCAAACAAAATACACCATTGATTTAATGAAGAAATTTGGTATGGAGGAGAAGTCTTCTCGTGAAAATACCAATGAATACATCACCAAAATGGACATGGATGCGGATGGCAAGCACTTTGTAGATCAAACAAGATCTGAGCACTTATTGGATCATTGCTTTATCTCACGGCAAGCGTGCCGACATCACCTTTGTTGTAGATGTATGTGCGAGATTTCAATCTGCTCCAAAAGAGAGCCATATGATCATTTAGGCTAAGAGGATTTTGAGATATTTGAAAAGAAGCCAAGAAGTTGGCTTATGGTATCCAAAGGAAGGTGGATTCAAGCTAATTGGCTATTCGACTCGACTATCTTTGGATGCGAGTTGACAGAAGAGCACTTCGAGGCACATGTCAAATGCTTGGAAATAGGCTAATTTCTGGTTTAGCAAAAAGCAAAATTCAATAGCCACCTCTACAATCGAAGAGAATACATAGGCTGCGGGCAACAAGCAGTGCCCAAATCCTATGGATGAGGCGTGTGAGAGACTATGAAGTTGAAGAAAAGGAAATTCCAATCATGTGTGATAACACAAGTGCAATTGCAATCACTCAAAATCTGTGTTGCACTCAAGAACAAAGCATATCGATGTCGATATCACTTCATAAGAGATCATGTTGAAAAGAAGGACATCATCCTGAATATATTTCAACGATAAACAGTTGGTGACATATTCACAAAACCATTATGTGAGTCAATATTTGAAGAACTCAAGCATGAGTTAGGGTTAATTGAGTGGTGACACCCGGAAGACTCAAAGAAAAAAATGAAACACAAAAAGAAAAAAGGATTTGAATTCTCAAAATCAACTAAATGAATCGGCCATGTCGGAAAGACACTATCTTGAATTAGGCGACAAATTTGAGTCAACCGAGAGAACTGTGACCAGAAGAGTTAAATCAGCTAAGGGATAAGCTGAGTCATTTATGAGCAAAGTGACAAAAACGCAGTCGTTTTTACTAAGCGGGAATGTTTTTAAGAATGACGTCAGCATAATGATGATGTGTACAGACAAAAAGCTGCATACCAAGCTTATGATTGGATATAAATGCTGCCGCATTAAATTCGAGACATTAAATGCTAATCGGCGTGCAAAATCTAAGCCGTTGATTTCGATCACATTTCAAAAACCACCCACACGTCCTTTCAGAAACCATACTTAAACCATTTTCGTCTGTTTTCTTTCACATATTACCAAAACGTTTCATTTTTATCTCAGAAGCAAAGGCAAAACTCTCTCAAAACCCTATCAATATTCAAATCATCTTCTAAGTTTCTTTTCGTGAAAAACTGAAAAATGGCATCAACTTATGATTTCGTCAAGCTAGGGAAGCAAATCCACACTGGGTCTATTGTGGATTTCGAGGGAATGGTCAAATAGGGGTCCGATGATGCCCTCATAAAGAAAATCGCTGAAAAGCTCGAAACGTTCGGGCTGAAACCATTTCGGCGATGGAGTTCTCGATGACCTATGTGGAAGAGGTCGCACGATTCTACGTGAACGCCGAGATTCACGATGAGGGGATCAAATCCTCTGTTCACGGGAAGGAGTTCATCATCTCTGCCAGGATCTGGCGAACACCGCTCACTACCAAATGGAAGGAGCACGAGAAATAAATGAAGCCGACGTAGACTTGGGCTCCGCTTGGAAGAAATAGCCAAGACCGACTATCTTTGAAAAGATAGTCTACACACCAAAAAGGGGTCTTTGAAGGAAGACTACCACAAATCTGTTGGACATAGTTGCCAAATGCATAGACATCAAATTTGGCGGCTTTAACCAACTCGTCTAAAGCAAAACCGATCGTAATGGCGCGATCATTGAAGAAAAAGCAAATAAACTGGCTGAGTTTATCTCACAAAGAGACTACTGCCGAATGTAGGGAACAAATCCTTCAAGGAGAATGGTGCATTTGGAGGATCCCCGGGATATGGCCTGGTGATTGGCCGGTGATGGAGGTGAAAGGAGTACCTCTTCGACATGGAAAGGCGTTCCATGTAAATAAGAGGATGTTCGGATCAAACCTCTCGGCGCACGAGAAGAGAGCCCACGCCAGAGAGCGATACAAGTGAGGGGGAATCGGTTGACCACTGAAGATACTGTTGTTTCCTCTCCACCAAAGAAGAAAGTTGCCCTGCATTGCTAAGAGAAGAATGCCCCTGCATGCCTAAGAAAAACAAATATGCTCCCGCCCCGCAGCCGAGTCAGTCCTTTGCCCCGCAGCCGTGTCTCCCGCCCGGCTGAAGGCGAGAAGGAATCTCAAATACCTTCTCCGTCGTCAAAAGAGGAGAACCGATAAGCCAAGATGGCTGCTCTTGAAAAGAAAACACCGGCCAAGGCCCCCGCCGCCCAGGACTCGGAAGACACTCTCTCCGAACCGAGAAATCCCTCGAGTGCGAACTAAGAGACGAAGAAGAATCATCAAGCAATCCGAACTTGAAAAAGCGGTGAGTCGCCACTCACCGCAACAGATATCTGAGGAGGCTGGAGAAGTAGAGTCTCCGGATATTATTGATGAAACACCAAGTCTGCAAGCGATCGGCAGAGGCAAACAAGACCCAGTTGTAGTTCGAGCAATGAGACACAAGAAGAAGTGAAAGAGATGATGATGTGATGATCCTATCCCCACTTTATCCGGACATCCAAAATCGTCTGCGAGAGTGGAGAAGTGGAAATTGAGTCGATCCAGGAATAGTTCCAACGGCCGAGTTTATCGAAGAAGAAGAAGAGGATGAACTTTCTTGGAGTGACCACCGTGGTCCAAGCATTGGATGAAGAAAACTGCATAGATATCTTGCGGATCTTCAAGGACAAGGAGAAGGAGAGACAGCGAGGGAAGGCGAGGCACGTGAGAAAGCCAACATCTCGCCTATCACCGGCACCACGAACACACACATCATCTCCTTGACGTCTTATCGGATAGTGATGAGGATCTGGACCTGCTGCCGCCCGGAGAGTTGCAAATGCAGCAAGCAATGCACGAATCCGAGAATTCTTCATGTGAAAAGAATGATGGAGGGACCAGAGAGTCCTCCAAAACACAAATGAGTGAGTTGGACCCAATGGGAGTGGTGCAAAGATATTGCCACGATTGTTCTTTGCCACCACTTCCCACTCACTCGGAAGAAGGAATTAAGGGAATTGGCGATGAAACCGGGTTAGTGGGGACCCCATCGAGCCAACCCCTAATGAAGGTATCTTACCACCGCCCAACTACTGAACACTCGGTAAAAACAGTAGGGAGTTTGGAGACGAGTGACCCTATTCCAAGTCACTCACCGGTGGTGCGCCCCGGTGAGGGAAACTCCTCCACCGCGCAGCAAGGTCGGAGGATATTGCAAATGACTCCACAACGAATCTAGGAGGCGAAGTGGAGAAAGTACAAACACAAAATACACAAAGACATTGCCATCAACGAAGCTCGGACGAGTTGAGACTGTCTCGGTGAGGTGCCAACCGCTCTACGAAGGCTAATGACGTTCTGGCGATGCGGTCGAGGCACGAAAGGAATAGCCATGGGAGTTAACACTGCAGGCGATGAAAGTGCAATCCATGGGGTTGAGACTCCAATGGATGCCACCACGAAGACCCTAAGACCCGACACTTTGTCGAAAGGGAGGTCAAGACCTCGACAGACTGCGGGAGGTAATGAAGGCCAACAGGGTTGAGACTTCCCGGGTAAAGAAGGCTGAAGTAGAGAACATCCCTCCTGCTATCATTGATCCATCCGAAAAGGAGATTAGCGCACTTCACGACTCCCAGGATAATCCTAATGTAACCTTTCTAGGATCGGAAGAAGACGATGAAGTGAGTCATCCCCGTGATCGATCCAAAAGACTCGGCTAAGGATGTTCCAACCACGAGCAAGTCGACCTCAAGACTACTCGTCAAACTTTCAATTTTGATGATGAGCCACCCATGGAAATCTCATCATCGTCCGATGACGCTTCGATAAGGCCGAGGACCGATCGGCTCAATTGAAGAAACCAGGTGAGACCGACGAGGCTATTGAGACGATTGAGGCTCGGCAAAGGGTCAACTTCACAAAGAAACCCCAACACATGAGTCCATGCGTAGGCTCCCCAAGCCGCAACAAGTTCGACTCCACGGGAACTTCACGTGCACCACTCATCATTGAACACATCCCGATTGCCCGTGATGATTCCTTTGTAGAATCATTTCCCTTCTCTCTCGGAGGTACCCGACCTCCCTGAAGAGTTAGAAAACGATCTCGCACGCTTCCCGCAGACCAGATCCTGTCATTCCATTGGATACCATCGTTCGGTGACTATGATTTTGACGTTGCTTGGCCATCACCGCAATGGAAGGAATTGAAGTTTGGGAGGTGTTCAAAGCATTATTTGCGAAATTGAACGGATGGAGAGGCACCAGGCCTCGATGGACATGAGATCGGATAATAGAGATGCCAACCTTACTGCGACTTGAGAGGCATAATAGTCAAAATCCGGGAGTGGTGGCAACGGCAGGCAAATAATGCGCGTGGAACAAGCTAGATATTTGAACATTGTTCAACAAGCTCTTGTGCGGAGAGCCGAGAACGCCGATGCAAAGACGAAATTGAGAGAACACATTGAGCACTGCATGAATCTCACACTTTGGCGAGATAAAGGCTGCTGCGTGAGCAAAATAAGAATGAGCTCCTGCGTATGGAAGAAAACATGGATAGAAAATTCGCCTTCTTATGGCCGAGATGAAGTTGCTTAAAGATGAATCCAACGCTACTCGTTCGAGTTTCGTGCAACATACACCACAAACAGACTCGGCGAGAACTCGGCTATCACGCCAGACTCGACTTTACCTTGCTAGTATGTTTCCGGGGTTCCTCTCTCCTTTGATGATGCCAAAAAGGGGAAGAGGAATACCTTAAAGCGCTAAAGAGATCCGGTCGAGAAGGAGGGAGCAGCATGTGAAGGGAAAGACAACTGAGGAAGTTTCAAAGGAAATGAAAGGAAAATTTGTTGAGGGGAAGAATCGAGAGATGTGACCTTAATGATTGCACAAACCCCCAACAAGGTCTTGTCACAAATGATATTATCAAGAAGAAAACTCCCAATGACTCGCCACTCCAACACTCTGTTGTATCTATGGTGAAAAGAGAAAGACAGTTGAAGCGAGAGATGGAGGATGTGGAAGGAAGGTTGAATGCCCGAGTTATGGACATCATGAAACAACATGGAGGCATTCCAAGTGAAGAGAGAGACACTTATGCCATCTCGGATGTCGGACCGAGCCAAGATCGGTTGATGAATTTAAAACGCTCGCATCCCAAGGATACTTGGCAAGTCTATGGCTCAAGCCTGGACTTGTCTTGGGAAAAGGGTCTCACGTTATGTGAAGAAGCTTACAGCGGAGACAGACTACCGCGGTCGCTCTGCTCACTTTGGTCACTCGGGAAGAAAGAAGACCCCGATGACAATACACGCCCGAGAGGTAGAGGAAGAAGCGAATGGAGGAAGAGGTTTGAGACCTGGGCCTTTGCCCAAAAACATTGTGAGTACATAGACCCGGGAAAGAAAGGAGGGATCTCTTGGGGTCTTGACCAAGTAGTCAATCGCAAATGGCTAAAATCAATCTTTGAGTATGTGAGAAGAATCGAAGAAGAAAATAAAAGACAAACTCAGCTATGGGAGGAAAGACAAGAGAGATTAAGAAGAGATGAAGATGCCCTAAGGCATATGAAAAAAGAAGAAGAAAAGAAAGCGGTGAAGATGAGAAAAAGAGAAGAAGACCGAGGAAGATGACGAGAAATGAAGAAGATGAAAGAAGGAGGCAGCGGAAGGAGATGAAGTGTTGTTGTCCACCCCTTCATGTATTTTACTATGTAAATACATACTATGTAAGTCTTCTCGTAATAAATCAGTAAATTCTCTATTTTTTTTTGTAGACATAAATGTTTGCTTTGATACACCTTGTAAACATTGTGTAAAAGAACAAGAATGTTATGATCAATAAAAGGATTGATTCTACGCATACATTCTCTGTGAATGCACTATCTTTATGTATCTTTGCAATTTACATTTTGAATGTTTTAAGTTTTGGCATCATCAAAAAGGGGGAAATTGTTAGGAAATTTATTGTTTAGATTTTGATGAATGTCATGTAAAACTTAGAATAGGAAGTTGGCACTCCATTTTTTGTTGTAAACTCGCATTGTAACAAATAGGGCTGGTCAAGCCGAGTTAAGTCACTATGCCCAAACATGCAAGAAGACAACTGGAGACTAGTAGGAAGACTCACGCCGCGAGACAAATGAGTTTGGCAAAAGAAGAGAAGATGGGAACTCGATGAAGGTGCAACAGTAAAGCATCGGTCAAGTCAACTCAAGATAGTCAAGTCTCTAGTTGAAGTGACAAAGAGTCATTTAATGATTGGAAACCGACTCTAAGTCACCTGGGAAAGTAAGGAAATGCGATCAAGTCGAGATAACTAAAAGAGATCCGTTGCCGCGAAAATCAAGAGAATTACTTAAACAAGTAATACCTCCATGCTACCTTTCTCGAAGTGCTCGGTTCGAGGAAGCGTGCAAGGAAATGAACGAATGGGAAGCACTACACCATGTCGATGCTCAAAAATCAAGAATAATTAATACGAGGAAGTGGCAATTCCAAGGACTGCAACAAGACAAGCCAACGACCACATGTGACTTTCAAAAATAAGCCTATCTCTTCAACGGGCAGATTTTTGAAAGATCACTATAAAAGGCTGAGGAATGACTCTGAGAGAAGGTTACCTGAACCACGAATATTGAAGTATACAACTGAACTATAACCTAAGACATTCTCAAATCATTCAAGATTAATCCTCAAGCCTACATTACGAAGAAAATCAATCCAACACTCACCTGTGAAGGAAAGATAACTTCAATCAGTTGAAGAGAAAATTGTTAAAGAATCAAGAGGTCTACATTCCACTGAGGAATGTAGGAAGGTTCAAGGTCGAACCAGTCTCGAGCTTTTGGAGGGCTTCGTGATCAAATCCTAAGAGCTTGAGCAAGTGAGCTGTAGTAGCAAGGCAAAATGCCCTGTGAAGAAGCCGAGTCGGACGAGAAGCCACCGGTGAGTGACCAAGGCATCTCCAGATCGAGTCCCAAAGGATCAAGTCACCAGTGTGTGATCAAGACTTGTATCCGGACTCCACTACCACTGTATATCTTGATCAATACTTAGTGGATTCCTCCAGGAGTTGGAGAAGAGAGAGTAGAAGAATTACCCCATCTTGAACCTCTATAAAAACTTATCGTGTCATTTACATTTCAAAGACTTTAATTCCTGCATCTTATTTGTTTAATTCTGACATATTTGCTATCCAACCGATAATCTCTAAGTACTAAAACCAAGTATTAAATCATAACTAAACCAAACTTAAGGGTGTTAAGTCTTCCAAAAAACAAACCACGAGTTGAGCTAATTCGGTCTTAACAAATGAGTTATTCTATCAACAACTCGATCGAGTGTGTTTGAGTGACAAACTCTACTAATTAACTAAATTGGTCATCCACCAAGGACACAAATTATGCAAAGTGTCAACTCAATTTTATAAAAGGACCAAAAGTGAAAAGTTGGTAAGGTTTATTCAACCCCCTTCTAAACCTTACACTCACACCCCTTGGGACCTACATCCACCTGGCAGGACTCAGAAAATCAATGGTATCGGGTTACGAGCGACCGAGATATGACTTGGTCGGATCGTGACCCGAATACAAAACTCGCGGATCTTAGCTTACTCTGGTAGTTTTGCTTACAAGCAAGGGTATTTAGGTAATAAATAATTTTAGCCCTTTGTATATCAGAGGAAATTATTGAGTTTGAAAAGGAATGATAAAACCATTTATTTCGAAATGAGAATTGAAGGATATTTGTGGAAGTTTACAAGAAGTTGAAGTCAAAAGTCATTTTTGATAAGTGGTCATTCTCTTTAAATCTTTAAATGTTTCTTTTATAGTTTAACATGGTATCAGCTTAACTCGAGTCTCCATGGCTGAGTCTTCCTCTCATTCTCATTTTTCTCACATTACGTTCTCCCATCCAGTTTCTTCCAAACTTTTCGCTTCCAATTTCATTGTATGGCGAAAACAGGTTCTTTCCACACTGTGATGGCATCGTCTGCAACATTTTCTTAATTTGTCTTCTTCCCCACCGTTGCAATTTCTCTCCGAGGCCGATGAGCTTGTTGGTATTATCAACCCAGCTTACCTTGATTGGGAACAAGAAGATCAGTTAATTCTTTCCTGGATGCTTACATCGATTGGTGATAAACTACTTTCTTGACTTGTTGTTTGTGATTCCTCTATCCAGGTTTGTTTCACTCTGGAAACCTTCTTTACACCTCAAGTTCGAGCCAAAGTAAGTCAATACAAAGATCAGTTACATAATCAGAAAAAGGTGCTCTCTCTGTTAATGACTATTTGTTGAAAATTCGCCAATGTGTTGATCTTCTTGTTCTAGTTGGTTGTCTTCTCTCTGATAAGGAACATATTGATGCTATTTTTGATGGTTTGCCCACTGAATATGATTCTTTTATTTTGGCTATTAACACTCGTTTGGATCCATACATAGTAGCAGATATTGAGGGATTATTACTTACTCGGGAAGCTTGTGTTGGAAAGTTACATAAATCTCCATTTCCTGATTCTACAACAACATATACAACACCACCGCAACTTGTACATACGGATCTCTCGGGGACCTTCTCCTATCCCCTCTTCAAGTGATGCTGATATTACCGGTTTTGTTGATAGGTATTCTAGATTCACCTGGTTATTTCTTCTAATATAAGTCAGAAGCTCTTGCAACCTTTAAAACTTTTAAAGCACACGTAGAAAATCAACTCAATTGTTCTCTTAAAATGCTACAATGCATGCGGGGAGGGAGTTTAGGGCCTTCTCTTCCTTTCTTAACAAACATGGTATCTTTCAAGAATTTCTTGCCCACACACACATGAGCAAAATGGTTTGGTTGAACGAAAACATCAACATATAGTTGGAAATGGTCCTACTTTACTTGCAAAAACCTCTTTACCTCTAAAATATTGGGATGTGGCTTTTAGAACATCTGTCTACCTCATTAATAGGCTGCCTTCTTTAGTTCTTCACTTCAAATCTCCCTTTCAAGTTTTTTTTTTTTTTTTGTAGTACACCTCAATATTCTCATCTCAAAACATTTGGTTGTTTGTGCTTCCCCAATCTTAAACCTTATAACTCTCATAAATTTGCCTACAAATCATCACCTTGCACATTTATTGGTCACAGTCTCGATCACAAAGGGTACAAATGCTTGGATTCTCTTGGACAGATTTACATTTCAAGAGATGTGGTGTTTGATGAAACCACATTCCCTTTTTTCACTCATTCCTCACATGTTACTCATGTCCATTCTTCTCTTTTCCGTCTATTTCTCCATTATCCTGCTTCTTGCTCATTCTCCACCTCTCACCTACTCTCATTTCTTGTCATGATTCTTCTATCTCAAAGACCTTTTCCACCCTCGGAAGTACTCCTCCCGTATCTCATACTTGCTCTAATGCCCATCATATGGTAACTCGGTCTAAAAATGGTAATTTTAAGGCTTATCTTTGTAGTTCTTGAGCTATATTCTGATGGCGCGATGCTCTTCTTCTTGATGAAAAACGGAAACAAGCCATGTATGATGAATATCTTGCTCTAATGAGGAACAACACCTAGTCTCTTGTTTCTTTGCCTTCTTGGAGAAAGCCAATTGGTTGCAAGTGGGTTTTTCGACTCAAAATAAATCCTGATGGTACCATTAACAAGTACAAGGCTTGCTTGGTTGCTAAAGGCTTTCATCAGGTGGATAGTTTTGATTTTTGGGAGACTTTTAGCCCGGTGGTTAAACCCACAACCATAAGGGTGATTCTCACAGTTGCTTTAAGTAGTGGATGGTCTATTCGACAGTTGGATGTAAATAATGCCTTTCTCAATGGGGCTTTGGATGAAGAAATGTATATGGAGCAGCCTTTTGGTTTTGAGGATTCTAATCACACTGTAAATAGAGAATGGTCTATTCGACAGTTGAATGTAAATAATGTCTTTCTCAATGAGGCTTTGGATGAAGAAATGTATATGGAGCAGCCTTTTGGTTTTAAGGATTCTAATCACCCTGATCTTGCGTGCAAACTTCAAAAGAGGTATGGCCTCAAACAGGGCCCTAGACAGTGGTTTGAACAGTTGAAACCTACTCTTACAAGACTTGGCTTCACCTCCTCCAAATCTGATCATTCTTTGTTCATGCATCATGGCTCACAAGGACAGATTTTTGTATTAGTATTGTAGTGCCCCAAGAATGATCAGATTTGGGGCATTACTATACATCATAGTCACCAGGTTTGAAAGTGCTTTTGCAGTAAATAAGGTGAGCCAATTTATGCAACAACCTCAGGAGGAGAATTGGAAAGCAGTCAAACGCATACTAAGATATCTAAGCGGCACTTTGTAGTGTGTATTACACTTTACTAAGCACACCTCGAGATGTTTTCCTTTAGTTGGATATTGTGATGCGATTGGTCATCGGACATAGATGATAGGAGGTCTACATCGGGCATTGCTTGTTTTAAGGTTCTAATTTGATCTTCGAAGTCCAATAAACAACTTACCATCTCAAGTTCATCAACAGGCGAGTAGAGAGTGTTGCGGACTTGGTTCTGAGATTAGTTGGGTACAAGGCTTATTAAGTGAGTTAAATATTTTAACCACCAAGAAGATAGTTGTGTGGTGTGACAATGTAAGCACAATACAACTTGCTGCAAATCCTGTTCTTCATGCTAAGACGAAATACATTGAGTTAGATCTTACTTTGTAAGAGAGAAGGTTCAGTTTTGACATCAGACATGTCCCTTCCATTGATCAGTTGGCTGATATATTTACTAAGCCTAACTCAAGCTTCAGTTTTGGTGAAATGCGCAGCAAACTCAAAGTCTTAGATTATCGGACATTGAGTTTGAGTGGGGTTGTTAGGTGACAGTTATGACGATTAATTCTGTTATGGTTGTTGCAAAGTTGTTAGTATGTTAGCTCTAGTTGTTATTGTAGTTGGTTCTATAAATACAGCTCTCATGTGTGCTGTTGAGTTTAAGTTTTCAGATCAATATCTTCCTCTCTTTCAGTCTTTAAATATTTATTTATAATTTAACAAGGGCCACATCGACTAGCCTGACGAGTTGTTAAGTGGAGTCGTGTCCGCCACTTGTGGGTCGGACTCGGTTCAAGATCTTTGTACTTAATTACATATATGGCTAATTAATTTGTACATCGTTAACTTCTTAGATGTGATTGCTTTTATGCCATAAAACTCCTCAGGTGTGCATACCTCTAATATTCGTCAGTGACAACTTCTCATATGATCTTCTCATCTTATAAATAAATTTTGTGAAACTTTCAAGTTACTTCATAGTTCATACTGATTAGTGATTAATAATGCTACAAGTATGACGGCAATGTGACTTTGAAGCTAACAAAGAAACATATTAGGATGGAATGGTTCTTATGTCTGCCTCTTGTAGGAAAAATTAAAGAGATAAGGACTGAAAGGGCTAGCGTGGTTCTATTGGAATTGGTCTTTGATAAATGGGGTGTTGACCCGATTTTGACCGATCAATTAAGTGGTTTCCATTTGTGAAAAATGGAATTAAATTATTTGTAAAAATTCTACTAAGAGAGTAGATGAGAATAGCATTTGGAATTTCTCAAAACCGATTCCGGGTGAATGAGAAATTAATGCTAGAAGTTAGCCACTTAATACAAATAAATGGTATGGAAAATGGAAAATGTGGGGGAGGAGAGATGCTTCATCCCACATAGGAAAATCGCGGGCTTGGGCTTGGGCTTGGGCTTCAAGGCCCTTATTCTTTTTGGACCAAAAAACCTTTAAAAATTAAATATTTAATTAATTTTTGTAATTAATTAAATATATTTAATTAATTTTCGTAATTAATTAAAAAAGAGTTCAACAAAATCGGCCCATGCGGCGGAGAGCACGGCCGTGCGGTCGGTCGTGCAACTGCCGAGAGTCTCAGTGCCTACACACGGGGCAAAGCGCACGCCCGTGCGTCCGGCCGTGGCTGGTTCGTCTTTGGTCTTCCGAGCTCCGCACGCACGGGCAGCGCACGCCCGTGCGTCTAGGTCGTGCTCTCTCTGCAGTGCGTCCTGTTTGTGAAAATGTGCTTTTTCGAGCCTACGACGCGATTTTCCGTCGGGCATTTCGTTGCCTATATTAATGGAGCCCCTACTGATGAAATGATACACGAAATTAATCAGAAAACATAAAATCGAGCATTGCATTTTGCATCTTGCCCATTTTCCTCCTTTAAAGCTTGAAAGTAATCAAACACTTGTCTTGTTCGTTGTTGTTCCGTTTCTTTGTCTTTCGCTAACCTGAATCGTTAAAGTCGTCTTCTTAGAGGCGCGGCGAAAGTAGCACTAGTATACGGGCGTTTTTCGTCTTGCGGAGACAGAATCTAATTCTGGCCTCGACTTAAACCTATACACTATCCAGCCATTTTCTGAAAACAGAAACCTTTCACGAAAATTTACCCAACAGGTTCATGATTCTTGATCTTGGAACCTCCATCTTGTTTCCTTGTAGAAAAACATGTCGGAAACAAAATCCCATGAACAAATCATGGGCCTTTTCCTTTGTTTTCCCCCAAGTGTTTCATTATTTTTCATGATTGAATGGTCCTTAAAAAAATTATTTTGGCTTTCAAGTTTGATCTTTGCCAATAGAGCAGCCATCACACGAAAGTGGGGTGAGCTAGATAGAAAACTCAAAAAGAATTATATAAACTCTAACTTCATTTTTTTTATTTCTTAGTGCTATAAAGCTATTAAAAACAAAAATAGGGAGCTCCAATGGTCGGCGCAAGTTAATATTAGTTAAAACTATATACTTTCTCAAGCATTTGCTTCTCTAGTTAGAGACCATCTCTGTCTCAAATTTATTATTCTTATTCTTTTAGCACATAATTGGATATTTATTTCCTAAAATGGAACCTTTTTTTTTACAAAATCATCCTTTAAATTTTCACATCACTAAAACTAGATCACCACTTTATAGAGTAAACAAATACAAAATACACATTGAAGGTCCTATAAGTTTAGGTTAAAGGAGTGACTATAAGCTAGTAGTTACGCATCATCTTAGTCCAGTAAAAAAAAAAAAAAAAACTCTTATACAACACAAATTTACCTCCTTTATTTCTCACCTTTAAGTAACTGAAAATGGGATTCTCTAATTATAAGAAATTAATACTTGATATCTTCATGAAACTCTTAAAACATATATATGTGATCATCAACTGGAAAAGAGAAATTAAAACAAAGGGATTCGGATTGCATTTCTTCATCACACTAAATGTAGTTCAATAAAAAAAAACACAAAATGTAGTTCAAGAATTGGAGGAGGGCTGAAACAAAGTAATGTAGTTTTATTCTAAGCCAGAAACAGAGATGTGCCAATGCTACATCTCTACTATCTATACACTTTCAAGTAGAGACCCTTCTGATTCTTCCTAAGCAGTTGTCCTTAGGCCTCGTATGCGGTAGGTACAGCAATGGACTAGCAGGATTATGATGTTCAAGCCTGTCAAAGCAAGAATCAAATGCAATAAGTCATTCAATAAAATCTTCCTGGAAAAGACTATCTGAAAATACGGTATTAACAGTTGAATCAGGATAATTACAAATACTACCCTTGAATTTTAGACTAACTACAACAAAGAAAAATCGGTTATTTTTCAAAATTACAAATATTCCCTTCCCAAATATTTATATCTTACAATTGCACCTATTGAGGGGTTGTTGAGGGGGCTAAATTATGTAACACGTGTGAACCTCAACAGGGTATTTGTAATGCTTCAAGGTTTTTTTTTTTTTATAATTTTAAAAGATAACTGTTTTTTTTTTGTAATTATAGACTAAACCTCAGGGGTAGTGTTTGTAATTATCTCAATGAATTATGTTAGAATGCAAAGGCATAGTCAAATATGATTTTGAAGAAAAGTGGATGAAGTATTATTATAACTCACTCATAATTCAATAGGAAATGGTGAAGGAAGATAGAGATTTCAAGCTTGGCAAGATCATTTCCAGGGCACAATCTGCTTCCACCGCCAAAAGGAAGGAAATTTCCTGCTTTTGGTGTAAATCCCTACAGGCAATATCCAAAGATATTACTATCATTATCAGCATAAAACGTCTTTTTTTATGAAGTGGTTGATCTCATAATAAATAGACTAAAGGGTAAGAAAGAAAAGTAAAATGGCTCATATAAAACTCACTTCCCATCTTGAAGGATCAAACTTCTTCGGGTCGGGATATGTTTCTGGGTCGAAGTGAACATTCCTAAACCACACCAAAACTTTCCATCCCTTAGGAATGGTGTAACCTGTTAGAAAATGCCAATTTGATTTTGTGAGTTGTTTGCTGCTAATTATCAGTATATTGAGTAGGTGTATTTTTATTACTAGCCATGCCAACTGAAGAAAATATACTTCTATCCAACGAGATCTCAAGAACGATAAACCCTCTCAAAGCAACACATATTTTGACCATTCTGTTTCCAGAGCTTATAAGCTTTTCAAAACATCTTTGGTAAATTTTTTTCAAAGAGCTTATAAGATCCCACAACTAAGGCAGAATGAAATTCAAAGAGTTAAGAAATTGCAGTGTACCACAAACGTTGACATCTTTCTTTGCCTCTCTGAAGACCATCAGTGAGAATGTGACCAGACGAAGCGTTTCATCGATTACCTATGAGATTTTGCAGAAGCGTGTTTCGGAAAATGTAAATATAATAGATATGTAAAGCTGAATAGGAATGAAGATAAGGAAGACTGTGCACACCTTATTTAGATAGTCCATTTTGCGTATTTCTCTAAGTGTCAAACCTTTTTGTTCAGGTGGTCTGTTTCTCACAATTTCCTCTTGCTCAGCCTGAATCATTTTTCATAACATTATTCATAGAAAAACAATAAAAATAAAAAATAAAAACAGTAAAACCAGAACTATGATCAAATCAATATTTATCAAAGTCTCTGATTTAGGGAGTGTTTGAAAAAAAGAAGTGATTTATTGTAGCGGAAGACTATGAGTGGTAAGTAATTGAGAATCAAAAGTTAATGTTTGCAAATAGAAGTTTAAACTTTAAAGTTGATTAAGTTAATAGAGAGTGTTAGTAAATAAGTTGTACAACAACTTTTACATATTTCAAAATGAAACCAAAAGTAGAATAAGAAATATAACATACCTCTTCCCTTTTTTTTAGATTCTGATTAAATTATACAAAGTCGGAAGCAAAAGTTGATATTTGAAACAACACTAAAAAAAGTACTCTTTTTCCAGCCAAAAGCTTTTAAGCGTTTGCAAACACTCCCTTGTGTGAACAGTCAACACAACTAATAGAGGACTAGATGGACTCAAGAAGCTAATCTGGATTTTCATACCTTAGCTCTTTTGAAACATTCAGGATGCTTCTGTAGATAAAGGGCTGCCCACATAGTGGTGTGTCCCGAAGATTCATGGCCAGCATTCAAATACATAATCAAAATATCGATGATCTCTTCGTCGCTCAATTTTCTACCGTGCTCGTCTTCAGCATCCAACAGAGCATCCATCATGTCTTTCTTCACAGTTGACGGATTTATCCTCTTCAGCTCCCTTCGCTTAGTTACTACGGCTTGGAGTACAGCCACGAGATTTTTACGTGCCTGGAATGGTAATAATAGAAATTTTAAGCACACCATCATTGCCATAGTTAAAAACAAAAGGAAAACCATAACCGTCATCAAAACAAGGGATCTCTTCTTTAAGCTTTCAACTTTCATCAAGACAGTGTGATGGAGAAATCAAGTAAGCAATTACAATGTCTAGCAGAGCAAAAGAGATTCCTGGTTCTTAAAGAAACACTTAACCTCGGAGAGTATTTGCAAGTACTTAAAAAAAGTGATTATTAGCTTTTGGATGAGAAAAAAACAACAGTGTTTAGTATTTTCAAATGTCAATGTTTGCTTTTGATTTTGTATAATTTAATCAGAATTTAAAAGCAGTGAGATAATTTCTTTAGATTTCTGATTATGCTTCTAGTTTCACTTTGAAAAAATGTAAAAGCACTTTTACGACTTATTCATCAAACACTCTTAACTTAATCAAGTTTCACCTTTTATTTGCAATCATTGATTTTCAATTGTTTTTCTCTTCTGCTACTATAAATCACTTGTTTTAAACATAGAAGTTTTTGTAAACACTCTTGAAGGCTGAGAGAATACTATTAAAGGAAACAAAGTCGCACAGCAATTCAGACGATGCTAGTATCTAATCGTAATAGGACATCACCTTAAGCGCGTTGTGGTAAACAAATCCCGGCAAATTCACCGCCATAGCCCTAACTCCATAGTTTAGTGCAGTGTACTCCCTCTCCAATGCCTCACGAACATGCTCGCCCTCCGTGCTCAAGAAAATGTGCATAATTATCTTGAAAGTAAGCCTTCGGAGCTCGGTTAAGAACTCTATTTGTCCCATGCCTGCCCATTTTTCAAGAGCTACAATCACATTTTCTTCGATATATTTCATGTACACAGTCAACGCTTCGAATCCATTCACAGGGGCCGCTGTTAATTTACGCAGCCACTTGTGCTCTTCGTCGTAAATCCCGACAAATGACTTTCGTCCAACAAGATTCACTGTGGCAGCAGGCCAGCCAGGTCTGAAAGCTTCATCATCAGTTAAAACTTTTCGGCATGCTTCAGCTGAAGTAACAACAATACTCGGGTTACCAAACATGTGCACCTTGTATAGTCCAGTGCGCCCAAATCTGCGAAATTAATCGACAATTATCATTATTTCTAGATCGATAGTATTGCAAATATGATCTTCTATTCCAAAATGGTATTCCATTTTCAATTCCATTGAATGGATTAATGTCACTGTATAAAAAATAGTGATAATTTTTTGAAAAAAGAAAAAGAAAAAAAAACTGAGGTTTGGGCTAATTACATAAAAACCCGAGATGTTTCAAAATTACAAAAAGCCCCCTCAGATGTGATTTTGTCTTAAATTTAAGGGGTAAATGTAATATTTCTATAAATATTAGGGGTTATTTGAAATGTTTTTTTTCTTATAAAAGGGGGAAATTTAAGACAAAATCAAAGCTCAAGATATTTTTCGCAATTTTCCAAAATCTCATGGTTTTTTTGTAATTAGTTTGAAACTCGGGATTTTTTTCGTAATTATCTCGAAAAATTATCATATTACTTGTTAAGCATAACTATTCAATCTTTTATAAGGAATGTGATAAACGCATATTCCGGTAATATGTTTAAACTTTCAGTTTCCAAAGAAAATTGCTCGACAATCACAAGCGGCCATCGATCAAGATGGTCCTTTGTTTGTCTTGAATTTGCCGGCATCAGTTTCAATATGTACTGTTGTTATGGCACATGTTTAAGATTTTGAAAATCTTTAGTTTCTTTATTACCAGATTAAAAAAGTCCCTATATAATCATATCCAAAACTACAAACAAAAAAAAAAGGGAGAAGAAAAGAACAAAATAGAAGTGGATATCACCTGGTAACAAGAATCATAGGAAAGAAAGCGATGTTGGTTAAAAATAAATTAAGGAGATGTAAACTGAAATGTCACATCTATCAAGAAACTTGAAAGGGACTATTTTTTTACTCTTTGAAACACAATAAAGTATAAAAGCTTGGACCTGCAGACTATCATATTTTAGTACAAGATTGTACTTGTGGGATTAATATATCTAACAAAAATTGTTTTAGGTGTAACAACTGAGAAAAATAACAGCAGCAATGACAAAAATAGGCCTTCATTCTATTTAAACTTAACTATTTGTGTGAGGGCTACAGTTTTTCTTTTAACTTGCATATGAGTTTTATGCAAATTTTATTTGTGCAATGCACTTTTTTCTCCGTCATTCTTCAAAATTAAAATCAAAACGACGTTATGCAATATAATACATATTTCACATATTGTCTCAAGAGACTTTTTCTCAAAATATGTTTTCAAAAACACCAAAAATAAATTAATCTCAACATTCCATGAGAATTGATAAATTAGTTGTGGGTGTTATCTAACAGTCCTAACATCTCAAATTTTTAAAATACCCACATTATAATTTGACATGTATAGTTAAAAAAATATTAAAAAATATGTAAGTTGTGGGCTGATTGGACGTGTCAAAAGGTGCACGAATACCCAAAGAGAATATTTTTTTTAGTACATATTGATGATGAAAGTCAATTCTAAATTTTTGGTTTGAGCATGAGAATTTTAACTATTCGATTATTATTTCGTTATAGGAATTGAATTTTTGAATCAGGTATTGCTCTGTAACCCAACAGTCATTTTCTATGACAGAGGAATCATGAGGTAAGCTACATGGTCCAAAACAAAAACAAAAACATAAAAAAAAGATCACTACTTTTTTTTTCCCCTTTTTATCAAGAGTCCAACAAAAAGTAAAACCAATTTAACCATCATAACTTTTAACATTCCATGACTGATTACTCATATCTAGATGACCTCAACTTTATCACGAAGACTTAAAACATAAATTAATCATTAAGGGCATCTCCAGTTCCTAACACATGTTATTTGTGGCCCCATTATCACATCGATTATTTTAGTAATATATTTATCTAATAACATATTTTCCCATTCAAATAACACCACATTCAATTTATACACCTCTTTATTATGTGAGGGCAACAATTTTTTTTACTATTATTATTTGTGTTCGTAGGTGTTACAAATTTGTAACAAATTTAAAATAACGTTCTTACAATAACACTCACCAATGGTAGGAACAATATAATTTTGTTATTAACATGTTGAGGAACATCCATTGGTGATGCTCTAACAAATAACCTTAAAAATCTAAGAGAAAGAGAGAGAGAGATGATGACCTGTTAGCAAAGGTGTCTATGAAAGAATCAGGATTGCTAGACTTGAAAGCTCTGAGAAAAGGCCACATATTGCCAATGAATGGCCAACCCAAATCACCTGGTGGCAAACCATACCTTTTCTCACCCAACTTCGTCTCATATAACCAACAATTCACATTTCTAAGCACCCACCTCACAATCAACAAACCCAACAAAAATCCCACCAAAAAAATTCCCAAACCCATCATAAAAATTATCAAGAATCCCTTTTTCTTGACCAAACAAAAGAGCCAAGAATGGGAAAAAAAATAGAACTTTTTCAACAATAGAGAAACAGAGGAGAAAGACACATGAGTCCCTTAATTTCTCCAAGTTCTATGATGAAATATTTATAGGGGGATGTTGATGTTAAAATGAGATAAGAGAATCCAAAAGATGGATTTTGGTTTTAGAGGATGGTAAATATTTGAAGAGTGAGGGATTTTGTTGAGTATAAATGGAAAATGGCATATGAATGGGATTAAATTTGTGCCGGCTTAAAAATCTACTGGTTTTTTTGTCTTGTGGAGAAGAAATCAAAAACATTAATCACTAAAATGGAATGCAATGGTTATTTGCTGTTTCTGTCATTTTGAGACACATCCAAATCCCATATTTCCCACTCAGTCTAGTCGACAAGATCAGGTGGGAAAATGAAATTAATAGCCTTTGATTTGTTTCATTTTCTACCTCATTTTTTATGTTTTAGAAGATTAAGAAATATATTTATTAGATTTTTGAGTGAAAAATAACAATGTTTAAACCTGAAAAAAGGGATTGAATTATTTTGATCCATTTAAATAACACCGGCCCCAATCGTTTTAAATCAAAAAAAAAAACCGGTTCTGCGACGATTTTTCAAAAATAAATATTATTTTGATCCATTTAAATTTGGGCTTTTTTTTGGCCCCAATCATCATTTAAATCGAAAAACACGTTCCCCTGTTAGGGCTTTCCTTAAAATGTTAACCGAGCTAGACCGATTCTTCAGCCCGCTTTATTTTTATTTTTTCAAAAATAAATATAATTATAATATTCTATATCTACTTTTATTACCTATTACTAGTAAATTTATTTTTCAAATTCACATCTCCCTCATCTTTAAGTTTAACTTTATTTAACAAGTTATATTTCTTGACAAACTTCTTTTTTATTTGTTTTATTTATTACTTAATTTAGTTTTCCAATTTTTATTCTAAATAGAAAATGTCACGTAGTTTTATTAGATTATTTAGGATATAATTTATATTTCTAAGTGGTGCTAAATCTAATTTCATAATTTTGTTAATGCAATATAATTATAAACTATGCATTTTTTTATAATGAATAGATTAACTTTAAATGTTAAACTTAAATGTTATATATGTTCAAATTTAAAATTTTAGATTTAAATATTTAATTCTGAAAATTTTAACTTATAGCCATATGAGTAATTACAGAAAAAATGTTAATTCTCCGAATAGCTTTAATTATTATTACTTTATTTTCAAAATTTAAATCATAAAATATTTAATTTCATAAGTTTGTTAATACAATGCAATTAGAAATTTTGCATGAATTTTATTTATGACTAATAGTTTAACTTAAAATGAATTATATAGTTTTTAATGTTTTGACTTATAGCAAATTTAAAATTTTAGTTTAAATCCATTTAACTTAAGCCCGCTAGATTGGGTTTAGGTTTCAATATTGTCTTTATTTTCAAAATTTAAATCATTAAATTTCACCCCATTTAGCCATGAAATTTACCGTTTAGTTTAACTTGAAACCCGCTTTTAGATTCAAATATATAGTTTTAACATCTCTAAATATATGTATATATGGTGTTTTGAGTCTATAAAATGTAATATATATAAGTAGGTTTGGAAATAAGATTATTGAGTGTACAAATGACGTGAAAAACGTAGTTTGGAAAATAAATTTTAAAATACAAAGTACTAGTTTCAAATAAAAATGTAGGGAAAAAATGCAAAATTAGTCATGTATTTAAATGGCTGTTGCAATATTAGTCTTGTAACTTTTTCAATTGTGATTTTAATCTTGTATATATATATATATATATATATATATTTGCAATTTTGGTCCCATAAGTTTTGGATTTGTGCAACTCTGGTCCTATAAGTTTTAAGTTGGTGCAAATTTGGTCTGATGTCTATTTCTATGTTTCATTTATTCTCAAAATACCCTTAGTGGCCAATTTATTTAATATATTTGAGATCGAGTGAAAATGGTATAGTATCATAATTATGTTTTATTTACTAATTAAGGGTTGAATTTATTTATCATTTATACTATAGATTATCTAATGAGAAAGGAGTTTTAGAATTATGAATCCAGATCAAAATCCGAGAATTTTACGTGTATTATTTTCTAATTATGGACATACAAAAACACGTACTAATTTGGAAATATTGGTTATTTTGACTAATAGTGCCGAAATTACCGCAACTAATAAGGCTAAAATTATGAAACCATAAAAGTTACATATTAAAATTGTTATATTTGTTGAAGCGCAATATTGTCACATGACTAAAATTGCAACTTCAAAAGTTATATGAATAATATTGCAACACCCCTATAAATACAGGACTAATTTTGCAATTTTCCCAAAATTGTATAAACAAGTATTCTCATTGTTAAATAATACAAAATTCAAAATTTCTTCCTGAAATGGAATCAAACCCGCTCCAAAATTTTCAACGACTTTTTTCATAATCTTGTAAGGAAAAATAATAATAAAAAGCAGGGTTTAAAAGCTAATGGATTTTCATTAGGTCAAATTTGCAAAGATTATGATGAGTGCAAAATGCATGTTGAATTGTGATATGTTGTGATTTAAAACATGTACATATATGGGTATATTTTAAATTGATAAGTTTTAAGAAGGTATCTGATTCAAAGATTTCGTGGAATGATTTTTATAAATAATCAAATCTCATGGATAGATTTTATAATTAACAAAAAAATTATGGACAGGATTTACAAAATTAAGTCAGCCTAATAAGCAGGACTTGTAGAGAGAATTGACGTCATAAATAAAACCGATCCATTAATATTACTCCACGAATAAGAATACTAATGCTTGTCTTATAATTAGCTATTTAGCTGCACATTTAAAATGTATACTTTCTAAAAATCAGAATCTCTCAAGTTCATCATAATACTCAATATGGTTGCTCTATCTTTCCACCTCCCGTTAGATATAAAATAGTTTGTATAATCGGATGATTAAATGGTGTGATACAATGAGATTGATTTATTAAAATGGTACACAATTTATTAACACAATTATGGAAACGTGATATTAATCAATCACTTGATTGTAGGGGCGTGATTTATGACATTTTGCTAGTTACTATTGTGCCCCTTTCACCTATTAATTAATTGATAAATCAGTTATTTTTAATAGCAATATAGACCATTGAATAAAAGGTTTGGATGGATTGGATTAATCCACACTGCTACACGGTAAGCCCCCTGCCACATTTGATCCTAACCTATATATATATATATATATATATATATATATATATATAAGGGGGATCAAGTGAGACCATGTCTCTAGGTGAGACACAATGGACTAATCTCAACCATCCTCCACTATTAATCAATGGTATGATTTAATGGATAAACAATATATTAAAATATTAATTTAATCAATATAAGGGTAATAGGGTAAAATAACATAACAAGTTAGTTATAAAAATAGAATCAAATCTCTTTCTCTCTCATACATCTCCCAATTTCTCCAATCTCACGTCTCTCTCTCTCTCTCTCTCTCTCTCTCTCTCTCTCTCTCTCTCTCTCTCTCTTAAATAAAATTGTGAAAACTCGAAAATTACGGTTCATGAAAATTACGAGAAAAAAAACAAGAAAAATCAAAGCAATATTACAGAGAAATAACGAATGCTGAGTTCGAAAACTAAATATGCAACAAAACTCAACTAAATATGCATTATCTGAAAACTATCTATGCGGCGTAAAAAAACTAATATGTAGTACAGTACATCCAACTATGCAAGACGTCATAAACTATGCAACAAAATCAACTAACTATGTATTATCTAGAAACTATCTATGCATTGTGGAATAACTAAATATGCGATGACATTATGTAACATCCCATTTTTATAATTTCCAAAAGCGACATCCCATTTTCATAACTAAATATACATTATATTGAACCTATTTATGCAGTGTAGTATAACTCCATATGCAGTACGTTATATTCAATTATGTATTGTTTTCGTAAAACAGTGCCAACAAAATAAATAAATATGCATTATTTGATGTCTAATTATGCAAAAAAAGAACCACTTGCTATCTTTCAGAAAATAAAAATATTTGGAAAGAAAACAGTTCCTTAAAATCCGCCACAAAATCCTAGAGTGTCAATTTCAAATATAAAATCGGCCGGACCACTAATTTGAATTACAAAATTACAATCTTACCTTTAAAATCAGCAAAAATTAGGAAATAATTAAAAAAACTGAATTAATCACATCCCTTCATTTTTTAAGATCAACGGGTAAGATGAGTCCACACTGTCTCACCTAGGGGGGGTGGTCTCATTTGAACCAAATTCTATATATTTATATATATGTATATATATATATATATATTGGATCAAATGTGGCAAAGGCTCTACGTAAGACAGTGTGGACTAATTCCAACCATTTAATTATCAAATCCAAGGACTGTGTTTTTTTTTCTCCGAATTTTCGGGGTTTTTTACTTTTAATCTGATAAGGGCGATGTTGTCAATTTATGATGGAGGTTATTTCATTTTTTTGGTAACCGTTATTTTTGCCTTGATTTTTGGGATTCAATAACCCAACCTTCCCTCTTTCACTTCTCTTAACTTTACAAATGTAATCTGTCACTATTCCTAATGGACACAAGTTACAAATTGAAACTAAATATGCATCGTTATTATTCAATTATGCATCAAATATACACTAACTATGCATCAAAATTACAAATATAATATGTTACTATTCCTAATGGGTACAAGTTACAAATTAAAACTAAATATACATCGTTATTGTTTAGTTATGCATCAAATATAAACTAACTATGCATCATAATTACATATGTAATCTGTAACTATTTCTAATGGCACAAATTACAAATTAAACTAAATATACATCATTATTATTCAATTATGTATCAATTATATACTAAATATGCATTAAAATTACAAATGTAATATGTAACTATTTCTAATGGGCACAAATTACAAATTAAACTTAATATGCATCATTATTATTCAGTGATGCATCAAATATACACTAAATATGCATTTACGTTCCAGATTTTTTTCGATCCCAATTTACGTTCCAAAATCGATCACACCATATTCGTAGGTTTTGTTTAGCATTTCCATTGAAATCTGATCCAAATTTTGCTGTGTATATTGTTCAGGTCACAATGTTTTGATCGTCTGCTTTAGATTTTTGTGTTTTTTTCTTCAGTTTTGTAGGAAGAGAGAAGAGAGAATGTAGATTTTGGTATGATTGTTTTCAGTTACGGAATGTGATCTCAATCATATCTCATGATTTTTTGGGGCGTGTAAATGTTGATATTTTGGTAAGTTTGTTACACCATTTTAAGAGTTACTGATTTGCCCTTTTTGTGTTTTAAATAATTAGTAAATGATATAATTTTGATAGGAATCTAAACCATTGATTAAAAGGGTGGATGGTTATGATCAATCCATATGGTCTCTCGGTAAGAGGCTGTCTTATGAGATCCTATCCATATATATATATATATATATATATATATATATGGCAGAGCCGCTCAAACTGATATGATCACACATCAGATACACAAGCAATTGTGGATTGGTACTTAAAGTTTGGGTCAAACCTCCACTTTTAAGAACATCTCCAACCCAACTTCAAATTCCACCATATTACACCAAAAAAATCCTTCTCTAACCCAACTCTAAACCTCACACCAAATTTGGTGTAATGCATTATCCCACATTTGCCCTCGAATTCCCTTCTATTTAAAATTTAAATTCTAATTGTATCCTCATTTTATATATAATTAATTTATATAGCATAATTTTAATAGTTAATTAATGTTCTCTATAAATTTTAACAAATAAAAAATAATTATAGTAAACTAAAAGAAATACTAATATTACTTTTAATATTTATTTTTGTAATATAATTAATTAATGTAATATTAGTCAAATGTAAGTTCATAATTAATTACATTAACAATAATAAAATATAAGTAAATGAAATAATTGTATAAATAAATAAATTTGGTTACTATAAAATAAAGAAAAAAGATAAAATATTCATTTGGTGTAAGATTATGTGTAATAGGTTAGAGATGGTTTTGACAAAATTACACCAAAACACCAAATTTGGTATAGTTTTGACACCAAATTTGGTGTAATTGGTTGGAGATGATCTAAGCTAGCTTAATGGCCTGTCACAAACCTTCATCATATCATTTTGTTAAGAAATATTCATCTAGTTAAGGTATTGTTGGGGACAAAAATGGTATTTCATAATTTAATTAAATATAATTTATTTTATATTTTGTTTATTTAATATTAATCACCCAATGGGCTCTTAATAATTAAACCGGCCTAAAGGAGTCCGAGTTTGGCCCAAGCGGTTGTTTTTCTCCTACGTGGACTGACGCATAGACCAAATTCTCCTACACGGCCCACGGGGTAAATCTCACAGGTATAAAAGGGTTCATCCTATTAACTGTAAGTAATTAACTTATAATTAATTATTCTTCTACGCATTCAATATTCGTTTACTGTAATTTCTCTCTCGTTCACCGTCTTTGACTTGAGCGTCCGTAGGGCCTCCCCGAACAACCCCGGGACCCTCTTTTCAAGATTTGGCGCGTGTATGCGGATAAGTTCCCAATCGAAGAAGTTAGTAGTTTAAGGAGCAGAAGACGAGAAGACTTTCCCCCGGGAAAAGGACTAGCTCAAAGACGTCCCTCTCGGGAAGAGAAATTTGGTCAACTCAGTTGACTTGGGTGATCTGCTCAAAAAGCAAGATCATTTTGGAGCCATCTATGGGAACAATCCATCGGAAACTTTTCAAGACCAAGTACACGAAGATGCAAACCCAATCGCCATTTTAAAGTCGGACCTCAAGTCATTCCGCAGCCACGAAGCCGAAACCAAAGTTTAGATGAAGGAAGACCATCAAGATGGTGAAAGGCCAGCGACCATTCCACGGGAAGGGCGCCGCCACTCCCACAAGAAAGAAAGACATCGCCTCCTCCCCCCAGAGGTGCGTCTAACCAAGAAAACTCTTCGGATCCTATTAGAAGAAGAATAATTGGAAAATATTGGAATGGAACGTCTTGAGACATCAAGCTGCGTTCGGAGCTAAAGGAGCACTATCCCAGACTCCGCCCGCCAGTGAAGACTTTGACCTAGAAGGACAAGGAAAAGAAAATGAAGGACGCGACAAAAACCAAGAAGTGACGTATGTGGTAAAGGGAACTCAAGCAGCACCGTCCAACCCTACTCATCTACGAGCTACTTCTTCAGAGAAGGGGAATCCATTGAGCCCTGATATCTTGATGGAACAACTACCCGGGGGAGTTAGAACGTAAAACCTCATAGAGTACAAGTTATATGTAGAGGCAGACCTCTATGAGATGATGGACACTGCCTGCTGCAAAACCTTTCTAAGCACCTTGACCAAACAAGCATGGGTTTGGTTCGATCAGCTCCCGGAGGACTCCATTACCATGATGCACCAATTTGCGGAAGCTTTCTTACAACAGTTTTCCGCCAACATGAAGAACTACGAGACCATCACAAACCTACTCCAGCGTGAGATGCAAGTGTCGTTACGCAATCTCATGGGACAATTTGTGGAGACTGTAAATGAAGTGACCAATGTCCAGCAAAAGACATTGATGAGGATGCAACGACGTATCGCCCACCGAGAGCGTGCTCATGTCATCTCAAAGGAAGGAACTCTCCCCACTACAGGAAGACACACGCTCACTCTGGAAGAGCACCCAGGTGAGGGAGATGAAGTATTAAAGCCACCCCCGGAGGAACAAGCGAAAGGCCGAGTAAGATCTCCAGAGTTAGCCTAGAAGCCGCGAGAAGAAATCAGGGCAAATAATAATTCCATTGAATGCACCACTATTGGAAATACTAGCCACTACTTGGAGACAGAAAATCATAGAACCTCCACGGGAGATGAGAGACAGCTATGGGTGGTGGAAGTCCAAGCATTTCTGTTACTTCCATCACGACAAAGGACACACCACTTAGGCTTGCATACAGTTGAGAACCTCTATCGAAAAGTTGATTCGGAGAGGCTACCTGCAAGAATACATGGATTACCGATCATCATCACACTCAGGAGGACAACAATTGAAAAGATTCAAGTCCAGGGACGCTCTACATCACATGGGGAGGACAGTCTGACTCATCACTCTAAAAATACTCTGCCCCCACGGCACGAGCTCTGGATAGCACCTTCTGGGTTAGCTTCAGATCGCCTCACCAACACTTCCCATGTTGCCAGAACTCGTCAAGAAGACCAAGATAGGCGACATTATTGGGGACATAGGGACTATCCGGAGACATTGATTGACGACAGTGATGATAAGGATAATTGAAGTTAATATTTTCTTTCTAAAAATGAAGTGAATTCTCCTCTCCAACACACACTCTCTCATCTGCCTCACGAAGGCCTTAGTATATTTTACTTTATTTTGTCATTTTCAGTTGGTTTCTGCGCAAGAGGTGTTAAACATTTATTTATATTTCAGTCATGTTTCCGCCCATGGGGCATAAAGATTTTTATTATAATGAATAAAGGTGTTTTCACGTTTTCTATTTTGATGTGATGAATGCAGTTAATGGCCACACATGGCCAGGGCACAATTAATGGCAACATATGGCTAGGGTCAATGACAAGTTAGACGCTCTCCTCAACAAACCCCATCTTTCCGGCTACGGCCCCGGATGGGAGGGGCCTCCTCACGGGGGTCCTCGTAAATAACCTCATCTGACTAAAATCCTGGAGAGGATGGCCTCACTCGGCTAAGACCATGGGTGGGATGACCCATTCCGGCTAAGACCCTGAATGAGAGGGGCCTCCTCATAAGAGGTCCTAGTAATTTACCTCCTCCGGCTAAGATCCCAGAGGGGATGGCCTCACCTGGTTAAGACCCCGAGTAGGATGACCCCTTCCGGCTAAGATCCTAGGGGTCCTAATAATTTACCTCCTCCAGATAAGACCTCGAAGGGGATGGCCTCACCCAACTAAGACCCTAGGTGGGATGATCCCTTCCGGCTAAAACCCATATGGGAGGGGTCTCCTCACAAAGAGGTCCTAGTAAAAATTATTTTTCTTCCAGCTAAGACCACAGAGGAAGAGGCCTCCTCACAAGAGTCTCAGTTAATTCTTCTCCATGAGAAAATGTAGAAAGAAATGAAGGTAAAAAATGCTAACACGTATGGAGAAAAGATGAAAAACCTAAAGCAAAAGTTATGGTGGATGCTTCAAAAGAGATCCCCTTCCAAGCTTAGGAAAGGCGCCCGTGAACTCCGAGATGGCGTCCACTGGGCTCGGAAGGACATCCTTCAAAATATTACTCCCCGAAAGAAGAAAGAAAGAAAACTCTAACACCTAGGAAAGGCATCAAAAGCAAGGGCGGGAGAAAGAGTTCGAGAATGAAGCCCCTTCCAAGCCTCGGAAGGGCGCCCTCAAGGACTCATGGGATGGCGCTCATTAATCTTGAACACGAGTATTCCTAGCTGTTCGGAAAGAATCAAGACTTCCTCCGAAGGAAGATCCACCTCAATGTGGAAAATAAATAAGTCTCCCTTAGGAAGGAGAAGAAGTCATGTTAAATTGTTATATGGAGCAATGACTTGGAGAAAATCCGAAGAGGGGGCCCTCCTCCGAGTTCCAGAAGGGCGCCTCGGGAACCCCTAGGGGCACCCTTCTCCGAGCTCCGGAAGGGCGCTCCCTCCTCCGAGCTCCGGAAGCGCCGTGATGTTAAAATATACAAAACGCCTAATCTCCCGCTAGAAGTTATATGCAAATATCACAAGTAAAATATGACAACAGGAAGCTAATAGGCATAAAAGAAAATGGAGGAATCATCCAGACCCATCGGGCAAACAAACATCTTAAGGTCAAGAAGAAGGGATAAATATTCAAATACATTAAAGGAAACATCCGAATACGTAAAACAAGCCCTAAATAGATGAGCATTAAGGAAAAGACTATCACTACTCAAGCGGGAGGCGTTATCAATGGGAAGATACACCAAAGCCTCGACCTTTTCATCCTCTTCCTCGAAACACCACACATCGACCAAAGATGGTTATCAACTCACTAAGCCTTTCCACTCTATCGTAGAAGTTTCCTAAGCGCACACACCGCGCCTTGTCATAGTAAGAGCAAGACTCTCTCACCATGTCAGAGAGATAGGACAAGGAATTTTTCTGTGCCTCAACCGAGTCAGACCTCTCCTTAGCCAGCAACTCAACTCCAGTGGGAGACTAGAAGAATAACTCACCCGTCTCGGCCTCGTGGGTGAACTCACTCTTCATCCAGGCATACTGCTTCGACAAATCTGATATCTCGCACTTGTGATGGCTAGCTGCGGCTTTAAGTGCCTTCACCTTACCTCAAAGTCGATGGTTCTCCACCTCAGTTACCACGCCTAGATGGGTCGAAGCCACTACGAGGTTTAGGGCCTACAACATAATTTTTACAAGTCTTAGCCAAGTAAAGAGACAAAGCATGAAGAATGGAAATGTAAAGAAATTATGGAAGCTTACCCGAGCAAGGTCCCCACTAAGGTGAGTCTCAATGTCTTTGAAGGACAAAGACCAAAAGTGGGACTGGTCGTAAGCAGATAGAGCTCCTCGGGTACTAGCATTGCCAAAGCCAACCAGTGTAGTCCCAATGGGACTGGATCCCCTCATGAGATTCACTCTATCGGAGAAGAGATCTCGGGGACCAACACTCTTAGAAGCAGCAACGCCGGACTCCACCTTCGGCCTCTTCCCTCCTGAAGGGCCATCAGAAGGACAAGGAGCCGAAGCAGTATCAGCACGATCACTAGAGCGTGAGCTAGGACGCCTATCACCCTCATAGCCGGAAGGGCGCCTCTCACTCTCTTGGGAGAAGGGCGTGGCCTATCACTTCGAGGCGGGACACTTGAGCTCTCCCAGCAGCAGACTTCCCTTTAGCCCCCTCTTTCTCCTTTTTCTTGAAAGTCATCAACTCTACAATGTTGTAACTCTCCTTACCTAAAAAGCAAGTAGAAGCAACATCAGAATATGAAGCAGTCAAATATACAAGTAAAGTGGGAAGCAACAAAGTAAAGCAAGACGGGATACCCAAGAACTCCCTAACATTCAGAAGATTGTTGAACAAGTCCCGAGACCTATAAGCCTCCGCCATCTCATTTCAGGAAGCGGGAGTGCCTCGGGCAACCTTAGCCTCAGAAACCTACTCCTGAGGAAGCTCCCAACCATAATCCCTCATATAGAAGAATTCCTCCTTCCACAGCCCACCATGAGAGGGAAATCCATCAAGGAATTTGCACTGAGAACATGGAAAGAAGTGGAAGAAGAAATCACCCGGAGACTTCCAGGCGTTGAACAAGGAACGGAATCCGTCTATAGTCGGAGTCAATTCCAAATGCTGCATAGCATGCTAATAAACTTGGATATATGCGTAAGCCTGAGGAATCATTTGACTGACACGTGCTCCTAACGACCTAAAGATCGAGATGAGGAAAGCATCTGGAGGAAGCCCTTGGGTGGATGAGTAAGCCTGTTGCCCGAACCCAAGGCTAGCATCGAAAAAGTCGGAGGAAGCTCAAGTCGCTCTTGCAACCTACGAAAATAGGTGGAAGTCACTCGACTGACCAACTCTCCCAGAACAACTGCTCGACTCTCGAGAGGAGGCCTATGCTGATACTTAATGGGGCAGACCTTTTAGGACTATCTCTTTCAGACTCCGCCTCAGAAGATTCATCCCTTGAGCTCAAATCCGGCTTAAGATCTACCACCTCATCACCATCGAAATGCAAATCTGGAACAAGGGGATGAATAGCAGACTTTGTGGAGAAGCATGGACATGGGATTACTGAACCAGAAACAGATTTCCGGTAACACCTCGACCTCCAAGTGGAATGGAAGAAGTACTGAAATCCGGGGTGTGGCTCGAAATATACGAAAACTCGGGGAAGACGAAGAAAACAGGGAGGAAAAACGGACTGGGGGGCTCAAGATGCCCCTCGAGGGCACACCCTTGTGGCCGGCCGGGGAGGGCGCCCTTGCCCACTCCGGGGAGGCACCCTCTAGGGTATTCATCTCCTTCTCCGTGCGATGCACTCCACCTCTCCATCAACTCTCAAGTCTCACCTCAAGTCTCTCCTCACCTCACACTTGTAAGAAATTTACTAAATCTTCTAGAAAGCAAAAAAATTCAAAAGTTGGGAGGTAGAGAGAGAGGGAATTTACCTTTGGAAGACATGGTCACAAGCATCCACTTCTAAGTATCCTCGTGCAAAGTGGTCAAAGATTCTCCAAAGATAAGACAACATATATTACAAGCCAAGCCTAATATTTTCTACTATGGATTAGCTCCCACACTTCTTCATCCCTCCGCAAAACTGGAGTTGGGGGGCTTATGTTGGAGACAAAATGGTATTCCATAATTTAATTAAATATAATTCATTTATATTTTGTTTATTTAATATTATTTGGCTCTTGATAATTAAACTGGCACAAAGGAGTCCAGGTTTGGCCTAAGTGATCATTTTTCTCCTACGTGGACTAACCCATAGGCCAAATTCTCCTACACGGCCCACGGGGCCCATCTTATAGGTATAAAAAGGTCCCTCACATTACCTGTAAGTAATTAACTCATAATTCATTATTCTCCTTCAATATTCGTTTACAGTCTTAATTTCTCACCGTGCTGACTTGAGCGTCGGAAAGGCCTCCCTGGGACAACCCTGATACCCTATAATGTTTGCGTGTGTGTGTGCAGACAAGTTTCCAATCGAAGGAGTTAGCAGTTCAAGGAGCAGAAGACGAGAAGACTTCCCCCCGAGAAGAGGACAAGTTCCAAGACTTCCCTCTCGGTAGAGGATTTTGGTCAACTCAATTGACTTGAGTCATCTGCTCGAAAAAGAAGCATTAGGTATGTATTTGAATTTTACGTTGTATTTTGTATATTATATATAAAATTGAGCAAATGGTGGGAAATACCCATTTGGGATAGGACAAAGTCTTTCTAACATGTGAGATAAAAAACTAAGTTTTTTTACCCATTTTTTGTGGTTTTTTTACCACTATACCCTTACACTTTAAATACAAAAGTAAGTGGGCTCCTATTTCTTTATTTTTTCTCTCTCTACTCCCTTATTGGATTTTACAAAAAATCTGATCACTTTGTGGTAAAAAATTTCGAAAGCCTTCAACAATTTTCATTTTCTAATCCATTTTTCATATTTTAAACAAGTTTTGAGATTTTTAAACAAATTTTCATATTTTATATAATGGCAAATGTTTAAAAAAAGTGTAGTTTTTTTTTTAACATTCATATTAATTTTTTGTAAATTTCTTATTTTAAAATAACTTCGATTTTTTTCGTTTTTGTAATTTTTTTGATTTTAAAATAACTTCGATTCTTTTTTTTTTGAATAAATTATCGTGTTTTTTATATGGGCACGATTTAGGCACAATATAGATTGGCACGATATGCACGATATACGTTGGCACGATATGCACGATATACGTTGGCACGATATGGCACGATATGTGCGATATGCATGATATGGCACGATTTTGGGCATGATATAGGTTGGCACGATATGCGCGATATGCATGATATGGCACGATTTTGGGCACGATATAGGTTGACAGGATATGGCACGATATGCACGATATGCATGATATGCACGATATGGCACGACATAGGTTGGCACGATATGCGCGATATGCACGATATGACACGATTTTGGGCACGATATGCATATGTATATGTACATGGGGTTGACACGATATGGGCACGATATGGCACGATATGTGTATACGATTTTATACATAGGTGTGTGTGTATTTGGGGGGAAGTGTACACGATTTTCAAGGAAAGCATTAATTGCACCAATTTCAAAATTCAAACTCTTCAAATTAAAGAGGGGCATTTTTGTCAAATTGGGTATAAAAGAGTTTTCTTATGTCTATGGGTAGAAAAGAATACCCACTATCCATAGTGGGTACTTTAACAATTCCCCCTATAAAATTTATATAAAGTATATATATTTAAAAATATAATATACTTGGATGTGTATTTATGCAATACAATATAACATGCAACATTACAAAAATACTAAAATGTATATATAATATACATAATTGAAATTAGGACATTAATTGAGGGGTATTTAGGCAGGACTCTCTCTTCCGCTATCTATATATCTATATAATAACCAAGTCACTTATAAATAGTAATTAAAACTTTCCCCGCCTAAATACCATTCTAGAATTAGTAAAATATAATTATTACATGTATAAATTATAATAATAACAAAGCATTATATAAAAATAAGCTTTCCAAACTTGTGTGTGCACTGCATTAATTATTATATTTGTCCTTTTATTTATTTTTTTTTGTAAAATTTAATTTTTTTTTTGTTTATGATCTTTTTTTTGCCATACAAAATATCAAATTAATCGTCTTTTTACGATCATCAATTTGACACTCATATTGCATATTTAAAAGAAAAATTAAGCATAAAAATAAAAAAATTATGAGATATATTTACTAAAATCGATTTTGTAAAATTTGTATATATGTATAGTTGGTATACATAAATAATTACAAAATTGTATTTAAGTTTATTAAATTTAATTAAAAATATTTATTATAATTGAAGAAAATATATCATAATATGTATCCAAATATTATATATTGCACATATTCATACATATCATTATATATATTTTTGTAATAATAAATTAAATTTATATTTTAAATAAAACTATATTCATAATGTTTTATATATAGGAAATTATTTTAAATTTCATCAACGTACTTCCCATGTTAATAGAAATTATTTTTAAATGTATCAATGTATTTTGATATTCAACTTCAATGTTGTATATTTTGGACTATGAGAGATCAATTTGTCTCTTTGATACTTTTTTTGATATACGTGTATATATAAAAATAGAATAATTTTTATTTTTTTAATGTTTTATTTTTTCCTAAAATTATGTTGCCAAATATAAAACATGATTTTTGTTTAATCTATATATATATGTATGTATGTATAAATAACCAAGCCACTTATAAATAGTATCTGAAAAACAATTCTGCCTAAACCACCCTCCAATGATAGTACAAATATAACTGCAATACGTAACATCAATTTTGGTAATTAGTGAAGTAATTTTGTATGATTAAAAATCAGACCAGCACTTATAGGCTCCCCATCAAAATAATTTTGTTAAGATATTAATTTTTAATTACAGCTGTTGGAATAAGTATTTTATTATGGTAAATTTATGATTTATTTTTTTACACTCTGAATATTTATTGATTGTAATTCAATTCTACCAATACGAAACTAAAATCAACCATTGAATAATTTATGTTAAGAACTCTATAAATCTAATGATGAATATGGGTTTTTAATTTATAGTGGATCATTGATGCGTAATTATAGTATTTCGGATATACAAACTTTCAAAAATATAACATGTGGATATTAACAATAAGGAAATTTTAATATACATGTTGGTGTTATGCTTTATTAAACTGAATAATAATATATTATCCTCTCAAAAAATTATTAATTGATTTTCCATTAAAGATGAATAATGAAATCCCTAATTAAAAGTAAAAAAATATTATAAAAATAGAAAATTACTACACCATTCATTACCGAATTATTCAAGAGACAAAAATATCAACTACAAGAAAATGATCAAATTCCAACAAAATAATTTCAACGAAATAGAAAACCGTTGGAATTTTTGAAATTCCAATAGATATTCCAATGCTATATTATACCGTTGGAAAATTCCAATGGAAATTCCAACGTTAAACAAAACCATTAGTATAAACCGTTGGAAAATTCCAATGGAAATTCCAACGTTAAACAAAACCATTATAAACCGTTGGAATTCAAAACCATTAATCCATTGGAAATACTTTGTTGGGATTTTAGAAATTCCAATGAAATTCCATCGCTAAAGCATACCATTGAAATTTCCAAGAATTCCAACGGTAAACAAAACGTTGAAATTAATCATTGGAATTTATGTTGAAGTTTTTAAAAATCCAACGGATATTCCAACGCTACAACATGTTGTTGAAAAATTCCATTAGAAGTTCCAATACTGTTAGAAAATTTTAATAAAGGTTAAAAGATTTAATAATATTATTCATATCAATAAAATATATCTTCTTTTCTGGAGTCAATCATATTGAACGTGTGATTGACTTAGGACAAATTGATGATGGTTACCCACTGGAAAGTTAAAAATATTAGATAATGAGATGAAATGATTGAATATTCCAATGGATACATACCATTGGACTCAATTCCAGTGGTATAACTTTGTTGGAATAAGCATTGAAGTTTTTTCCAACGATTATATATTCCAAAGGATATACCGTTGGACTAAATTCTAACGGTATAACTCCATTGGAATTTTTCCAACGGTTGAATATTCCAATAGATAAGTACCGTTGGAATTTTTGTGTTGGAATTTCCATTGAAATTTTGCCATTCTAATGGCCATTTCACCAACAGTGTATTTTATATTGGAATTTTCGTTGGAATCGATAATTCCAATGGAAACTGGCCAAATTCCAATAGATTTTTTCCGTTGGAATTTTCTTGTTTTCTTATAGTGATCCCAAAACAAAATCATCTAATAATGTTACAAAACGTAGCAAATAATGAGAATAATTACTTTTCTTATTTAGTTCTCCTACAAAAAATCCAATAATTTGCAGGCATGGTCAATTATATGTTGTTTCACAAGTCACAAATCATATTGATTTGAAAATATTAGTTTGTGACGACGATAAAACAAAAACAAATAAACGAATTATGTCGTGAATAAAGAAGTATTCCAATATTAATTAATTTTGAAATATAGTGATTTAACTTGATTTATTTGAAATTTGTATTGTATATCTTTATACTCATTAACATTGTAACTCTTATATTTATGCAATTTACTGGCTTGACACAATACATCAAGTGCATTGCACGGCAAAAGACTAGTGTATTTAAATAAAATTTATAATTTTTATTTAAACTATCCCAATTAGTTCAACAAAGTCATACTATGTATATATGTTGGGTGTTATTTATTTATGAATAAAAATTATTAACTAATTCCTCAACTGTATGTGCTGAGAACGATTAAAAGAAAAATAATGTACACACCGTTTGACTTTTAAAAACTTATATTTTTACGTGAAATATCAATTATAGTAGTACGTATCCAATTATTTTTCAAAATAATGGCATTATCAAATGTACTTGTGTCCAATCAGAGCTAGCAAGCAATAGCAGTTGGTCATTAAAACATTTTTCTCGCATTCCATTAGTAATGTGGTCAATATTCCATCATCTAACGTTCAATTAGTGCGACATAAACAATATAATAGCGTTCAAGCAATTGGGTCTTCATTCAATAGTATGTATATACAATAATAATGATTTATTAATGTAACAGATACTTATACATGTGCTTATACATTACTTCAAAACTCTTGCATAATCAAATATGAATAATCAATAGGCAATTCTAAATCTAACGTCTCAATAAATAAAAGTGTAAAAAATCTAACGTCTCAATAAATAAAAGTGTAAAAAATAATACTCAATTTATTGGAGGAGGAACAATAGAGTTATAACAATGATTACCCATGATACGGTGCATAATCAATAATTACTCCATTCATTCCAAAATTATATTTTGAATAGGTGTTGAGAAATAAACCAAGTCATTCAATGCTAAAAAAAGTAGAAATCGTTCCTCAAAATCTTATTTGATTTTAAATTCATTAAATGAACAAGGGAATCCATTAGTGTGGTTAATGACTCTCATGACCAGACTAAAGCTATGAGATTTGATTCTCACCACTCATTTTCCTTCCAAGATTTGTACTAAAAAAAATTCATTAAATCAACAAACCAAACATGTTTTTTTATTGCGATAATGTAAGAAATATGGATTGTCGTCAAGTTGATTACAAACTAGGTATGTGAATTTAAAAAAAAACAAAAGTCAAGCCACTCGAGTTTGATATGTATTTTGACTCAACTAAAATTTATTCAAACTGAACTTGATTAATTACTAAATCGAGTTCAATATAATATTCTAAATTTTAAACTCTTTAAAAGATCAAATAAAGTTGAACAGTTACATACTCAACTCTACTCGATTCGATTCTACCCAGAAAACACATATATCAGTTGTACATAAACATATCAATATCCCACTTTAAGGCTCAGTATATGGTCACACCCAGATTTGACCATATTAGTGAACACTCAAAGTGTAATGTTTTAACTGTTTAGTGACAAAACTAAGGGCTTGTAACATCAATGGACAGTGGTCACTTAGAAGGGATGGGAATTGGGATAGCTTTTTTCTTTTATCTTCTCAGGAATTCAGACATGATGAATCATGGGGGCCTTGATCCTGATGTGGTACCATGTACATGACCTGGTCTCTGCTTTCTTGATAAGGAAACTACTATTTTCTGCCAAACTTTTGCATACAAAATCTTGATGATAAGCAGAATCCACCATCTAGTTTGAACTTGTTCAAACTATCTTTGATTGCCTGCCACTATCTAAAAGTCCTCCAACTTTATTGTTGACTCACCTTTTCCCTTTTTTTCTTTTTTCTTTTCTTTTTTTTTTTGGGTTAATTACAAAAAGTACCCTTGAGGTTTGACCTAATTACAAAAAAACCCAGCTATTTTTTGAAATTACAAAAAATACCCCTGAGATTTTATTTTGTCTAACATTTAACCCCTTCATAAGCAAGAAAATTTCAAAATCCCCCTTCATATTTATAAAATCATTGCAGTATACCCCTTAATTTTAACACTGAATAAAACTTCAGTGGTACTTTTTGTAATTTTGAAAGTTAGCTGGGTTTTTTGTAATTAGGTCAAACCTCAGGGGTACTTTTTGTAATTATCCCTTTTCTTTTATAATCCAAGTTCTAGGCAGTATGCATCACAACTTAATGCTCCACACAACTACTTCTTGACCTCACCGACCCCGCCCCTGGAGCGCCGTTAAGAATGTAAATCGGAGGATGTGCCTCAGCAGTCCTCAGGTTCCCCGAAAAAGATCACACTGGGGCGCAAAAGAGGCCAAATCCCAACCAAACGGTGCCCATACTGTAAGTCCAAGCGGCTACGATAATCTAGAGGGGGGATGAATAGATTATCTCCATCTTTTTCATTTCGCCCTCTTTTTCGAATCAATTACGCCAAGACAATAATAAAGGTGCGGAATGTAAACAACACGCGTCGATTTATAGAGGTTCAACCCACCTAGGGCCTAATCCTCTACCACCCCAGTATCTCCGGGATGGATTTCAAAAAGAAAAAAGATTTTATTAATTACCACAATTAATACAACATCTTACAACATCACCTTGAAGAGCACCACACTCTTCTTCAACACCACCTTTGAGATTACCACAATCTCTCTTGAAGATTACCACAATCTCCAACGGCACCTTGTGAAGATTCCACAATCTTCAACCTTGAAGAATACCAAATTCTTCAATACCTCAAGAGCACCACACTCTTAAAACACCTATCACCTAGATCACCCAAGTGTATTCTTTCCACAAGAATACTCACAAGGATGTCTTGTATTGAATGATGACAAAAATCAAGATTACAACTCAATAATGAATATTACAATTTGAGTGCAAGTGTAATCAAGAAAAGCCTAGACCTCAAGATGTAAAAGAAATACTTAAAGCTATAAATACAACAAGAGTGATGAATATGAAGGCTTGGAAATTTGCGATTTCTTGTTGTTTGATTGCTTGTGTTGTTATATCTTGTGTCTTCAATTCATCCTCTATTTATAGGGAAGTCTTCACCAACATAGGCTCCCAACATAGGCTCCTCTATCTTCACTTTTGTCTACAAAAAGAGGATCACAAGATGTAGAAATATTGTACAAAATTGAAAAGCAAATCTTGTCTTTGAAAGGAGTTCAACGGTACAAATTTTGTTTGTCAAAAGATTGCATAAAGCGACGGTTGCCCTGTATAAGATTTGAACGTTTTGAAAAAGATAGTGCGATCCAGTGCGGTCGTCAGGGGTCGACGTTCCGACGGGGGTGCGACGGTCGCCCTAGGGTGCGATCGGTCGACCTCACCCTTGACCGGTCCCCCCTCCTTTTTTTTTCACAAAATTTGTTTCTGTTTTTTCTTGCTTTTCATTTTTCAACTCTTCAACTTCATTCGACCTCTTGTGCACCGGCCGACTCCCAATTTGAAATGTTGTCCGATTTTTATCAAAAATAAACTTCAAGAAATACTCCAAAAAATTAGTAAAAATATTTTAAATCACTTGAGAGTATTTGGACAACATTTATAAACATTGTTTTGGTGTAAAAACCAATTTAAACAAAACCATCAAAAGTGTTGTCCATTTTTATCGAATAATAAATACTAAGAAATACTCCAAAAATTAGTAAAAATATTTTAAATCATTTAGGAGTATTTGGACAACATTTATAAACATTGTTTTGGTGTAAAAACCAATTTAAACAAAACCATCAAAAGTGTTGTCCATTTTTATCGAATAATAAATACTAAGAAATACTCCAAAAATTAGTAAAAACATTTTAAATCATTTAGGAGTATTTGGACAACATTTATAAACATTGTTTTGGTATAAAAACTCATTTAAACATAATCATCAAAATCTTGATAAAAACATTTATCTAACACATACGTCCAACAAGAGTCCAACCCCCACCTTGCTCCGTCTTCCAAACACTTACTAGATTGGTCAAACCATTGAGTTGTGTCCCGAGATACCTTTTTAATATATAAATATATTTTCCCTTTGTTCTATACAGTGATAGAGCAATTCTTGATAAACCCGTGGTCTTGAAATCCCAGTCGAACCGGGCGGTGGACCTGTTCAACCGATTATGGCATAGTTTCAGTGCTTTAATTATATGTTTCTGCCTGATAGGTTAGCTTAATGACTTTTTAGGACCCGATTCAACTAATTTTTGTTTTTTAATTCACAAAGAAAATATAAGTGGGTAAAAGACGTAAACCTTTTCAACGTCCAGCAATAGAAAACAGAACAAAACAAAACCTCACATGACTACTTTCTTATTTAGTTTTTATTTCCCTCTACATTAAATTTTATGTTTCCTTCGCCTATGGAGTTACTTGGCACCAAATTAAACATCCTTAAAGTAAAGATATATGGATTAGTGTTACGTTCCATAAATTGGTGATTAGAACCTTGAAAAACAAAGGGCAAGTATATATGGTTTTGCATGAATTAGTTTCCACTTTCAGTTGGAACAGTTTGTATTGTGTTGGTGACTGAAATGTTAAAACTGAGGAACCCCACCAGTGTTGAGCTTTTCCCACACATATAAAATCCCTTTTGGTTCATCAACTTCTTGCTTGCTGGTGGTGGCAACATTTGTAGCAAGTCATCAAGGACAAGTCTGTTCAAGTGTTTATGGCCATGTTGCTGGTCCATATCAACAAGACACCAACCTTCAATGACGATATTGGCTAAATTGCATAGTTGGTCCCCGAACTATATCGGCTGGCAATTTTGGTCCCGTGGATTAGGTAGCAGTTGTGGCATGTAAGATTTTGATTTAGTATAATTCAAGTCTCAAAAGTTCTGTTGTGCAATTTTGGTCCTACAAGTACTGAATTTAAGCAATTTTGGTCTCAAATGAATGTTTTAATATTTCACTTCTTAAAAGAACATAATAATATTAGGGGATAATCACAAAAACACCACTATGGTTTAGCTTGATTACAAAAAAAAAAAACTAGTTATCTTTCAAAATTACAAATACCCCCTAACATTTGTTTCACTCGCACAAATCACTCCGCAAGACAGAGGTATTTGCCTAAGGATAAAATCGTCAAGGACAAATTACCAGATCCAGAAATTATAGGACTAAAATTGCTAATCCCTAAAAGTTACTGGACTAAAATTGCAATCAAGCTGAATGGTTTCCAACAATCTCTCCATAACTAAAACAAATCGTTTATTGGATGTGTGAAGATTTTGTTGTCTGTGTAATAGGAGAGAATATATTTTGTAGTTAAATGTCCAAAAAACTGTCAGAACAAAATTATGGACTACCTAAGAGCACATTGACATGTCAATAAAATCCAGAATAATACAAAACCATGCAAGTACCATTATTTCCTGCATTGAACAGAAAAAAACACAATTTATTTGCCAAAGCATCTAATAGTCAGTCCAAAACCAAATGCAAATCAACAAAGCATCACCAGTTTCCATGGCTGCAAAGGGAAATAATGAAGAAGATGAGATAAGATAAATACTTGAAAAAGACACTGAAAATTTTGGACTACATGGCAATGTACAGAAAAAGGCAACAACAATGAATTTGTAAAGAGAGAGAAAATAAAGTACAACACCCAAAAGCTAAAGCAGACAACCAATATAACAGAATAAGATGTGAAAAGATTGCCTGTAGGTACAGTGTAAAGATAATATGTCTTCCAACTCTTTAAAAGTTGGTAAAGTTAACTTTTAGCATAGGGAACATTATGAAATTGTTTTCAGTCTCCCTTTCTCACAAAGTAAAATTAAAAATTTATTGTGTAAGAAAATTCCCTCCTGATACATCACATTTTAGTACATTCTCTTTAACTACTTATTCCCAAAACACTTCCCTCAAAACACCCAAAACAAATCCAAAATTTTTCATAGCTTCTGGAAAGCCATGCATTTCACCAGCAAACAATAGGAACCTGCACTGATGGTATCACCAATAAAATACCGAAAGCACAAATGCTTCAATAAAACTGCTTCAGTTTGCCAGTTTCATTCCACGTACGAAAGGAAGAGCTGAATCCAAATAAACAACTGCATAATCAACTCGCAGCCCCAACTGACTTATGCACAGACCAAATCAAATATGCGCTAGATGTGACATAATTTTAAGAAATAAGGTTCTGCATAGTATGCAAAAGGACAGAGGATGTAAGATTCAAGTGCAAGACATAGTAGAAACGCATCGTTTCTTGCATTAGAAGATGATGTGGTCAATTGACTATGTAGTATACTGAACGTACTAGATCCAAATTCTCATTGCCCTGCAAAGCACCGATAATATTTGGCAGAAAAAAAAAAAAAAAGTGATGCTCACTTACAGCATATGGGAAAAGGAAGAAACGCCAGAAGATTTCACTGAACAGTAATAATCTTTCAAATATGAATTTTTCGATTTGCAAAGAAGATCAGACAATGTATGATTCTTCATTACCTGAAAATAACCAATCAGACATATTTCTGAGGCAAAAAAAAAAAAAAATCGTGAATCGAAATTCCACGAGACTCAAACGGAAAGATCCTTACTGAAACAAGAAGACCCTTGCACATAACATAGTCCTACTAAGAAATTAAGTTGTCATCTTATCATAGGTTGTGGGAGTTTCTGATCTTTTTAGTAAAAGAACTGCATTCTAGTTGATTACCTAGTCGCGATATGGAGTCATCATATAAACATTCGCACAAGGGCGTCAAGCTTCTCTCTCAAGTCTATACCTCCAGTTTTATCATCGTTAAAAAGTAAATGAACCACCAGAGGTTCAAGACAGCAGAATACACTCTTTTATTTCCTAGGAGCAGTTCTTGGTTGATTACTTCAATGGCATTTCACTTAAATCACAGTTCTTGTGGGTTCACCATTTAAAAATAGAATCCCATCTATATCAATAATATAATACTTTAAACATAAAATGGGTAGAAAACTAATGATTTCAAGCCACTTCACCTATTTCTAACTTGGAATAATTGTAAACAGTTTAGAAAATAAATATAAATCATTCATGACTCAAACATTTATGATCCTAAACTTGGTTTAACATCCGTTACTCGACCAAACAAAGGTCTAACCATCAATAGATTTTTATCTTTCGTCGGTTCTTCCATTGGTCCTGCACAGATATTTCAATTAGAAATAAACCAAAAGGCATGACAGAAAAAATACGAAGGCAACAAAAATGCAGCAAGAAAAGAGAAAGAGAAACCAACCCCCCAAAGAGAAGCAACTTTTTTGGGCAGTGATGACTGCTAGTGTCTATGTGAGAAGGTAAAATGTAAAGAGGGTTATTACAGTACAAGTAAATAAACAGATAAGTCACTCAAATGTATCATAAGGTCAATTACAAGACAATTATTCAAAAGAGAGTCAAATTTCAGTGAAGGGCCTGCAAACAAAGCGTTTCATATCTGGTCAGAACATATTATCATTCATCACAGAGGTTACATGAGTCATCATATAAAACCTGCTCGCCAAGCTAACCATCAGGTTTTCCAGGCAAAATAGGTAAAACTTTCGCATCTGGAGATGGTGAAGAGGATATAGAGATCAGCTTAGACCTATATTTCTCGTCTCGATCAGGAATCAGAGGTTCAACTACTTTCTCACCAGCTATGTTTTTGAGTGACTTTTCAGCAGTTAGATCCTTGTCAGGAACTCGGTAAGAAATGGCAATTAGCGACTCGCGAGTCACTTCCTCAGAGGGCTCCTTGCCAGGTTCTTTCTTATCCATAAAATAATAACCTTAGTCCTGTGAATACCAAAATTTTATAATTGAACACATCAACAAAAAACACTAAAGAACTGAAAATTGAACTTAAATGCAGATGCGAAAAATATACAGTTCATATTGGCATTGACTTTTGTTCGATTTCCAAGTCAGCATTATTGATAACAAATTAGGTTGACATATGAAAAGTTGAACGAGAAGCGCCATGGCTATTTTTGGTTCCACTTTCATTTCCATTTTCATTCTCCTAATATAAAACCAAGCATTATTACACATTCTCCATCCAAAACAATCTTCTTTTCCCCAGAAAATCGCAGTTATAAATGCGATAGGCAACGAGTCATGGCCTAGGCGTCAGGCGACAAAAGGCAATGGCCTGGCCATGCAAGGCGACAAGCAGAAAACAACTAAAAAATGTTATAAACTAATATTCTTCTAAAAATCAACAACAGAAAATAATAGATCATATCAAACAATGATAAACCATCTCAAACACCAATATCAATCATCAAGCAACAAAAGCACAAGTCAAATAGACAATAATGTCAACTAGACAACATCACAAGTAGCAGTCGCCTATCATCTCCCGGAAAGGCGACAACGACCATGATGCGTGGCCTAAGCGACGCTTTAATAACCACGCCAAAAATATATTAAAGCATTCTAATCATCACACTCCAAAATACGTTCCCAACATAAAACCAAATGTTCATCACATTCCCCTATACATTTCCCCAAAACACCCAATAAACCAACCATTCCCTATGTTTCCGAAGGTAGCTAGGTTGCTCCATTCTTAATGTACCAGCATCCACCAACAAGATAGAGCTAAATATAGATGATTAATTGCACTTACTGCAGAACTAGATTTTTCTCAGCGTTCAGGCTATAGCAACAGTTATCACCTTCTTTTCTTCCCCCATACCTCTTCATCGTCCACTCTATTTTTGCATTCTCCTGTCCTTCAAATCTAGACTATCTAGTCAGTCTATTATTCTCCTTCTCCCACATTCGTTCTGTGTAATATTCTCTCCTCATGCTAATGAAAAGAACTGTGTTAGACCATCCTTCCCTTAATAGTTTGTAGCATATGCTCCTCGTTCCATGAAACTCAAGCTGCATAAGCCTTTTGTTTTTTCTTCCACCCTGTGGTTTACCTATTCTTTCGCCATCTTCTTATCATAGATTTTGGACAATATATTTGCTCACTAACTTGAATTGACTAGTAAACTCTATCGCATTAAAAGTGCTTCAAAAACTTCCCATGCAAAATTTTTGAATCAGCTTGAGTAAATTAGTGCCCAAGCAACTCCAACTTTCTCAACCCCTATTATTAGACTTCAGATGCCAAACTTTTGGTCTAAAACCATTCGAACCAGAGATTCTGGAATATAAACAAATAAACAATCAACAAAACTTGTTAAAAACCGGAATGAAGGCTTTTACTGCAAGTTTCAAATACAAGCTTCTATTTCACACAAAAAAACCATTTATATCTTCTGAAACCTTGAAACCATTATATTACTAAAAATATCCAGAAAAATAGATTCAAATTAGAGTAATAAATGGATATAGGCCTGCAACCATGTATTTCTATGAAGCTTAAGACATGATTAACTTAAAAAGATTAAAAAGGAAAAAACAATAACTCTTGAATCCAACGAACCGCCACAAACTCTAAAATTACATAATTCGATAAAAATAAAAATATAAAATGAATACCTCTAATCTTCAATAAAAACAAAATCAAATAATCCCGCATTAAAACAAATAAAAAAGGTATATGATAGGATTATAAAACCAATTACGTTCCTCTAGTTTTCAAAAAAAAAAAAAAAAAAAAGTAACCTCAGACCATAAAACTCGGGTTAAGAATCAAACAATACTACCAAAAAAGCCGCACAGAGTTCATGGAAACATCGTTGTTGAATATCATTACTCGTATAATGACTAAAATTTAAAGAAAGAAAGAAGAAAATTAGAAGATAACCTGTTTGATGGAATTAGGAACTCCACTGTTTACGGTTCAAACTCTGAATGGTGGTGCCACGAGCGTTACACGTGAAGAGAATGATCTACGTGAACGTGGGAATCTTATCCTAATTTGTATTTGCCAATCTTGTAAAAAGTCTTTGACGACGATCGCTGCGCGACAGATCGAGATGAGTCTGCGTCTAAACCCGAGAGAATTAGGAGGAAAAAATCATTAGATGGACAAAAGAAGCCTAACGTCTAGGCGGGAATTAATCAGAGCTAGACGAGAATTTTTACAACAGAGATTTGCAAATTGGTAGAAGAGAATGTTTGTATTTGGGTACTGAACTACTGAACATGCATTCAAGAATTTGTCCGTTTTCTTTTGGGCCTATAGTCCTTTGGGCTGAAAACCCAGCTACTCAGTTCATATTTTTTTGTACTTGAAAGTTATTTTTTTTTCTCGAACGATAAAATTTTATTATAACAACTCAAAAACTAAAATTACAACTACAATCATAGCCAACGGGCTAAGAGCCGACAAGACTAACTAAGAGCCAAGCGGGAAATTGGTAAAACCAATTCAGATTCACATGGACTAAAAAATTACCCACTCCACGCCGGGAGACTTCAACACTCCTTAAAGGAGACTGTAACACACAAAAAAACTAAAATCGGGATGAGCAACCACTACATACTGCAGAACAGAAAAAACTGATATGCCTACGAGTTTCGCAAATCAACCGAGAAAACAAAACACAAACAAAATAAGAAAACAACAGCTTTACTAACAACCTCTCCCTCTCCCAAATCTACTGTCGCAGCCCATCGTCTTCTCCGCTCCGAGACACCTCCGTGAAGCTCCGACCCGCTTTTTCCCTGGACCAAAAATTTCGGCCACCTTCATATGCCCAAGGGACCGCCATTTGGTATCCCTCCAATAGAAAACATGGATGGGGAGGGGATGGGGAAAAAGGGAGGGGCAGAATGGGAGAGGAGGGGAAATATGCTTTTTTTTTTTGGGGGGTTAGAGAGAAGGGGGAGAGAAAAAAGGTTAGAGAGAGAAGGGTTTAATTTTTCTATGTACTTGAAAGTTAAATGGATTCAGAAATGTATTTACTCGAGGATCTAAAACGGAGTTAATTAGATGTTACCCTTAGGATTCCCATGTGATTTAAATATGTTTTATTTTAATTTAACAAAAAAATACATGCATGTGTCATAATTTGACATATGTTAAAATTACACAGGAATCAGGTGATACCCAATTAGATAGCATCTAGCCAAAATAGATGGTTTTCATCGGAGCAGTTCGAATCCAATAGAATTGTGATAGTGTTTAACTCTTTATATGTTGTAAATTAGTGGACAAAGTTAAAATATATATGTATACAGAGAGTTATATCACTTTATGGGAACCTCCTAAACCACCATGGTTAAAACTAAACATTGATGGAGCCTTCAAAAATTCTGCTGTGGGATTGGAGGAATTTTGAGAGATGGTAATGGCAATACGTTATGGGCTTTTGTGGACTACCTCACAGACTGCAATAATGCTTTATTAGCTGAAGTTGCTGCCTTGGATCGTGCTTTAACTGCTAAAACCTTGGAACATTCAATATCTTTGGGTGGAAACTGATTCAACAATTTTGTGCGCAACAATCAAGAAGCATTTGCTTTGGTCACCGTCCTTAAAAGACAAACTTGTACATTCATAATAGCATTAGCAATATGAATTTTCAAATTACCCATGTATATAGAGAGGGCAATTTAGTCACGACAAACTTGCTAATATAGGTTTTGATAGACATACTAAGATGGAGTTGACCCCCAATTCCCTCCCAATGTCCATAAGGGGATTTGTTCGTGTTGATCAACTCCAATTACCATCGTATAGGATAGCTAGACATACTTAATTTGTATCATTCCAATTGTGATCAATAAAATAGGTTGGGGACTTTCTTAATCCCCCACCCCAAACTGGGGTGTTTCATTCAAAAAAAAAAGTCAAATATCATCAAATATATCTCGTTTGATTCGGAATTAAGCTGTCAAGCCCTCGAACTAACATTATTCAAATTCAAGTTCAAGTTTAGAGAAGATCAAGCTGAAGAGGTCATCTCTGAATTATCAAATTCTATATATTATATTCTTGAAGAAAAGAATCAGAGGATTTATTAGAGATTGTAACCATTTTGATAGTTTGATTTTTTATAAATTCAATTTGTACTATTTTTCTTGTTTGTTAATTTGCAGACAATAAAAATTTATGTTACAAATTTTTGGCACGCCCAGTGGGACAATCTCTACCTCTATTCTCTTCTCTTCAAACCAAGTTAATATACCAACGAATATGGCCAACCATTCCAGGTCCACAAATATTAACCATTCAATGCCGAACTACGAAGCCACTACTCCAATATATAAGCATAATGGGGCAAAGGAAGATGGCGAGTCAGCGAACTATGAAGTTATTCCTCCAACAGACAAAGGGGCATGGAAACAAGAAGGCAAATATGGAGCTGCAAACAAAGAATCGTTGGGCCCGCTCGACATGCACGCACATTCTACAAGCTCAAGATTTGAAACTGTAGCAACTATGATGGTCCAAGATACTTTACTCGAAGAGCAACTTGCAAATTTGACGAAGGCCATTGAAGGACTTACAAAACATGTTCAAGAGCGAGACTGCCTAATCATGAAGTTGATAGACAAAGTTGACCAAGTTGATTCAAGTCATGTGATGGGCAAAGAAGTCGAAGACCAAGATGATGTTGAAACATCTACAAGGCAACAACTAAATTAAAAAGAGGAGTCTCCCGCAAAGGAGTTGCAAGTCTCGTCTTATGGCCTGATTCCGGTTGACCAACTCAAGGAGTTCATTATGGGGACTATTAAAGACAAATTTGATGGAAGCTCCAAGTCATCCCTAACTTACACCAAGCCATACACACGGAGAATTGACAAGTTGAAGATGCTTGATGGTTATCAACCTCCGAAGTTCCAACAATTTGATGGCAATGGCAATTCAAAGCAGCATGTGGCTCACTTCATTGAAACGTGCAATGAATGCTGGGACTTATAGAGTTCACTTAGTGAAGCAATTCGTTTGATCCTTGAAGGGAAGTACATTTGATTAGTACACCGACTTGGGAACAACTTCAATTGATACTTGGGAGCAGTTAGAATGAAAGTTTCTCAACCGTTTCTATAGCACACGACGTACTGTTAGCATGATTAAACTTATAAATTCACGCCAATGGAGGGAAGAGTCTGTCATTGACTACATCAATCGTTGGAGGGACTTAAGCCTCAACTGCAAAGATCAATTATCAGAGGCCTCAACAATTGAAACGTTCATCCAAGGAATGCATTGGAGTCTATGCTACATACTTCAAGGAATAAAACCAAAAACTTTTGAAGAGTTAGCAAATCGAGCATATGCCATTGAGATAAGGTTAAACTTTGACCAATAAGAATGCCCAAGTGATGCTAATGATGATGATGATGATGATGATGAAGTGGAGCCATCTTCAACTTCTCAATGCTCCTAGATGCGAGCATAAACCATCTAAAATTGTCAAAATAAAATATGCCCAAATGCTCCTTGATACGAGCATACACTATCAATATATCTCAAATTCCAAATAAGGCTCCTTGACACGAGCATTAATTGTCAAATAACGCTCTTTGGCAAGCGTATAAAAGGTCTATATCTCAAGTTCAAATATTGACTCCTTGATAAGAGTATAAACTATCAACAAATCTCAAATTTAAATGAATACTCCTTGATACGAGTATAAACTATCAATATATCCCAAGTTCAAATGTGTACTCCTTGATACGAGTATAAACTATCAATATATCCCAAATCAAATGTCTACTCATTGATACGAGTATAAACTATCAATATATCCCAAGCTCAAATGAAAACTCCTTGATACGAGTATAAACTATCAATATATACCAAGTTCAAATGTCTACTACTTGATACGAGTATAAACTATCGACATGTCTCAAGTTCAAATGATCACTCCTTGGCATGAGTATAAACTATCAACATATGTCAAATTCAAGTGAAGACTCCTTGATAAGTGTATAAACTATCGAAAGAAAATAAACTCCTTTATATGAAAATAAACCGTCTACAAATTCAAGAACTCCTTGATATGAGTTTAAACTATCTCCATGTTCCAAGTCAAGTGAAATATTGTGGGTTAATCATCGGATTTTCATCTGAGACTCATTCACTTTAGCTTTCACTGAAACAAATGCATATGAACAAGTCTCGAGGGGGCATTTGTAGACATATAAAAATTATGGCCAATCAATAATTTCCAAGTGTCAAATCTCAAATCCTTGGAGACCAAGACATGTCTTGACAGATATCTCAAATCTTTGGAGTCTAAGACTTATCTTGATAAGATATTGAATTAATCATTATCTATTTTTATATTTATCACATCTTGTGATTAAAGAGATGGATAAATATCAAATATTGACTAGCCAATCAAATCAAAGCCTTCACTATATGAGTTATCCAAGAACCCCTCTCCTACAAGTATAAATAGTGGTCATTCTCAAGGAATTAAAAGACAATTTGAAGAGAAGAAATCCAAGAAGAAGGCGGTGGAGGAAATTCTCTCAAGTCAAGAAGAACAAATTTAAGGAGATCCACGGTGTTAAAGGCGAAATTCAAGGCGTTCATCGCGGAGTCCACTCAGATCATGACGTTTGATTCGAGAATAATCTTTCAAGCCCTCGTGTTAACATTATAGAAGTCAGATCCATCTTAGAAGAAGATCAAGAGTCAAATCCACCAAGAAGTTCTCATATTCAAGTCAAATACCGTCAAATATATCACGTTTGATTCAGGATTAAACTGTCAAGCCCTCGAACTAACGGTATTCAAATTCAAGTTCAAGTTTGGATAAGATCAAGCTGAAGAGGTCATCTCCAAATTATCAAATTCTACATATTATATTCTTGAAGAAAAGAATCAGAGGATTTATTTTAGAGATTGTAACCCTTTTGATAGTTTGATTTATATAAATTTGTACTATTATTCTTGTTTGTTAATTTGCAGACAATAAAAATTTGTGTTACATGCACAAAAAAAGGGCTTGTTAAACTTCACCAATATATAAGGATATGTTTCTTGTGGGAAATGCTGAAGAGGAACGAGATTGACCTAACCAAAAATGAAAAAAGAGCCCTTGTGGAAGTTTCACTATACTAGAAGAATTTTAATTTATAATGACGAAAATTTAATAAAAGTAAGAAAAAATCATCATTAAAAGCATGATTTGTCAATTTTTAATGAGGGTAGAAAAAGTGGTATTTTTTTTTTTAAAAGTGGTAGTTAAAGAGTTGAAGTTTTAATGAGGAGATCTGAATTTCCTAGTTATTGATATCCAATCCCGTCACTATTTGTGTCAAAAAAAGTTCCCTTCATTATTGATTATAAAATTTTAGGTGCCATATATTTTCCACCAATTATAATTGTAGTTTTCATTGTTTAAAAAAAAATCCACTTTTAAAACTCCAATTTATTAAATACGAATATTTTAAAATTGCATTATTAGAAAATATTAATAAAATTGAATTATTTTTCATTGGATAAAATTAGGGGTAATTAAATAATATATTTATATTAACTATATTTAGTTTTTTTTTGAAAGCATTAACTATATTTAATTAAAACCTAAAAAAATAATTTAATCTAAAAATCCAAAAGGTAATATCTACATCTTAAATTGATACTCTAATCGGCATGAAAAAATTTAATATCTGAACAAGAAACATGTTTTGAATTGTTAACAGTCAAGTACACCATATTATATTAGTTCTTATTTATTTAGGGTAATTTTTGTGATTTTTATAATCATAATCACATTAAATTTTACTAATTCTATAAGCAAATCCCACGTTCAGAAAGAAGAAACAAACTGATACTTTGCAAAGTTGTTAGCCTGCGTCCATGTCTTACTACCAACTCTCGCACTCTCTCGATTCTCTCTCTCGCTCCCGTTCTTCTGCAATAGCCACCATTGGTCGGTCTAGCCTAAAATGGACTTATTACTTGGAATTCTCACTTAATGGCAAAAGCCCCAAATTTCAAAACCTAGGTGCTCTCTTTTGCTTTGATGTTTGTTTACTGTATTCACCATAGGTTCTTTTTGTGTATTTGATGTAAGAATTATGTTGAAGGCTTTTTTCTTTTTTTTTTTTTGAGTTCGAATGCTCTTTTCTTATTTCCAGAATTATGTTGAAGCTAGCTAATGTATGTTGTAATAATCTTTTTAACTTCTAATTTTGTCCAAATCTTCAATAATCTTATGTAATGTTGGAATGAAGATGAATGTATACAATAACTTCATGGAGCACACATCCGAGAAGCTCTTTTCTCTCTCTTGAAGAGCGTGCTTTGTTCCTGTTAGAGGATTTTGTGTTTTTGACCTAATTTTTGCCGTTGTTTCCTTCTTCTTGTCGTTCTCTTTGTCGTCCCTCCGCCGCATATTCTCGTCTGGCTGCTCCTGTAGTCTGTTTGTTTTCCTTCCTGTGTCCCTTGTCGTCTCTCGAGTGGTGGGCTACTGTTTCATTGGCAGCTCGAGCTCGGGTTTTTTCTTTTTTCTTCATCCCCTGCTGTTCTTTCTTGATTTTGTGGTCTGGCTCTCTGTATGGATAACTCTATACTTTGTCTCATTTTTTTTCTTATTATTGCAGGTCTGGGAGCTTTGAAGTTGGAGGTTTGACTGAGCTGAGCTGCCGCTTAAAATGGCTAGTGAGTTGGTTGGAAGTCTTCAGAAATTTTCGTTGTCAGAACTTGAGGATAAGGGTGTTGAGCTCGATAATATTGATGTGGCAGCTAGCATTGATGAAAGTCGTTGGAGCTTGTTTGGTAAAATTCATGGAAGTAAAAAAGCAAGTTTCTTGGGTCTGAAAAACACCCTACAGAGTATTTGATTTACGAAAGCTCCGTTTGTGGTTCGTGAGCTAGGATATAATTTATACCAGTTTGTTTTTAAGAACGAGGAAGATCTGGAGAAAGTGTTGAGTAGTAAAGTGTGGTCATTTGATAACCAATACATCCTCCTTAAGAAATGGTATGAAGGAATGGCGATTGAGAAGGAAGTGTTTGAAGTGGTGGAGTTATGGGTTCAAGTTTGGAATATACCAAACCATTGGATAACTAATGAAACAAGTCTGAAAATAGGGAAGGTCTTCGAAAATACGCTCGACATTTAGATCCCGGATTCAGGTAGCTCTAAGGGTAGAGTAGTGAAGTTCTTTGTGTCCGTTAATCTGAAAAAGCCTCTGCTTAGAGGAATCAACATCAAGTTGGGTGATGATTCATGGTGGGTGGAATTTAAATATGAGAACTTATTGGGGCTCTGCTACTATTGCGGAATCATTGGACACTTTGAAAGAAATTGTTTGATTCGGAAGGGGGACATTCAACAGGGTTCCTTAAAGGATGGTCAGTATGGCGAATGGTTGAAAGCAGAGGAAGGGAATTTTTCTTCCAGAAGAGCAGCTAACTGGGCAAGCAAAAAAGAGGAGCCCTCTCAGAACCAGCTAGACATTGCAGTATTGGAGAAAGAGAGTAAGAGTGATGAGACAACTGCTTCCCCATCGGCCGAAACTCAGAAAGAATGCTCCAATCATGCTACGGTGGCACCTGTTAAGCAGATATCGAAGGAGATGGCTAAGAGTATGGCTATAGAAGAGTGCATACCTATGGATGAGGAACCAATTATTGATGTTGTGGATATGGGTTTGAGCATTAGTCAGGGTAATCTGATATCAGTTCATTTGAAGGAAACGAAAAAGAGGATCCCACTTGCTGATATGTCTTTAAATGCGGATAGGGGGATGGTGACTTTGAGGGGTCGAGGGGGCCGAGGAGGGGTATAGGAAACAAAGGCCGTGGTTAGGGACCCGATTGTATGAGTACGGAGGAACAAATATTAGTGGAGGTAAAAGAAATAGAGTTATAAATGAGGTAGAGGTTGTTGGAGGAGAGTGCACAAAAGAGAACTGTGATCCTAAAAAACAGAGAATGTGCCCTACTAGTCCTATCCTAAGTCCTAAGGTGGGAGGTAGCCAGCCTTGCTTGGCCCCAACCCCATCAATGAAGGCTATGGTGTGGAATTGTAGAGGTCTGGGAGGGCCCTCTACAGTTTCCCAAATCAAGGAAGTTTTAAGACTCCACTTCCCCGAGTTTTTGTTCTTAAGTGAGACTAAGAAATAGAGAGCTTTTGTTGCGACGCTTGTAAGAATTTGAAAATGAAAGATAGATGGTGTTGTGTGGATCCAGAGGGCCTTAGAGGTGGGTTATTGCTTTGTTGGAGTGAAAAAGTTTCCATTGTTCATATTGTTACCTTCTCCTTTTGTATTGCTGTTGAATTCCAGCTTAGTGACTCTAGTAATCACGGATGGGCAGTGTTCATCCAGGCCAGCACATGTCCTGCTACTAGGATGGAGCAATGAAGGATGCTTGTTGGAGAGAAAGGTAGATGGGGCGCCAATTGGTTTATGATGGGGGATTTTAATGACATGTTGGGTGAAGAAGATAAGAGAGGGGGTAGAGCTAGGCAAGATAGCAGTTTTGTGGACTTCCGAGAATTTGTTTGTAACATGAATATGGGGGAAATTCCATTCTCAGGATACATATTTACTTGGTCCAACTTTAGAAGGGGGGGGGGGAATTTATTGAAGAAAGGATTGACAGAGGATTTGGGTCTTGATTGGATGATGTGCTGGCCTCATGTTATTATTCATCATATTTTTAGGACTGCCTCTGATCATAGTCTGTTGTTGATGGAGAACTCTCAAGCCCCAAAGGTGTCTAAAAAGAGATTCTACTTCGATCGTAGGTGGGTGGGGATCGAGGGTTGTGAGGATGTGGTGGATGCGTCCTGGAACTCCCAGCAGCGTGGCACTCCTCTCTTCCAGTTGCAAAATAGGATCAGAAACTGTAGAATGGGTCTTCTTGAATGGAGCAAAAATGCCAAAACTAACTCTGCCAAGATTATTCAAACTAATAAGGAGAAGATGGAGGTTCTCTCTAAACAGGGTGGGGATAGGGATTGGAACGTTTGATATGATCTAAAAACATAATTGCATGATGCCTATGGGAGGGAGGAATTATATTGGAAACAGAAGTCTAGAATTAACTGGTTGAAAGAGGGAGATAAAAACACCAAGTTCTTCCACGCGTGTGCTAATCATCGGTATAAGACTAATTCGTTAGACAGGCTGGTTGGAAAGAGAGGTAGAATATGTGGGTCTGTTGGGGAGGTTGTTGAAGAAGTTACAAAATTTTATGAGGGGCTTTTCAAGTCATCTAATCCCTCTCAAGATCAGTCCATTTTGAACGGCATCCCTTGCTCAGTCAATCACCTTCAACAATAAAGTCTTATTCGACCAGTCACTGATTTGGAAATCAAAGAGGCATTGTTTGAGCTCCATCCATTCAAAGCACCAGGCCCGGACGGTATGTCTCCCTTATTTTTTCATCATTTCTGGCATATTCTTCAAGAGGATGTGTGTAAGGCTATTAGTAACTTCTTTCTTTGCTCAAAAATGCTTAAAAGCATTAATCAGACAAGTGTCTCCCTAATTCCTAAAATAAAAATCCAACTTCTATATCCCACTATAGGCCCATTAGTCTTTGTAATACCGTGTATTAAATAATTTCTAAAATCCTGGCTAATAGAATGAAACCTTCCCTTAATAGTTGCATTCATGAATGTCAAACTGCTTTTGTTCCCGAAGGCAAATTATTGACAATCTCATTTTGGCCCATGAACATTTTCACTATTTGAACAAATTTAGAAGCTCAAAAACCAAATGCATGGCTATTAAACTGGATATGGCTAAGGCCTATGATCGGGTGGAATGGGGTTTTTTGAGAATGGTGCTTATTAGAATGGGGTTTCCCCATAGATTTGTTGATTGGATTATCACTTGTGTCAGCTCTTCATCATTTTCTTTCATGATTAATGGAGAGGCTCAGGGGCTTGTGATTCCAACTAGAGGGATTAGACAAGGGGACCCATTATCCCCGTATCTTTTCCTAATTATTTCGGAAGCCTTCTCCAATTTATTGAATCAGTCCAGAAGAAGTGAAAATCTTATTGGGGTCAAAATCTGTAGAAAAGCGCCTATGTTAACTCATTTATTCTTTGCCGATGATGCCTTGTTGTTTTGTCAAGCTAATACTTTGCAGGCAACTATTCTCAAAAATATTCTTCATCAATTTTGTGAGGCTTCAGGACAGAAAGTGAACATGGAAAAATCTTCTATTTTTTTCAGTCACAATCTCTTAGACAATGAGAAGAATAGCATTTGCAGGATTTTGAGTGGAATTCAAGAGCAAGGGAATTTGAAACACTTGGGGCTGTCTCTACTCATTGGGAGATCGAAGAATGATATCTTTAAATACGTGTGTGAGGCCACTCGAAGGAGGACATAGAATTGGAAAAATTCATTCCTTAGCATGGCAGGTAGAGAAGTCCTAATTAAATCAGTGCTTAGTGCATTACCTACTTACATAATGGCCTGCTATAAGTTGCCAAAAGGGACTTATGAGGATTTCAACAAAATTTTGGCTAATTTTTGGTGGGGGGATACAGAGCAAGGGCAACTGAAAATGCACTGGGCTAAGTGGAGTAGGCTGGCTTTCTAAAGAACATGGAGGATTGGGCTTTCAAGACATTGAACAATTTAATGAAGCTTTATTGGCCAAACAACTTTGGAGAGTTTTGAGACATCCCAATAGGATTTTGAGTAAAGTACTTAAGGCAAAGTATTGTGCTAAAAATGGTGTGTTAAATACGATTGCTAAGCCGACTGACTCATTCACGTGGAAGAGTATTATTAACTCTAAGAAGACCTTGATGCTTGACTGAGCTTTGCTATAGCGGATGGGAAATCCACTAGGATTTGGGAACATCCTTGGATCGTTAAAGGGTGCTCTCCAATCCTAGTGGGTAGGGACGGGTCGCATCAGTGTGCTACGTGGGCCAATGAGCTGCTTTTGGAGAATGGAGGGGGTTGGAACCATGAGCTCATTAGGAGATTGTTTCTCCCTGAAGAAGCAACTGCAATCTTGTCTACACTGTTCGCAGGCCGACCCTGATAAGGCCGAAAGTAGTGAAGACAAAGTGGTGAAAAGGAGAGAGTGGGCAGCCGGGAAGCTTAAAATTAAAGGGAAAATCAAGATGTTTGTTTGGAAGTGCTTACATGGATTTTTACCGTTTTTGGCCGCTAGTTAAGAGGGGAGTTAAACTTGATCCTGTTTGCAAGATGTGTGGAGCTTCATGGAATCTCTTGATCATTTGTCGTTTCAATTGTGACCGTGCGGTCAAAGTTTGGAAGTTGGCTCGGTTCAATGGAGTAATGCGCAAGGACAGACCGGGAACATCGTGCAATGGTGGAGAGAAATTTGTGAAGGGCGGTGGGATCAAGTGTTTCAAGATAGAATCCAATTGTCGACTTAAATTTTGCGGTGGCTTTGGAAAACTCGGAACACATGGGTTTTTGAGGGTATAACTACTTCGAGGCGGAAACGGTGGATTTGGCTTGGAAAGAGTGGATGGAATTTAATTCTATTAATTAAAATTTAGCTGTGTGGAAAGTGTTTCCTTTAGGGATTTAATTATCCAAAGAGGTTATGATTTTCACCCATTTTTTGACTCATGTTTTGGCTCTTTTCTGAAATGGCCGATGTGGCTTGCCCCCGTCCCGAGTTTTTGATTTATGGTTGTTGCCTTGTTTTTCTGGTTTTTGTTCGATCCGTATGTGGATCCTTCCCTGTAAAGAGCAGTGCTCTGTGTTGGGTTATTGGCAAGTGTGTCACGGTTGTAAAGTTCCCTGTTGAGGTTGAATGTAAATCACTTTCGTTTGTAAAAAAAAACTTCATGGAGCACACAAAATACATGCAGCGAAACACACAAATAAACACACATAATTTACTAAAACTAATGCTTTTCAGATTGGAAACTACTACGTTTTAGGAAAAAAACTTATATTTTTCAAGGGAACTACTAAATACTTGTCCGAGAAAACAGTAATACTTCTCAGGGGAAATGCTAATACTTTTCAATGGGAAACTAATAATTTTTAGGAGAAAAATTTAAGTTTTTCAGAGAAACAATCAATATCAATTTTGTTACTTTAACAACGTATATTTTTCAGAGTAAAAAGTGATACTTTTGTTAATAAAAAATGATACTTTTCAAGTAAAAAATGATACTATGCCGCCACCCCTAATGATACTATGCCGCCACCCTAAAAAATTACTTTGAAAACTTATACTTTTTGAAGTAAAAGTGACACTTTTCGAGACAAAACTAATACCTTTTAACTATCATCACACACACATGTTAGCCTAATAATTACAAAAATACCACTGGTCTTTTGATGCATGGGAAAGCGCAAACAAACCAAACTATCAAAGGATGAACGTGAACGTGAACGCGATATGAGAACAAAAGTCTCGTTTATTAATTCATCAAAAACCAACAAAAATTGTCCTAACATTGAGTTTAAATACTAATTGGAAGTAAAGAAACCTAATCACTCCAGAACTCCTAGTCGACATAAATAATAGATAAAATAAAAACTAATCACTCAATGAGTCCTAGTCAGATGTAAAATCCTAGCTGATAACAATTATAACTAAACACCAATAGGAAACTAAGAAAATCAAACTAATGTTTATGAACAAAAATATAACTATTAATGTGACACGTCCAAATAAGCTCATGCGATCTCATCTCCATCATCCTCCCCCTTGGACGCGATTCACCCTCGAATCGGATGCGATCTCCTCTCCATAAGAATTGTCACCAGCAAACGGAATTAAATGTTTGACATTAAAAACGTCGGAAGTACGCAAATGGATAGGAAGCTTTAAACGATACGCATTAGAATAATTTCTCCACGATCTCGGAGGGCCAACCTTACGAGTGGACAGATTGTTAAATTCATGGGCGGGATAACGACTTTTGGTCAAAATAGCCCATACAAAATCACCTACCTGAAAGTCAACAGCACTACGGTGTGCATCAGCGACTGGCTTATATTTTGTTGAGGGAAAATTGCAAAATAAATCCCGTAACTTTAAGCCGATCGCAAAATGGTCCTGTAACTTTTAAGATTCGCAAATTAGTCCTGTAAGTTTAAAGGGTTTTTGAAAATTTGTCCTATATGTTTAAACCTAAGCGATTCAGTCCTATAAGTTTTTGAGTTATTGCAAAATTGGTCCAGAGGAATTAAGGGTATAATTTTATTTTTTCATAAATACCAAATATACCCTTATTTCATACATATGGCTAACTTTACTAAAGGTTTTGGCTAAAATGGTATGAGAGCCCAGGTTTATTAAGAGATTTTTGGTTATATTTATTATATTTATGTAATTAACAATTGGTGAGGAGAATTATTTCCGAGAATATGGATCCGGACAATTGTCCAAGATGTATCTCTTATAGGACATATCGTCAAATATTGACGATGTATGCACAAGAACACCTTGACCAGGTTTCACATTGAGAATACCAACATGAAGAAAAAGAACGGCAAAGAGCCGACGGGAAACCTTAAGGCAATGGAAAATGAGAGCAGAATATTATAGCGATTCACGGATACTTAACCGCACCTTATATGTTCACTTGATGAACCTTCAAGAAACGGTTCATGAAAATTCCCATCGAACAATGATTCCCGATGGAGTACCGAGTGGAACGAGATACTTTCGACAAATCTAAGTTCTCCGAAGATCTTAGAGAAGTCCGTAAGACGGTGCGTAATTATGGCAATCGCCATATTCATCTACCAAAGACAAGTTCATCGGATCGAACTGATGGAGACGATGGTAAAATATCGAAGAAACTCTTGACATCCTTCATGATATTCAAACGAGTCAAGAACCTGGAGGAGGACATCGAGTTCTTCCTGAGGAAATAAGCGATCGATTTGGGGACACCTTTTACATCAAAAAAGGAAACCAACCGGCGAATACGAAAAATGACAGATGAGGAGAAGCTCATTGCTCTAATCAAAGGAAAATCCATCAAAAATTAAAAAAGATGGATATGGAAAAGATAAATCTTAAAGATCTACATGACCTTGCAGAATCATTTGCAGGATTAGGAATTGTAGATTTAAAGATGAACACAGGAGATGGAACATTGATCACCTATGATCCAGCAGGAAGACCGATTCCACCACCACCACCACCACCAGTTAATCCTAACGTCGAAGAAAGTACTGGTTCGAACCATGGAGCTCGGGACGAGAGGATGCCACACGCTGGGGATTTCACGACAGGGAGTGATCCACTTTGAGGCACAGGAGGTCGAAACCCTCTTGCGGGAACTCGACAACCTACTGGAACGCCGAATGTTTATTAGACGCCTTATGGAAGATCGCACCTTGACCCAATACATCCATATGGGTTGATGTTAAATCTGGACATACCAGATTTTAAAAATAGAGAAGTTCTCATTGATGAATGGGCTTGACTATGAGAATTTCAAACAGAACCCTCGATCTTACTAAGGATCCATTCATTTTACTCCTTGAAATGAGTCTTGAAGGATCGGTGAAGATTGCCCTCGGGATATGACCGATGCTAGTACAAAAGGTTCGGTCCACATCAGAGAATCACTTAAAGGAATTGTCGATGGTATGGCAAAACTATTCAAAATCCAGTCCATCGAAAGACAAAAGTTATTTCGAGGATTAGAGGATGAAAAAAAGAAAGAGATATAAACAAGCCCTCTATAGCTTTGAGTTATATGATATTTGTCATATTGACGAATATATCAAGTTGTTCACCGAATACCGGTGAAAATCCAAGATCGAAGAAAAGGAAGCTACACAACTATTCTTTGCCAAGATTCCAAGTCCCTGGAGAGAAATGCTTATCAGGGAATACAAGGGTGGAGCGGAAGTAGAAACTGTGGCCAGAAAAATGTCTTTCCTAAAGGGAAAGTTATCTGAATGATGTTACCAAGCAGCTCTGTACAGGAATTACAAGAGATTAAGAGAAATTAACAAAGAAGTTCCTCTATGTTGCGTGGATAATGACATGCCAACAATTGTGGAAGGTCAACCAAGGTGGCACAGAAGGAAGAAGGAGCGAAGCCATCCATACCGCGGAGGAGGCAACAGCAAAAGAAACAGGTCCTCATGGAGACCTAGAAGGTTTTGGTCAAACAAAAAGCCCGAAGTTATAAATCAGGGCAAAGACCAGCACCAAGCAGGAATAGAGCCTCATCATTAGGTTCTAATCAAGCAAGTACCAGCAGAAATCCAGGAAGGAGAACTTTTAGGCGTGCTCACACCAGAGCTAATGAAAGTTTCAAAGACTGTAATTGCTGGACATGCGAAGCAAGAGGGCATATCTCAATAGATTTCCCAGACAATCAAAAACGAGGAATTAGACAGTTCGAAGCTATCCCAGAAATCGAAGAAGCTGTCTATTATCAGGATTTAATACAGGTGTATCAATTTGAGGATATTCCCTCAGATGAAAGCATCTATGAAGAAGAGATTTATTCTGATGATGGAAGTGAATCCAGATTCGTAATCGTGAGTGAAAAAGAAATTCTTCAAACAGACACCGAGGAGGATATGTCCGGATTCCTCTCTCACACGACGGTTTCTCATGAAACTCTTATGAGAATCATGAAGGAAGATCCAAAGCTACAAGTCTATGATGGATTTACAATTGGAGCTATGGAAAAAGCATTGGATAAAATTGGGTTTCGTAACAGAAAACACCAAATTATCCACAGGGTAACAACCAGAGAATTTGCTATTCCAATGGAGTTTACCGGTAACCTAATCGAGATGCAGTTGGTCCCTATTAAAGAAATCCAGGAGATCAAAAGCAGTGTTAAAAGAGAAGTTGCAAATACACTCTCATGGATTCACATCGGAGCCATAAGAGTCATTATTAAGGCAACACTCAAAGAAGGAATAGATTCGCCACTCAATCTTGCTATTTTTGACAAACGAATCTCACATCTCAAGGATTCATGCCTTGGAGCGGTTACAGGAAATTTGTATGTAGGAAAATTAGCATTCAATGTCTATCCAAGAATTGCATACAATTTGGGAGATCGAGATTTTAATAGAGTCTTAACCCTTCATCAAGATTTCAAAAGAGTCGATTTGATGAAAGAAGGAAATAGGCCTTACTCGATTACATACAAGATTTCCTATGCTCTCTCGAATACACATCATTCTGAAGTATTCTTGAGAAAGGAATTTATTGAAGTCCCAAGAATCTTTGAGGACTTTGCCAGGGTGGTTCTACAAGAAATCATTGAGTCTCCAACTATAAAGGAGATAGATATGATAATTCAAGACCAACCAGTCTTCAACAAAAGTCGAAGTCTCAGAGTTGAGCCTGGGATGTCCTTCCAAAGAGACGAGAATGGTGAGTAGCGGCCGTTGGGAAGAAAAAGAGATACTAAATACGATTCAACACATCCCCGATGTTTTCAAAACAAAGCAGAGAGTAAATGTCCGAGAAGGATGGCGAGAAGTTGAAGTAATATTCGACATCACTTAAAAGGATAATATTTTTCCTTGTCATGTTCTATATTATCTCCAACAATAAATAGTTGGGAGGTATCAAGGAAGCCTGAAGATAGGAGAAATTGAGCTTACTATCACAGGAGTTGCGGGAAAAATCCCAGAACAATTAATACTGGGAATTGAATTTCGCGAGGATCATAAACCTTGGGAAAGATTACAAGAATGAATGGAGTTCACACTGGCTGATAAAAGATACAGAATCAGATGACCACTAGTCCATTCTCCATACACATTTCTATCAGAATGTTATACGCTGAATACAAGGCCGAGTATTTCGCCGCCTATATTAATTCAGGTGCCTGAATATGTACTGCAAAGCCGGATGTTTTTCCTAAAGAAATCGGAGAAGATTTACCAGCTATTGCAGGAAGAGATTTCTCTAAAATGATTCTTATCCTTAACAGGGGAATTAAACAAGCAGAAATCATGATCGGAGGTGCGGGCGGTACCCCATGGTACAAAGTGAAGACGCCACCAATCTATTTCCATGATACAGGTGCAGATATTTTGCTAGGAAACAATTTCCTACAAACATTCAAGAGATTCACACAATAGAATGAGACACAAAGACTTATTTTCACAACAATATGTGATCATAAGATCATTGTCCAGAGACTACGGGAAGCATTTTACAGAAAAATGCCTATTAGTTTTCGCAGCAAGCGTGGTGATGAAGCCAAACTCCAAAATCCAAAAATGGCGGATCGAAGAAAATTTGGTGAAGCATTATTATCCTATAGACAATTCGGATCGAATTACAAGGAAAAGAAAATATGGGATAATAACTTGTATTCATTCAAAATACAAGGAGAAGAACGAGTGCCTCCAGAGGCTATTGCAGAATTGATGATGAGCCTAATGGAGAAGTCGCAGAGTGATGTTACAATAGAAGAACAAATATCACTCGAGGATATCAAGAAAAAGATCCAAAGGAATTATAATAAAAATCCTTTGGCATGGTGGGACAAGAACGAGCTTAAAGCATCCTTGAAGGTTAAACCAGGAAAGGAGTACGAGTTCGTAAGATTCAAACCAATCCTTATGAATCAGGAAGATCGTGAGGATATGCAAAAGATACTTAAGGAACATATTGACCTTAAGTCAATTTCACCAGGAGTTTCTCCATACAGTAGTCCAGGATTCTTAGTCAGAAACTATGGAGAAATCAAAAGAGGAAAGCCAAGACTTGTTATTAATTACAAGGGGATTAATAACATTTTGGAGTTCGACGGATACTATATCCCAAGTAGAGAACATCTGGTTAACTGCATCAAAGGTGCTAAGATATTCTCAAAGTTTGATTGCAAGTCTGGATTCTACCGTTAAGATGGAGGAAGAAAGTAAGAAGTTTGACTTTCTCTACACCACAAGGACACTATATTTGGAACGTGATGCCTATGGGATTGGCTAATGCACCCCAAATATATCAAAGAAAGATGGATAATCTCTTCAAAGATTATTTCGCTTTCATGTTCGTATATATTGATGACATTCTTATCGCATCAAAGAACATGAAGGAGCATCTCAAACGCTTTGGAGATATTTTGATGTTTGTCACAAAGAAGGATTAGTGCTTTCGGAAGAAGGCGGTGATCGCAACAAGACAGATTGAATTCCTCGGAATTGAAATCGATGAATCTGGAATTATTCTACTGAATCGTATTGCGGAAAAAATACAGGATTTCCGGATACACTCGAAAGACAAGAAGCGACTTGAGTTTTCTTGGAGTTGTTAATTTTTTGCTGGATGTTCATTAACAATCGGCATATTACGGGAAGGTGTTTAGTCCATTGCTTAAAAAAGATGCAATATTCAAATGGGAAGATGAACATCAAGAAGGAATTAAGCGAAATAAAGAAGTTTGTAAAAAGCTTCCAAAGCTTGCGATTCCCCAAGACGAGGATGAACTTCTTCTTTACACAAATGCCAATGATGATTGGTGGGCGGCAGCAGTCTTACTAAGGTCACACCAAACGAGGAAGTGCCATGCAGATATTGCAGTGGTTTATTCACACCTAGTGAAGCAAACAAATGGCATATCAATGAGAAAGAATTCTTTGCAGTTAGAAAGGCTTTTAAAAAATGGCCATTATTTTTAGTGGCTAAAAAGTTTACTTTAAAAATTGATAATTCAAGTGTCAAGGCTTTTCTGAAAAATAAAATTAAATCAAAACCAGAAAAGGCTCGATTACTTAGATGGCAAGCTGAATGTTAATATTATGATTATGATATTGCCATTATAAAATCTCATGAAAATATTCTTGCAGATTTTTTGACACGAGATGGAAGGACGCGTTGCTGACGAGGTCCTTAAACGAGTAAGACATCACAGGGAAAACCTGGAGAGTCTAGAACGAGATTTGGGACTTTATATCTCAATGCAGAAGTTGCTGGACGACTTTAACAGGCTGACCAGAAATCGATTTCTAGTCAAATACGAGCATTCCTGTTCGCTCAAGGACAATTGTTCTTAGCGCTGCAAGGGCCTCTCCTCCAGGCCGCATCTCCTACGATGCAAAAAGGGGAGAATAGAGAACGAAGCTCTAACCCAGAGGTTATGGATTCAAGTACCATAATCACAAGTGTTGCAGGTGATGCATCCCCCGAGGTGTACAAATCAGAATTTAATGTTGAAGCTCCTGTCACAACCCGAGTCTTCAAGTCAACCCAAAGACCTCCGGGGTAAAGAGGGAGAGTTGGATCTTAGGCCACGACAAAAATCTAAGGTCCAAACTGACAAGATTAAGATTTCTCCAATGCGGGCATATCAAAGACAATGGGAGAAATTGGTTACAAAAAGAGGTATCAACCTTAAAAACAATAATAGTCGATATCTCAAGCAAGTATCCCAAAGTTTGGATGAAACCAGAAGTCATCCAAATAAAGTTCAAGAATGGTATACTTTTGGAGCTTTAGCTTCAATTTATATCAGATCACCCTGGATTCCCGTAAATTTCAAAACTACCGAAATAGATTCGGAAGCGCGTTTGGACTTGGGCCAATAATCCACATTTGGCCAGGGGAGATATTTTGGAACTGTATTTTATAAGTGCAGCTCCCGAACCAGTGAAGAAAGGCTTTAATGAAGCTTTCACTTCATTAAGCTACGAAGACCTGATGGAAATGCCTTAAAATATATCAAGCGCAAAGATCACCAAGAAGGACAATTTCCAAGATGATTAGTAGGAGCAATTTCCGAAGATGAAAAGCTCAAATATCCATTTAAGTTTTTCCAGAAGAGAAGAATCTTCCCTCGGGAGAACAAGATTCCAGAGCTTTTCGAGACGAAGAGAAGAATTCTCTGGGAGAACAAGATTCCGGCAAGCAAAGAAACTTACCGGAAATTCTGTAACATGGCGCATGTTGGCCGTTGGATCAACCGGATCTGTCAAGCATGCCCCAAACATTTCCCTTAGTTTTCTTACAATAAAATCTGAGTGATAAATTTTTAATAGTTTGAGTGTTTTAGTTTTAAGTTTTATGTGTTCCCTGAGGGTGAGGTTGAACAGTGAGGAGCTGTTTGTCAAAAGATCTGGGGGCAGTAATCTTCCGACTTGTGGTGTTGCGAACTATTTAACCCGGTGCTGTTTCGGTCAAAGAAGGTAGGAATTTTAAGGGATTTATTAATTTTACAGAAGCATGTTAGGCCTGATATGGTCGTGATGGACTATATTCTTTTTATCAAAACCTTAGTCTGAAATCTAATTCATTTAGAATTATGAAGTATTTACAGAAGTATGTCCTATTAAGTTTATAGGCTGGAAACCTGACATGATCCACTTAAAACATCTGAATAGAGACTGGATCTAAGTAGGTGTAACAATGCCACGAACGAAATAGGTATCAGAAAATGTAAATTTTCATAATCTATGAAATTAGAATTTATTGAAAATAGCTATGGTATGAAAGGATTGAAATTGCTAATTCTCGAAAGTTATAGGACTATAATTGCTACCTTTAGAAAGATAAGGGACCAAAATGCTATTTAGCCATCAGGGCAAAATGGTCCAGGACCAAATTGCAACTCTAGAAAGTTAAGGGACTAAAATGCCACTGGCCTATAGATATGGGACTAAAATTGCAATTTACTCTTTTGTTGAGGATGCCACAAGGTTGGAATGTGCAGCAGCATGCACCTGCTGTAACTCATCGATCAGATCAGCAGCTCGGAGGTCTGGGGCGTGTGGAAGAAGGTAGTGCAATGAGGTCTAAAGGGCCGCACAGAATTAAACCTAACACTATCTGAAATGGTGAGAAGTCGGAGCTGCGATTAACTGCAGAATTGTTAGCGAATTCAGCTTGACTCAATTTAAAGTCCCAACTTTTAACATTCTCTCCAACTAGGCAACGTAGCAAATTTCCCAACGAACGATTAACAACCTCGGTTCGGCCATCCGTTTGGGGGTGGTAAGCACTACTAAAATTTAATTGTGTATTAGCCATGTGCCACAAACTTCGCCAAAATGGTTGAGAAAGCGAGTGTTATGGTCAGAAATAATAGAGAATGATAGCCCATGTATCTAGCAAATCTCACGAAAAAATAATTGGGCCACATGAACAATATCTGAAGTCCGTTTGCATGGTATAAAGTGCACCATTTTTGAAAATCGATCAACGACCACAAAAATAGAATCGAATCCGTGCTGAGTGACGGGTAAACCCATAACAAAATCCATAGAAATAGAAGTCCACGATTGTGATGGAATGGTTAAAGGCGAGTAAAGGCCCGCGTTAGTTGTAGTCCCCTTTGCCAAATGACATATCCGGCAACGAGCCACGTACCAAGCAACATTGCGACGTAACGAAGGCCAGAAATACGACTGCTAGACTAAGTCGATGGAACGGTTGCGTCCTAAATTACCAACTCTGTGAAATTCTTCGATAATATTCTGACATAAGCTTGAGGAAGGGATACATAACTGAATACCTTTGAATAAAAATCCATCCACAGGAATAAAATTGCCTCTACCGCCCGACTCCAATTGCATTAAGATACGCTGAAAATAAGGATTTGTAGTGTATAACCCACGAAAACTATCAAAGCCGGGAATGGAAATCCAAAGATCATAGATTAATAAATGGCATCGACTAAGTGCATTGACAACACAATTTAGAACGTCAGACTTGTGTTTAATGACAAAGGTGAATTGTTGCAAGAAAGCAGCCCAACCAACATGACGAGCGGAAACTGAATCTTGATTGGATATATATATATATCAATGCCTCATGGTTAGTAAAAAGGATGAACTCTCGCTGAAAAAGATAATGCCGCCAATAACGGACCGCGCGCACAACGGCATAAAATTCCATGTTGTACACACTGTAACGAATGCGAGGGCTGGACAATTTTTCACTAAAATAAGTGATGGGATGACCCACTTGACTTAACACAGCACTAATGCCTACCTTCAATGCATCACATGAAAGATCGATTGGGAGAGAAAAATTGGGCAAGATTAATAGTGGGGCTATAGATAATTTGGACTTAATTAAATGAAAAGCATCTTCGGCCTCCGGCGTCCACACAAATTATTTACCACGCATACAGTCGATGAGCGGAGCCATGATCAAGCTAAAGTGGGGGATAAATCGACGATAAAAAGAGATAAGCCCGTGGAAGCTTCGAACGACCGTGATGGAGTGAGGTGTGGGCAAGGATTGGATAGCATCAACCTTGGACATGTCCATGCGAATGCAATGTGCCGAAATATCATAGCCAAGAAATAAAATTCTGTCAATGAAGAAAGAACATTTATGAGGAGCCGCATAAAAATGTTCTGCGCGCAAAATTGATAGAACCGTGCGGAGGTGGACAAAATGCTCAGACTCGAAACGACTGTAGAGCATAACGTCATCGAAGTAAATGACAACACATGACCTTATCAGAGAGCAAATGGAATGATTCATAACCCGCATGAAGGTACTAGGCGTGTTAGGCAACCCGAAGGGCATCACAAGCCACTCGAATAAGTCCTCACGCGTTTTAAATGCCGTTTTCCATTCATCACCCAGCCAAATGTGTATTTGGTGGTAGCCGCTACGCAAGTCCAATTTACTAAAATTCATTGCACCACTAAGTTGGTCCAAGAGGTCGTCAAGGCGTGGAATCAGGAAATGATAGCTACTCGTAATTTTATTAATAGCTCGGCTATCAACGCACATACGCCATGTACCATCCTTTTGGAAATAAGGAGGGCCAGGACGGCACACGGACTCAAGCTCTCACACACGAGGCCACGTGATAATAAATCCTCAACTTGACGGTGAAGCTCTGCATGTTCTATCGGGCTCATACGATAATGGGGTTGATTTAGGAAGGGCAGCTCCTGGAGTAAAATCAATTTGGTGTTGGATATCATGGAGAGGCGGGAGTCCCATTGGTAACTCATCGAGTAAGACATCTAAGAATTCTTTAAGTAACGATGCAACCACAGGTGGTGTGTGTTGGGAAATTTATTGTTTAGATTTTGATGAATGCCATGTAAAACTTAGAATAGGAAGTTGGCACCCCAATTGTTGTTGTAAACTGCATTGTAATAATTAGGGCTGGTCAAGCTGAGTTAAGTCAGCTATGCCCAAACATGCAAGAAGACAATCAAGACTAGAAAGGAAGACTCATTGCAAGACAAGACAACCGAGTATGGCAAAGAAGAGAAGACGGAACTCGATCAAGGAGCAGCTAAGATGCAAATGAGAGGAGTATCAGGTCAAGTCAACTCAAGATAAGCCAAGTCTCAAGTTGAAGTGATGAAAGAGTCATCCAATGATTGGAAGTCGACTCTAAGTCACCTGGGAAAGCAAGGAAATGCAAATCAAGTCAAGATAATCAAAAAGATCCGTTGCACGAATCAAGAGAATTACTTAAACAAGTAATATCTCCATGCTACCTTTCTCGAAGTGCTCGTCCCATAAGCGTGCAAAAGGAATAAACCAATGGGAAGCACTACACCGTGTCAGAACTCTGAAAAGCTAAAGAACAATTCATACGAGGAAATGGCAATTCCAAGGACTGCAACAAGACAAGCCAACGATCACAAGTGACTTTCAAAAATAAGCCTATCTCTTCAACGGGCATTTTTGAAAGATCACTATAAAAGGCCGAGGAATAACTCGAGAAAAGGTTACGTAGACTACAGAGGTTACCTAGACCATACAAGCAAGAAAGAAACATTTTGTAACCTGAAATATTCTCAAGTTATTAAACGCTCAATCCTCAAGCCTACATTACGAAGAACATCAATCCAACACTCACCGTGAAGGAAATATAACTTCAATCGCTTGAAGAGGAAACTATCAAGAATAAAGGGGTCTACATTCCACAAAGGATTGTAGGAAAGTTCAAGGTCGAACCAAGTCTTGAGCTTTTGGAGGGCTTCGTGATCAAATCCAAAGAGCTTGAGCAAGTGGATTAGTAGCAAGCGCAAATGCCTGTGAAGAAGAAGCCGAGTCGTGCGAGAAGCCACCGAGTGATCAAGGCGTCTCAGGATCGAGTCCCAAAGGATCAAGTCACCGTGTGTGATCAAGACTTGTATCTCGGACTGTTACCACTTTGTATACTTGATCAATACCTAGTGGATTCCTCCAGGAGTTGGAGAAGAGAGGAGTAGAAGAATTACCCCATCTTCGAACCTCTATAAAACTTATCGTGTCATTTACATTTCAAAGACTTTAATTCCTGCATCATATTTGTTTAATTCTCACGACATATTTGCTATCCATTAGATAATTTCTAAGTACTAAATCAAGCTTTAAATCTCTACTAAACCAAACTTAAGGGTGTTAAGTCTTCCTACGAAAACAAACCACGCTTGAGCTAATTCGATCTTAACAAATGCGTTATTCTATCAACACCTCGCCGAGTCCGTTGAGTGACTAACTCTCCGATTAACTAAATTGGTCATCCACCTAGGACACAAATTGTAGTATCAACTCGAACTTTTAAAAAGACTAAATCGAAAATTTGGTAAGGTTTATTCAACCCCCTTTCTAAACCTTACATTCACACCCCTTGACCTACAAGTGGTATCGGAGCGGTTGGTTCATTGAGCCTTCCGCACCGTTCTTGAACTAGATCTCCAAATTTTTCAAAGTCCGCTTTAGTACTTAAACTTTCAAAACTCTTTTTATCATTAAAATTTATTATCATGGAAGCAAATTTGACACGCATCCCTATGTTCACAATTGAAGAATTTGATGATTGGAAAATTCGTATGCGAGCTCATCTATCAAAGATTACATGATGAGATGTGGATAGTGATAGAGGATGGGCCACCGCAAATCTTAAAGGTGAACACACCGTAAGAAGAGTAGCAAAGGGAGAAGAAGAGATGTTGCCCTAGACCGGCTATGGTTGAAAAACCAAGAACTGAATGGACAAATGATGACAAAAAAGATACAACCTGGACAATGTAGCCAAGGACATCCTTTACAAAACCTTGGACAAAGCCATGTTCAATAAAGTCAAATCATGCAAAACGGCTAAAGAAATCTAGGACAAGCTAACATTGATTTGTGAAGGCTCGTGAGCAAATCAAAGAAAATAAATTATCGAAATGGTCACAAAAATTTGAGAATTTCAAAATGATCGCGGAGAAAACCTGGATCAACCGGATGCTCGGTTCACGTAAATCACCAACGAGCTATCTGGCTTGGAAAGGAATATACACGAAGAAATGTGTATGAAGATCCTAAAAAGTCTCCCACCGAATGGGAAATGAAGGTCATGGCACTGAGACATTCCATGGACTGTAGAAGACCTCCAACCATGAACTATTCTCGGATCTCAAAGCCTACGAATTTGAGCCGAGAAGAAAAGATCGAGAAGAGACAATTTGTACCCAAAACAAATTTGCTCTAATTTTTAAGAATGGAAAGAGAGCCGAGGTCAAAAAGTCATTGATCCGGAAGAAATAGCCCGATGGTTAAAAGGTTCAACAAGTTCTTCAATAAGAACTACAAGAGAGGCAAGGGCGAATCCTCCGAAGACACTCACTCCCCTCCAAGTCAAGGAAGATAGGCCAACCAAGAGAACATATCATCAAAAAGTCAATATCAAATGGGCCGACAATCCAAGAATGGAAAGAGTCGATCAAAGGTTGAATATCTATCTGAATCAAGGCAACCAGTCACTATGCCATTGATCGCCCATATCCTGTAGTCAACAAATACAGAATGAGGAAGAAAGAAAGGTCTTGAGAAAAGAAGACAAGAAAAGAAAAAAAGGCAATGTTGGTCGCAGAGAAATGCTTGAGTCAAAAGACATAGCCGAGTCGAGAATAGTGAAGTGACTACTCAAGTGACTCTCAAGAAGAAGCCCCGATCCGTTTGATGGCCAAGGAACAAGATCAACTCTGACCAAGAAGATGAGGTACACTCCAACTCATCAAACTCGGTTCTAGTGATAGTGATCATGACACACACACTTCATCACCCACTCGATCTTTATGATTCATTAGGCAAAATGATGAAAGATTTTGAACACATTAAATCCTCACACACACTACTAAATGAGGAAAACACCTACTCAAGAGCGAAACCTCACAAAATGACTAAGGAGCCGAGTACTCTAAGTCAAATAGCCGATGAGAATGAAAGTTTAAAGGCCGAAAATGCCAAGCTAATAGCGAAATAGTTGCCATAAAGAAGAGGGAGAATGACCTCAAAATGTGATTGCCTCATTCACCAAGGCATCTAAATCATTGGATGATCTTATTATGAGTCAAAGAGAATGTGGAGACAAGACAGCTTAGGATTTAATTCCTCTCGTGCTATGTCAAACTCCAAAAGTAATTTTGGAAAAAGGATCTTCAAGCAATGAAGAGTCTAAAAAATCCAAAACTCCAAAGGGTGCACACACATTCACTCTAAAGCACAATTACAAGCAAACTGGTCTTGGTTATAAAGGAAAAGGAAAAAAAAATGACCGAGAGTGCGGCTGAAAGGACAGAGATGAGAAGAGATTCATCGAGTTCCTCAACAAACTCCAAACAAAAATTCTCTGTAAAGAAGAAACAGAGCTACCAAAAACCCCAGAAAATCTATAAAAGAAATACATATGATGGGAATGGTAGAAATATCCAAGCCAAGCTGATTGGAATGATGTGAACTATCAGCATAGACTTATGGAATATAAGCCCAAAAGGCAAAGGCCTAGAACTCAAGAAAGGCCATTCCAAAAGTATAAGAGCTTTCATCAAGACACATATGCACCTTGGCACTACACTCGTGAGACACCACAATTACCCAAAGAAGATTGCTAAAACACATATACAGCATACGACAAAAGAGACAATGTATGAACCTAGAATCCCCAAGCAATTTGCCAAGATTAATTATGATTATGGCATCGATAGATGGCAACCCCTTAGAGTCAAATCATTTGGCTATAAGTTGGTTGGATCATCTTACAATTCTAACCCCTCAGACCCGCACAAGTATGGGTACCTAAAACCTAATTTCCTTGATTGCGGGTTTAAGGAATGAGTGCCAAGGAACCTGGTACATGGATAGTGGTTGTTCCGGACATATGACGGAAACAAGAAAAATCAAAAATTCAAGGAAGTTAAAGGAGCAAAATTCATATTTGGAGGAAATGAAGCTCCAGGTGAAATAAGAGGCATTGGATCCATCAAGAGGAACGAATTAGAAATCACAGACGTTGCATATGTTGAAGGACTCAACTTCACTTGCTAAGCATCACCAACTCGTGACAAGGGCTATAATGTTGGATTTAACATGGGTATATGCCAAATCAAGAATGCTGAATCGAATGAAGTTGTGTTGCAAGGATGCGAGACAAAAGAACATATATGTAGATTGGTCAACCGCTACACCCAAAGACTGTCTATTAGCAAAGAGCATAGGGAATCAAGTTGGTTGTGGCACAAAAAGCCGAGTCACCTGAATTTCAAAACGATTAACAAGCTTGCAAGAAGTAATCCTGTGGAAGGACTTCCGACTCGATATCAAGAAGGAGAGTATATGTGATGCATGTCGAAGGAAAACAAATCAAATCTTCATTCAAAGAAAAGACATGTCCATCTTCAACAAGAATATTACATCTGCTACATATGGATCTATTTGGCCCAATGGAACCAAATAGCATAAGTGGAAAGAAATACACCTTGGCGGTAGTAGATGACTACTCAAGATATACATGGACTATATTCATGTGTAAAAAGAAAGAAACTCTACAAAACCGCCCACGCTTAATGAAGAAAATTCAAAATGAAAAGAGTCAAACCATTATCAAAATAAGATCGGATGCAGAACCGAGTTTGTCAATGGGATAATAACTCGCATTGTATTGAAAATGGCATTGGTCATGAATTATCTGCAAAGGACTCCACAAAGAGAATGGAGTTGCGAAAGAAGGAATAGAACTCTCAAAGAAGCAAGGACCATGTTAGCCAAGGGGTTACCAAAAAGATTTTGGGGTCAAGCAATCAACACAACTTGCTACACTCAAAACAAATGTATGATAAAAGACAAATGACAAAGACTCCCTATGAGATTTGGACTGGAAGAAAACCAAATGTTGCATATTTTAGAATATTTGGATGTAAATGCTTCATCCACAACAATGGCAAAGACAATCTAAAGGCCTTCGATGCTAAAGTCGATGAAGGTATCTTCTTGGGATACTCAAATGAAAGCAAAGCCTAACTCAACAAAAGGACTATGGTTGCGGAGGAATCCATTCATGTGGTATTCGATGAGCCAAATGTAAATGGAGAAGATATTGAAGAGTCGGATGATAAGTCAATCATCCAAACATACAGAAAAATCCTATCTTTGAAGCCGAAACGAATTGTAAACTCGTAAGAAGATGAGATAGTCGAATCTCAAAAACAATTGGAAAATTTGCGGCTAAGTGACTACGAGAGAGCCGATCAAAGCAACACAACCAAGTGACGATCAATCCAATAACTTACTTCAACTGATGTAAGATGGTGAAAGACCATCCACGAGAACTTGTCATTGGAGATATAAGAGAAGGTGTCAAAACAAGATCCGAACTCAACAAGAAGCTATGTTCACATGCTTTATCTCGCAAATAGAGCCCAAAGATGTGGTACAAGCATTGGATGACACACATTGGATTCAAGCTATGCAAAGAAGAGTCAATCGGTTTGAAAGAAATAAAGTATGGGAATTAGTTCAAAGACCCACCCATCACAATGTCATTGGTACTAAATGGGTGTTCAGAAACAAGATGAACAAGGAAGGTTCAGTGGTAAGAAACAAAGTAAGACTAGTAGCCAAAGGATATTGCCAAGAAGAAGGAATAGATTTTGATGAAACATTTGCTCCTGTAGCAAGATTGGAAGCTATAAGGATGTTTCTTGCCTATGCAGACTCACAAGAATTTCATTGTATATCGATGGATGTAAAAAGTGCATTCCTAAATGGTTTATTAGAAGAAGAAGTGTATGTTGAACAACCTCCAGGATTTGAGCGAAAGACTCTTGGAGATAAGGTATACAAACTCAAGAAAGCTCTGTATGGATTGAAACAGGCACCCGAGCATGGTATGATACTTTGTCACAATTCCTAATTGAGAATGGATTCACAAAAGGAAAAGTAGATAGAACACTTTTCAGAATTCAAGACAAGAAGAGTATCTTGCTTGTTCAAATATATGTGGATGACATCATTTTTGGATCCACAAACAAAGAGTCAGAACCTCATGCAAAGTAAATTTGAAATGAGCATGATGGGAGAGTCGACATTCTTCCTTGGACTCAAGTGAAACAACTGAAGGATGGAACCTTCATAAGTCAAACAAAATACACCAGAGATTTAATGAAGAAATTTGGTATGGAGGAGAAGTCATCCGTGAAAATACCAATGAATACATCGATCAAAATGGACATGGATGCAGATGGCAAGCACAGTAGATCAAACAAGATATAGAGCACTTATTGGATCATTGCTCTATCTCACAAAGAAGAGCCGACATCACCTTTCTTTGTAGGTGTATGTGCAAGATTTCAATCTGCTCCAAAAGAGAGTCACTGACAAAGAATGACTAAGAGAATCTTGAGATACTTGAAAGGAAGCCAAGAAGTTGGCTTATGGTATCCAAAGGAAGGTGGATTCAAGCTAGTTGGCTATTCGGACTGACGGCTATCTTGATGCAGATTTGACAGAAAAGCACCTCGTGCAAATGTCAAATGCTAGAAACAGACTATTTCTGGTTTAGCAAGAAGCAAAATTCAATAGCCACCTCTACAAACAAGAATACATAGGCAAAAATGAGACAAAGAAATGAGAGACTATGAAGTTGAGAAAAGGAAATTCCAATCATGTGTGATAACACAAGTGCAATTGCAATCACTCAAAATCCTGTGTTTCACTCAAGAACAAAGCATATCGATGTCGGATATCACTTCATAAGAGATCATGTTGAAAAGAAGGACATCATCTTGGAATATATCTCAACTGATAAACAATTAGTGACATCTTCACAAAACCATTATGTGAGTCAAGATTTGAAGAACTCAAGCATGAGTTAGGGTTAATTGAGTGAGTGACACTCGGAAAGAATCAAAGAAAAGAAATGAAACACAAAAAGGAAAAAGAGTGAACTCACAAATCAGCTAAGTAAATCAAAGATCGGAAAGACAGTATACCGAGTCATTAACAAAAGTCACAAAGAGAACTGTGAGAAGAAGAGTTAAACCAGCTAAGGGTAAAAGCTGAGTCATTTATGAGCAAAGTGACAAAAACGCAGTCGTTTTTACTAAGTGGGAATGTTTTTAAGAATTACGTCAAGATAATTATGACGTGTCTGAGCAAAAGCCGCACACCAAGCTTATGATTGGATATAAATGCTTTGCCGCATTAAATACGAGACATTAATTGCTAAATCGGCGTGCAAAATCTAAGCCGTTGATTTCGATCACATTTCAAAAACCACCCGCACGTCCTTGCATAAACCATACTTAAGCTTTCTTTCTTCTCTCTCTCATATTACCAAAACCGTTCATTTGTCTCAGAAGCAAAGGCAAAACTCTCTCAAAACCCTATCTATCTTCAAATCAACCTCTAAGTTTTCTTCGGTGAAATCTGAAAAATGACATTAACCTATGATTTTGTCAAGTTAGGAAAGCAAATCCACACCGGGTCTCTTTGTGGATTTCGACGGCATGGTGAAACAGGGGTCCGACGACACCCTAGTGAAGAAAATTGCCGAGAAATTGGAAATGTCCTGCTGAAATTGTTTCGACATTGGAATATCCGATGACCTATGTGGAGGAGGTCGCACGCGATTCTACGTGAACGCCGAGATTCACGATGAAGGGATAAAATCATCTGTTCATGGAAAGAAGTTCACCATCTCTCGCCAAGGATTTGGTGAACACCGCCACTACCGACTTGAGCGAAGGAGCATCGAAAATCAACGGTGATGTAAACCTGGCCTTTGCTTGGAAGGAAGTAGCCAAGCCCGACTATGCTTGATAAAATAGTTTACACAACAAACAAGAGGTCTGAAGGAGGATTACCACAAATCGCTGTTGGACATAGTTGCCAAATGCATAGACATCAAATTTGGCGCTTTGACCAATCACAACCTCAAAAGCAAAGTTGATCGTAATGGTTGCGATCATTGAATAAAAGAAAATAAACCGGGCTGAGTTTGTCTACAACAGACTATGCCGAAAACAAATCCTTCAAGGAAGATGGTGCATTTGGAGGATCCTTATGGCCTGTGATTGGCCGGCTTATGGAGGTGAAAGGAGTCCCTCTTAGACATGGAAAGGCGTTCCATGTAAACAAGAGGATGTTCGAGATCAAACCTCTCAGCGCACAAGAAGAGCCTACGCCAAGAGAGCTAACACGAGTGAGGGGGAATCACCACCAAGATACAAAAGCTGTTTCCTCTCCACCAAAGAAGAAAGCTGCCCCTGCAGGAGAGAAGATGAGCAAAAAGAAAAAAACAAACCTCGCCCCTGCAGCCGAGTCACCTGCCCCCGCAGCCGTGTCTCCCGCCCAAAGAATAGCGGTAGAGAAGGACTCTCAACTACCTTCTCCGATCGTCAAAAAGAGGAGATCCGATAAGCCAAGACGGCCAGGCTCCTCGTAAAAAACACCAAAGATCGCCCCCGCCGCCCAAGACTCGGAAGAAACTCTCTCGAACCAAGTCCCTCTCTCGTACGAACTAAGAGACGACGAAGAACCATCAAGCGATCCGAGCTTGAGAAACCGGCCGAGTCGAGAACTCGGCTAGAGCAAATACGGCTAAACTGAAGAAGTAGAGTCCCTGTGTATAATTGATGAAACAACTAAGTCTCTTGAAGAAAGCGTCAAGAGGCAAATCAAGACACAACTGTAGTTCGCGCAAATGAGACATGAGACATAAAATCGATAGAGATGATAGTGATGTGATGATCCTATCCCCACCTTACCCGGACATCCAAAATCGTCTCCGAGAGTGGAGGAAGTGGAAATTGAGTCGATCCAGGAAACAGTTCCAACGGCCCGAGTTTATCGAAGAAGAAGAGAATCGCGAACTTCCTCGGGTGACCTCTGATCTCAAAGATCGATGAAGAAAAATCGCAAAGATATCCTCTGCAGATCTTCAAGGATAAGGAGAAGGAGAGATCGGCAGGAGGAAGCCGAGGCACGAGAGAAGGCCAAAGATCTCGCCCCCTCACGACACCACGTACCATACACATTCTCACATCGATATTCTATCGAAAGTGATGAGGATCTGGACCTTGCCGCTGCCCGCGTAAAAGTTGCAAATGCAAGAAGCAATGCATGAATCCCGAATTCTTCATGAGAAAAGCATGATGGAGGGACCAGGAGAGTCCCCCAAAACACACTGAAATCGATCCAATGGGAATAGTGCAAAAATCCCCACCGTTATTCTTTGCCACCACTTCCCACTCACTCGAAAGAAGGAATTAAAGAACTGGCGATGAAACCGGGTTAGTGGGGACCCCAGTTGAGCCAACCCCTAATGAAGGTATCTTACCACCTGCCCCAACGGCCGAACACTCAAGAGAAAACAGCCGGAGTTTGGAGACGAGTGACCCCATTCCAAGTCACTCACCGATGCGCCCCGAGAAAACTCCCTCCACCGCAAAGAAGGTCGAAGGATGCTTTGCAGATGACTTCATAACGAATCTAGGAGGCGAAGTGGAGAAAGTACAAACACAAAACGAACAACAAGTTGCCATCAACGAAGCTCGGACAGATTGAGACTGTCTCACCGAGGTGCCAACCGCTCTGAAGGCTAATGACGCTGCGATGCGATCGAGGCACTGAGAAGGAATAGCCCGGGTTAACACTGGCGATGAAAGTGCAATCCATGGGGTTGAGACTCCAATGGATGCCACCACGAAAGACCCTAAGACAGTGACAACGAAAAAGGAGGTCCAGCCTCGCAGCAGCTTGAGACTGCGGGAGGTAATGAAGGCCCACGTGAGGTTGAGACTTCCCGTGGTAAAGAAGGCTCAAGTAGAGAACATCCCTCCCGCTATCATTGATCCATCCGAAAAAGAGATAAGCGCTTCATGATTCCCAAGATAATCCTGATGTAACCTTTCTCGGGATCGGAAGGCAACGAAGAAGCCGAGTCATCCCCAGTGTGAGATCCAAAAGACTCAAATTGAGGATGTTCCCAACACGAGCAAGTCGATCTCAAGACTACTCGTCAAACTTTCAATTTTGATGATGAGCCACCAATGGAAATCTCATCATCGTCCGATGACGCTCGATAAGGCCGAGGACCAGTCCACTCAATCGGAGAAACCAAATAGAGACCAACGGTCATTAAGACAGTGAGCTCAAACCGGGTCCACTTCATAACAGACCCCCGGGAAACAGTCCACTGCGCAGCTCCCCCAAGTCATGAGTTCGACTCAAAAAGGAACTTCACGCGCACCTCTCATCATTGAACAAATCCCATTGGCCGTGATGATTCCTTTGTAGAATCATTTTATTTCTCCCTAGAGGTACCCGACCTCCCCGACGAGTCCGAGAACGATCTCGCGCGCTTCCATGACCAGATCCTGTTCTTCCATCCGACACCATCATTCCAGCTAACTATGACTTTGACGCCGCATGGCCATCACCGCAACGGAAGAAACAACAAGTTCGGGAGGTGTTTAAAGCATTATTTGCTGAAATTGAACGGATGGAGAGGCACCAGGCCTCTATGGACATGAGATCGGATAACGAGATGCCAACCTTACTGCTGACTTGAGAGGCATAACAAATGAGAATCGTGGAATGGTGGCAACAACGCAAACAATGCGTGTGGAACAAGCTAGATATTTCGAACATTGTTCAACAAGTCTTGGTATGGAGAGCCGAGAATGCTTGATGCAAAAACGAAGTTGAGTGAACACATTGAGCACATGCATGAAGCTCACACTCGCTTGAGATAAAGGCTGCTGCGTGAGCAAAATAAGAGTGATCTCCAGCGTATGGAAGAAAACATGGATAGAAAATTCAGCCTTCTCATGGCTGAGATGAAGCTAATTTCAAAGAGTCCAATGCTACTCGCTCCAAATTCGTGTGCCGCATACACCGCAGCAGCACTGAGAACTCGACTATCGCCAGCTCAACTTCCGCTTTCCAAGATGTTTCAGTGTTCCTCTCTCCTTTGATGATGCCAAAAAGGAAGAAGAATACTTTAAAGCGCTAAAGAGATCCTCGAAGGCTGAAAAGGAGGAAGCAAATTGTGAAGGAAAAGACAAATGAGGAAGTGTCAAAACAAAAGAAAGGAAAGTCCGTTGAGGGGGAAGGATCGAAAGATGTGACCTTGATGATTGCACAAACCCCCAACAAGGTATTGTCACAAATGGATATTATCGCAGCAAAAACTCCCCGCGTGACTCGCCACTCCAACACTCTGCTATATCTATGGTCGAAAAGAGAAAGACAATTGAAGCAGGATGGAGGAAGTGGAAGGAAGAATGGATGCCCGGGTTATGAACATCTTGAAACAACATGGAGGCATTCCAAAGAAGCGAGAGACACTTATGCCATCTCGATGTCGGGACCGAGCCACGATCAGTTGATGAATTTAAAATGCTCGCATCTCCGAAGGATACTTTGCAAATATGTCTATGGCTCAAGCTTGGGACTTGTATCTTGGGAAAAGGGTCTCACGTTATGTGAAGAAGGCGATAGCGGAAGACTCACCGTCGATCCTCTGCTGGTCACTCCGCCGGGTCACTCACCGAAAAGAAGAAGACCCCAAGACAATACACGCCCGAGGTAGAGAAAGAAGCGTGGTGGAGGAAGAGGTTTCACTGGGGCCTCCGCCCAAAAACATTGAGTACGTAGATCCGTGCAAGAAAGGAGGGATCTACCGGGCTGTCTTAACCAAGTAGCCAATTTGCAAGTGGCTAAAAGCAATGCTTGAGTATGCGAAAAGAATAGAAGAAGAAAATAAGAGACAAACTAAGCTATGGGAGGAAAGACAAGAGAGATTAAGAAGAGATGAAGTCTGCCTTTAAAGCATATGAAAAGAAAGAAGAAGAAGCTACCGAGATGAGAAAAAGAGAAGAAGACTGTAAGATGACAGAATCGAGGAAGATGAAAGAAGGAGGGCGAAGGAGATGAAGTGTTCTTGTCCACCCCTTCATGTATTTTACTATGTAAATACATACTATGTAAGTCTTCTGCAATAAAGTCTATAAATTCTTTATTTTTTTGTGTAGACAAATGTTTGCTCGATACACCTTGTAAACAAATTGTGTAAAAGAACAAGAATGTTATGATGAATAAAAGGATTGATTCTACGCATACATTCTATGTGAATGCACTATATGTATGTATCTTTGCTATTTACATTTTGAATATTTTAAGTTTTGGCATCATCAAAAAGGGGGAAATTGTTGGGAAATTTATTGTTTAGATTTTGATGAACGCCATGTAAAACTTAGAATAGGAAGTTGGCACCCCAATTGTTGTTGTAAACTCGCATTGTAATAATTAGGGCTGGTCAAGCCGAGTTAAGTCGCCTATGCCCAAACATGCAAGAAGACAACTCGGAGAGTAGAAGGAAGACTCATTGCAAGACATCCGAGTATGGCAAAGAAGAGAAGACGGAACTCGATCAAGGAGCAACTAAGATGTAGCCGAGAGGAGTATCGATCAAGTCAACTCAAGATAAGCCAAGTCTCAAGTTGAAGTGACAAGAGTCATCCAATGATTGGAAGTCGACTCTAAGTCACCTGGGAAAGCAAGAAAATGCAAAAGTCGAGATAATCAAAAACATCCGTTGCACGAGAAATCAAGAGAATTACTTAAACAAGTAATATCTCCATGCTACCTTTCTCGAAGTGCTCGGTCCCAGAAGCGTGCAAAAGGAATAAACCAATGGGAAGCAATACACCGTGTCAGAACTCTGAAAAGCTGAAGAACAATTCATACGAGGAAATGGCAATTGCAAGGACTGCAACAAGACAAGCCAACGATCACAAGTGACTTTCAAAAATAAGCCTATCTCTTCAACGGGCAGATTTTTTGAAAGATCACTATAAAAGGCTGAGGAATAACTCTGAGAAAAGGTTACGTAGACTACAGAGGTTACCTAGACCATACAAGCAAGAAAGAAACATTTTGTAACCTGAAATATTCTCAAGTTATTAAACGCTCAATCCTCAAGCCTACATTACGAAGAACATCAATCCAACACTCACCTGTGAAGGAAAGATAACTTCAATCAGTTGAAGAGGAAACTACTGAAGAATAAAGGGGTCTATATTCCACGAAGGATTGTAGGAAGGTTCAAGGTCGAACCAAGTCTTGAGCTTTTGGAGGGCTTCGTGATCAAATCCAAAGAGCTTGAGCAAGTGGGTTGTAGTAGCAAGGCAAACGCTGTGAAGAAGCCGAGTCGTTTAAGCCACCGAGTGATCAAGGCGTCTCGGATCGAGTCCCAAAGGATCAAGTCATCTGTGTGATCAAGACTTGTATCCGGATCTGTTACCACTTTATATATCGATCAATACCTAGTGGATTCCTCCGGGAGTTGGAGAAGAGAGGAGTAGAAGAATTACCCCATCTTCGAACCTCTATAAAAACTTATCGTGTCATTTACATTTTAGCACTTTAATTCCTGCATCATATTTGTTTAATTCTCACGACATATTTGCTATCCATTAGATAATTTCTAAGTAATAAATCAAGCTTTAAATCTCTACTAAACCAATCTTAAGGGTGTTAAGTCTTCCAAAAAAACAAACCACAATTGAGCTAATTCGGTCTTAACGGATGAGTTATTCTATCAACAGCTCAATCGAGTCTGGAGTGACTAACTCTACTGATTAACTAAATTGGTCATCCCACCTAGGACACAACTGTGTAGTATCAACTCGAACTTTTAAAAAGACTAAATCGAAAATTTGGTAAGGTTTATTCAACCCCCCTTCTAAACCTTACATTCACACCCCTTGGGACCTACAGTGTGTCCCTAGATTGGGACAAATCGTGTCCCAGCAAAACAAAGACGGGCAAGGCGTTGCCAAATTCTTGGGCTAAAGCCCCACGAGAAAAAACCTATGGTCCGATCGAAAGGCTCGATGGAAAGTGAGGGTGAAGCACAATATGGATGCCATCGAGGAGAAAACTATAAGTGTTACGACGACCATCATGAAGCACATTATGGTCAAATTGCCAGTGGCGACCCAAAAGAATATGAGTACTTGGTACTAATTGAGAAAGACAAAAAAATACGGTGATCAACAGTGATGGTATTACCCCGTTGCAACCAAGCAAGCTGGTATGGTTTTGGGTGGGATTCCGTTGCCAAGAACAACTTGGTAACAACATCATGTGCAATAACATTCTCGCAAGACCCACTATCAATAATAAATTAGCAAATTTTACCATTCACAGTACATGAAGACTCAAACAGATTATGGCGTTGAATGTCCAACTCACCTTCACGTGGCGTGAAGAATATGTGACGAAGAACAAGAACGGGACCAACGTCCCCCAAATAATGCTCTTCAACGATCTGGTCCATGCCATCTGAGTCAAAAACGGGCAGCCCATCATAAGGGGTTGTTAGGAAATTTATTTGTTAGATTTTGATGATACCATGTAAAACTTAAACTATGAAGTTTGCACCCCATTTTCCTTGTATTTTGTATTATAATAGATAGGGCGGGAAGAGTAGAGTCAAGTGAGCTATGCCAAGGAATACAAGAAGTCAACTGCGGACTTTGTGAAGACTCTGCTGTGTGTCAGCTGAGTAATATCATGAAGGAAGTCAAGGACTTGACTGAAGGAGAGTCAGCTGGGGGAGAAGTGTCAACCAAGTCAACTCAAGAAGCCAAGTCTCAAGTTGAAGTAACAGTTGAGTTATCCAATGATTGGAGCTGACTCAAGTCACCTGGGGTATAGACAGCAGTCTAGTCAAGACAATTGACTTAGATTCGTTGATTAAAGTCAAGAATATTACTCAATATAGTAATATGTCAAAACTGTCAGGTCTAAAGTGTTAGTCCCAAAATTATGCAAAAGGAATGAACCAATGGGAAACACTACACCTTGTGTTAGGAACCTGCAATACTGCGAAGACATTTAATACGAGGAAAGGTCAACATCAAGGATTGCAGACCAAGACAAGACAAGCCAACGAACACAAAATGACATTTGAAATTAGCCTATCTCTTCTACGGGCAAAATTTCAAAAGTACACTATAAAAGGCTGAGGAAGTTATTGAGAAGAGGTAACCTGAACCACAAATAAGCAAAGCATTATTCAAGCATTTAACCTGCAATATTCTCATAGACACTCAAGCAATTCCTCAAGCCTGAAACTCGAAGGAAATTGATCCAACACAAGTTGTGAAGGAAAGACAACTTGAAATCTGTTGAAGAGGAAACTTATGAAGAAACCAAAGGGGTCTACTTTCCAAGTCAGGATTGTAGAAAGGTTCCAGGTCGAACCACTATCATGTTTGTTGGAGCTTCATGATCAAATCCAAGAACTTGAGAAGTGAGCTGAAGTAGCAAGGCAACTGCCCTGTGAAGAAGCTGAGTCGCAAGAGAAGCCAGATGTGTGATCAAGGTTGTCTCCAGACTGTTCACCATTTGTAAACTGATCTGTTAAATAGTAGATTCCTCCAGGAGTTGGAGAAGAGAGGATTAGAAGAATTACCACATCTTCGAACCTCTATAAAATATTTGTGTCATTTACTTTCAGCAAACATACTTTCCTGCATATTTACTTTATATCTGCTGTTAAGTATTATATTTGATATCCAACTGATAAATAACTAAGTTTTAAAAATCAAGTGTTAAAAACAAGCTTAAAACTAAACAAAGGGTGTTAAGTCTTCCGCTGTTAAAAACCAATCAGCCAAGTTAAGTATTTGGCTTGAGCAACCGAGTTATAATATCAACAGCTCTATCGAGTCTGTTTAGTGGGTAAGTTAGCTGAAAAGCTAACCTAGCTGTCCATCAAGGACACAATTGTTTGAGTCAACTCTGTTGAATAATTTTAAAAGGACTAAATCGAAAATTTGGTAAGGTTTATTCAACCCCCTTCTAAACTTTACTTCACACCCCTTGGGACCTACAAGTGGTATCAGAGCGGTTGGTTCATTGAGCCTTCTGCATTGGTTACTGAACTAGATCTCTATCTTTTCAAAAAGTTTTTAAACACTTGTGTTTCAAAGTCTTTCACTTTTAAGCAAAGTTATTATCATGGAAGCAAATCTAACGCGTATCCCTATGTTCTCTGTTGAAGAATTTGATGAATGGAAAATTCATATACAGGCTCATCTATCTGCATTACATGTTGAAATGTGGCTTGTGATAGAGGATGGGCCACTGCAAATACTAAAAGTGAACACGACTGTAAGAAGAGTAGCTGCAGCTGAAGGAGAAGAAGCTGCTGCTGAAGCAAGACCAGTCATGGTTGAGAAAACTAGGAATGAGTGGACAAATGATGATAGAAAGAGATACAACTTGGACAATGTGGCTAAGGATATTCTTTACAAGATATTGGACAAAGCCATGTTCAATAAGGTTAAATATTGCAAATCAGCCAAAGAGATTTGGGAAAAGCTAACTTTAATTTGTGAAGGATCAGAGCAAATTAATGAAAATAAACTATCTGTTGTTGTTCAAAATTTGAAAATTTCAAAATACTTGTAGGTGAAACTCTGGATCAGCTGGATGCCAGTGTTGGGAAATTTATTTTGTAGATTTTGATGATACCATGTAAAACTTAAACTAGAAAGTTGGCACCCCATTTTCCTTGTAATTTACATTGTAATAGATAGGGCTGGAAAAACTGAGTCAACTCAGCTACGCTTAGAAATACAGGAAGTCAACTGAAGACTAAAGTGAAGACTCCGCTTTGAGACAGCTGAGTATGGCAAGGAAGGAGAGTCAAGAACTCGACTGAAGGTGTATCACCAGAATCACCAGTATGACGAGTCATTTAAGTCAACTCAAGAAGCCAAGTCTCAAGTTGAAGTGACAGATGAGTCATCCAAAGATTGGAAGCTAACTCAAGTCACCTGGGGTATAAAAGACTGCAGTCAAGTCAAGACAACTGAATGAGATCCGTTGATGAAAGTCAAGAATGTTACTCAGAATGGTAACATGTGTCAGTTGTCAGAGATAAAATGTTAGTTCAAGTTGTGTGCAAAAGGAACAAACCAATGGGAAGCACTGCACCAAGTGTCAGAGACGCTGCAATGCTGCAAGACATTAAATACGAGGAAATGTCAACATCAAGGACTGCAACAAGACAAGCCAACGAACACAAGTGACTTTTGAAATTAGCCTATCTCTTCAACGGGCAAAATTTCAAAAGTTCACTATAAAAGGCTGAGGAAATTCATTGAGAAAAGGTTACCTGGACCTTGCACACCTGAGAAATCAAGCATTATTCAAGCTATTAACCTGTAAATATTCTCAAATATATTCAAGCAAATCCTCAAGCCTGAAACTCGAAGAAAATTGATCCAACACAAGCTATGAAGGAAAGACAACTTCAAATCTGTTGAAGAAGAAACTTTTGAAGAATCAAAAGGGGTCTACTTTCCAAGGAGGATTGTAGGAAGGTTCAAGGTGAACCAAGATCAAGTTATTGGAGGGCTTCGTGATCAAATCCAAGAGCTTGAGAAAGTGAGTCAAGTAGCAAAGCAAACCTACCCTATGAAGAAGGTTAGTCGCAAGAGAAAGCCACTTGTGTGACCAATGTCTTTGTCTCTAGATTGTTCACCACTTTGTAAACTGATCTGTTACTTAGTGGATTCCTCCAGGCGTTTGAGAAGAGAGGGTTAGAAAAATTACCCTATCTTCGAACCTCTATAAAAATTAACTGTGTCATTTATTTTTCAGCTAATTTATATTTCTGCATACTTACATCATATCTGATGATAAACTCATATTTGCTATCCAACTGATTAATAACCAAGTACTAAAACCAAGTGTTAAAACAAGCTTAAAACAATTCAAAGGGTGTTAAGTCTTCCGCTGATAAAACCAATACAGCCAAGTTAAAGTATAGGTCAAACAAGCAAGTTACTCTATCAACAACTCTATCGAGTCTGTTGAGTGGCTAACTCAACTGAATAACCAACTTAGCTGTCCCTGAAGGACACAACTGTTTGAGTTAACTCTGTAATAATTTAAAAGGACTAAAATTTAAAAGTTGGTAAGGTTTATTCAACCCCCCTTTCTAAACCTTACTCACAACCCTTGGGACCTACAAGTGGTATCAGAGCGGTTGGTTCATTCAGCCTTCCACACTGGTTACTAAACTAGATCTTTATCTTTTCAAAAAGGTTTAAAACACTTGCATTTTCAAAATCTTTCATTTTTAGCAAAGTTATTATCATGGAAGCAAATTTGACACGCATTCCTATGTTCACTGTTGAAGAATTTGATGATTGGAAAATTCGTATGCAGGCTAAACTATCTGCTTTACACGATGAAATGTGGCTTGTGATAGAAGATGGGCCACTACAAATATTGAAAGTGAACACGGCTGTAAGAAGAGCAGCTGCAGCTAAAGGAGAAGAAGCTGCTGCTGAAGAAAGACCAGCCATGGTTGAAAAACCAAGGACTGAGTGGACAAATGATGATAGGAAGAGATACAACTTGGATAATGTGGCCAAGGACATACTTTACAAGGCGTTGGACAAAGCAATATTCATTAAAGTCAAATCCTGCAAAACAACAAAAGAAATCTGGAATAAGCTAGCTTTAATTTGTGAAGGATCAGAGCAAATTAAAGAAAATAAATTGTCTGTTGCTATGTCCAAAAATTTGAAAATTTTAAAATGTTTGCAGGTGAATCTATGGACCAGCTAGATGCCAGATTCACTGAGATCACATATGAGCTTTCAGCTCTTGGGAAGGAATACACACAAAAGGAAATGTGTATGAAGATCTCAAGGAGCCTTCCAGCTGAATGGGAAATGAAGACTATAGCCCTGAGACATTCCATGGACCTCTCAAAAACATCCAACCATTTCTCAGACCTCAAAGCCTACGAGTTTGAGCTGAAAAGAAAAGAGCAAGAGGAGACAGTTGTACCCAAGACATCTGCACTGGTAGTCACGGATGGAAAGAGAGCTGAACCAAAGGAAGCCATAGACTAGGAGGAGATTGCCCTAATGGTTAAAAGATTCAACAAGTTCTTCAATAAGAACTATAAAAGAAACATGGGTGAAGCCTCCAGGAGACTTTCAGCTTCCTCTAAATCAAGGGAAGATAGGCCACCTAAGAGAGCTGAGCATCAAAGGGTAGAATATCAGAGAGCTGATAACCCAAGAACAGAAAGAGCTGATCAAAGAGCTGAGAACCTGTGTTGGAACTGCAGACAGCCAGGACATTTTGCAGTTGATTGTTCCTATCCACCAGTTAACAAATATAGAAATGAGAAGAAAGAAAAGTCTTCAGAGAAAGAAGACAGGAAAAGAAGAAAGCCATGTTGGCTGCTGAGACTGCTGAGACATCTAAGTCTAAAAAGCGTGAGACTCAAAAGAGTAGTGAAGCTGACTACTCAAGTGATTCTGAAGAAGAAGCCATGATCTACTTTATGGCTAAAGAACAAGATCAACCAGACCAAGAAAATGAGGTACACTCTAACTCATCTCATTCAGATTCAAGTGATAGTGATTGTGATACACACACTTCATCACCCACCGATCTTTATGATTCATTAGGCAAAATGATGAAAGATTTTGAGCACATTAAATCCTCACACACACTTCTAAATGAGGAAAACAACCAGCTCAAAAGCCAAAACTCACAACTGACTAAGGAGCTGAGTACTCTAAGTCACATAGCTGATGAGAACACAAAGCTGAAGGCTGAAAATGCCAAAATGAAAGCAGAGATAGCTGCTATAGAAAAGAGAAAAAAAAGACCTAATAAATGTGATTGCCTCATTTACAAAGGCATCCAAATATTTGGATGATCTTATCATGAGTCAAAAAGAATGTGGAGATAAGACAGGCATATGATTCAATTCCTTTGTGCAGAGTCAAACTCCAAGAGTTATTTTGGAAAAAGGATCTTCAAGCAATGAAGCATCTCAAAAATCCAAAACATCAAATGTTGCACCCACATTCACTCCTAAGCACAATCACAAATAAACTGGCCTTGGATATAAAGGGAAAGGAAAACAGCCAGTTGAGTATGCTGAGAGGACAACTGAGAAGAAATCCAACAGAGTTCCTCAACAAACTCCAAACAGAAAATACTCTGTTAGAAGCAAACATAACTACCATAAACCCCAGAAATTTCATCAGAGAAATATATATGATTTAAATGGTACAAACTACCCAAACCAAGCTGATTGGAATAATGTGAAATATCAGCAAAGACCAATGGAATACAAGCCTAAATGGCAAATACCTAAACCTCAACAAAGGTAATTCCAAAGGGAAAAGAGCTATTATCAGCACACATAGGCACCCAGACACTACACTCAGAAATATCACAACAATCCCAAGAAAGCAATTGCTAAAACACACACACATGCATATAGACAAAAGAGACAGCTGTATGAACCTAAAACCCCCAAGAAATTTGCAAATGTGTACTATGATTATGGCACTGATAGATGGCGACCTCTTAGAGTCAAGTCCTTTGGCTATAGGTTGGTTGGATCATCTTATAGCACTAACCCCTCAGACCCAGGCAACTATGGGTACCTAAAAACTAATTTCCTTGATTGCGGTTCAAGGAACAAATGAAAGTGCCAAGGAACCTGGTACATGGATAGTGGTTGTTCCAGACATATGACAGGAAACAAGAAAAACCTGTTAAGATTCAAGGAGATTAGAGGCGCAAAAGTCATATTTGGAGGAAATGAAGCTCCAGGGGAAATCAAAGGCACATGATCTATCAAGAAGAATGGATTGGAAATCACAGATGTTGCTTATGTTGAAGGTTTCAACTTCAACCTTCTAAGCATCAGCCAACTCTGTGACAAGGGCTACAATGTTGGATTCAATATGGGAGTGTGCCAGATCAAAGATGCTGAATCAAATAAAATAGTGCTGGAAGGATCAAGACAGAAGAATATGTATGTGGTAGATTGGTCTACTGCCACACCAAGCACCTGTCTGTTAGCAAAGAGCACAACCGAATCAAATTGGCTATGGCACAAGAAGCTGAGTCATCTGAACTTCAAGACAATCAACAAGCTTGCAAGGAGTCATCTTGTGGAAGGATTGCAAGATTCAGTGTACAAGAAAGAAAGCGTCTGTGATGCATGCCAGATGGGAAAGCAAATAAAATCTTCATTCAAGGACAAGCTAAGTCATTCTTCAATAAGGATATTACATCTGTTGCATATGGATCTACTTGGTCCAGTTGAACCAACCATCATAAGTGGAAAGAAATACAACTTAGTGGTGGTAGATGATTATTCATGATATAAATGGAAAATCTTCATGTGTAAAAAGAAGGAAACTTTGCAGAAGTTACCTCAGCTGATGAAAAGAGTTCAAAATGAAAAGAGCCAAACCATTATAAAGATAAGGTATGATAGAGGAACTGAGTTTGTCAACGGGATAATTACTCAGTATTGTGTTGAAAATGGTATTGCTCCTGAGTTATCTGCAGTAAGAACTCCACAGCAGAATGGAGTAGCTGAAAGAAGGAACATGACTCTCAAGGAAGTTGCAAGGACCATGTTAGCTAAAGCTGGATTGCCTAAGAGATTTTGGGCTGAAGCCATTAACACAGCATGCTATACTCAAAATAGATGCATGATTAACAGGTAATTAACCAAGACTCCCTATGAGATTTGGACAGGGAGAAAGCCAAATGTTGGGTACTTCAGGATATTTGGATGTAAATGTTTCATCCATAACAATGGCAAGGATAATTTGAAGGTTTTTGATGCTAAAGCTGATGAAGGTATCTTTTTGGGATACTCAGCTGAGAGCAAAGCCTATAGAGTGTTGAACAAGAGGACTATGGTCACAGAAGAGTCTATCCATGTGGTTTTTGATGAACCTATTGTAAATGGAGAAGACATTGAAGAGTTAGCTGACAAGATGAATCAGCCAACTATGCAGAAGAGTCCTTATGTTGAAGCTGAGGTAAGAGCAATCAACACAGATGAAGATGAGATAGCTGAATCTCAAAGACAACTGGAAAGTCTACAACTGAATGAAGATGAAAGAGTTGTTCAAGACAACTTAGCTGCGAGACGGCTGAATCCAGCTGACTTGCTCCAACCTGATGTGAGATGGCTGAGAGACCATCCACCAGAGTTAGTTATTGGAGATGTAAGAGATGGCATAAGAATCAGATCCAGAGCACATCATGAAACAATGTTTACCTATTTTATTTCCCAAATAGAGCCAAACGATGTGTCTCAAGCATTGGATTCAAGCCATGCAAGAAGAGCTGAATCAATTTGAAAGAAACAAGGTATGGGAATTGGTGCAGAGGCCAACTCATCAAAATTTTATTGGCACAAAATGGGTTTTCAGAAACAAGATGAATGAGGAAGGATCTGTGGTGAGAAACAAAGCAAGATTGGTAGCCAAAGGGTATTGCCAAGAAGAGGATATAAATTTTGATGATACCTTTTCTTCTGTTGCAAGATTGGAAGCAATAAGGATGTTTCTTGCCTATGCTGCACATAAGAACTTCACTGTGTATAAATGGATGTGAAGAGTGCATTGGTAAATTGACTATTAGAGGAAGAAGTCTATGTTGAACAACCTCCAGGTTTTGAGCAGAAGACTATTAGAGATAAGGTGTACAAGCTCAAGAAAGCATTATATGGATTGAAACAGGCACCAAGAGCATGGTATGATACATTGTCTCAATTTCTAACTGACAATGGATTCACCAAAGGCAAAGTGGACAGAACACTCTTCAGAATTCAAGATGGAAAGAGTATACTGCTTGTTCAAATATATGTGGATGACATCATATTTGGATCCACAAATAAAGAGCTGTGTGATAAGTTCTCAAACCTCATGCAAGATAAATTTGAGATGAGCATGATGGGAGAGCTGACTTTCTTTCTAGGACTTCAAGTCAAGCAATTGAAGGATGGAACCTTCATAAGTCAAACAAAATACACCAGAGATTTAATTAAGAAATTTGGTATGAAAGATAAGTCTTCTGTGAAAATACCAATGAACACATCGGTCAAGATGGACATGGATGCAGATGGAAAGTCTGTAGATCAAACCATATATAGAGCACTTATTGGATCATTGCTCTACTTAACAGCCAACAGGCCAGACATCACCTTTGCAGTAGATGTATGTGCAAGATTTCAATCTGCACCAAAGGAGAGCCACGTGACTGCAGCTAAGAGAATCCTAAGGTATTTGAAGGGATTCCGGAAGTTGGATTATGGTATTCAAAGGAAGGTGGATTCAAGTTTATTGGTTACTCAGACTCAGACTATGCTGGATGTACAGAAAGAGTACTTCAGGTACATGTCAAATGCTTGGAAATAGATTAGTTTCCTGGTTTAGCAAGAAGCAAAATTCAATATCCACATCCACAAAGCAGTACATAGTCTGCGGCAAAATTGTTGTGTCCAAGTCTTATGGATGAGACAACAACCGAGAGACTACGAGATTGAAGAAAAGAGATTCCAATTATGTGTGATAACACTAGTGCTATTGCAATCACTCAGAATCTTGTGTTGCATTCAAGAACAAAGCACATTGATGACAGATATCATTTTATAAGAGATCATGTTGAAAAGAAAGATATCACTTTGGAATATATCTCAACTGATAAGCAGTTAGCTCACATATTCACCAAACCCCTATGTGAGTCAAGATTTGAAGAGGTTAAGAATGAGCTGGGGTTAATTGAGCTGAGTTAACACTCAGAAGACTCAATCAGTAGAGATAGTCGATGAGAAAATGAGAAAAGAAGAAGTTTCACAAATCAGCCAAGTGAAACAACCATATCGGAAAGTCACCAGACGAGTTAGGCGATAAATTTGAGTCACTTAATGAAAAGAGAGAAGTAGAGTTAAGTCATATTTGATATAAGCTGAGTCATTTATGAACTAAGTGACAAAAACATAGTCGTTTTAAATGAGCGGGAATGTTTTTAAGGATGACATCAGCGTAATAATGATGGGTACAGTAAAAAGCTGCACAATAAGCATATGATTGGATATAAATGCTGCCGCATTAAATACGAGGAATTAAATGTGGTTTGACGTCTTAATCTGAGCCGTTGATCTCGATCAAAAATTCAAGTCCGAAGACATGTCTTTATAACCCTTATATATACGGTTTTCAGTCTTCTCTCTCCCCTACTGAAACTGTTCATCTTCAAAGCAAAGGCAAAGCAAGTTTTTTTTCTCTAGGAAACCCTAAGTATTCTTAAGCAAGTTATTCAGTTTTTAATTGGTAAAACTCTCTGAAAATGGCACCAAAGATCGACTATGTCAAGCTCTCCAAACAAATACACTCAGGATCATCAGTTGACTTCGAAGGAATGGTGAAGCAGGGTTCTGATGAAACCCTTGTTCTGAAAATCGCTGAGATGCTAGAAAAGTCAGGTCTCAAGGCTTTTCTAACCATGGAGTATTCCCACACCTACCTTGAGGAGGTAATGATGTTCTATGTCAACGCGGAGGTGCAGGACATCATAATAAGTGCTAAGGACCTTGCTGAGCACTGCTTGTTGTCATCGGAAGGCATAAATGAGATACATGAAGCTGATGTAGACTTGGCTGCTGCATGGAAAGAAGTAGCCAAACCTGAGTGTGCTGCTAAGGTAGTCTACACAGCTGACAAGAAATTGCTGAAGGACGACTATCATAAGCTGATGGATGTCGTATCCAAGTGTGTAGATATGAAGTTTGGCAGCTTTAACCAGCTGTCAAAGATTAAGTTGATCGTCATGGCTGCGATCATGCAGGGCAAGAAGGTTAACTGGGCTGAGTTCGTATACATCAGACTCTGCCAGAATGTGATGAACAAGACCTTTAAGGAGGATGGATCCTTTGGAGGATCACTTGGATATGGTCTTGTAATTGGTCACTTGCTGGAAAGTGAAAAGTGTTGCCCTTCGCCATGGCAAACCGTTTCACGTGAATAAGAGGATGTTCCGGGCAAACCTCTCAGGTGTCCAGAAGAGAGTTCATGCGAAGAGAGCTGATACAAGTGAGGGGAATAAGCTGACCCCGAAGACACAGCTGCTACCCCTCCTCCAAAGAAGAAAGCTGCCCCTGCAGCTACGAAGAAGAAGGCTGCCCCTCTAGCAAATAAAAAGGATGCACCTGCCCCTGCAGCCGAGTCTCCTTCCCCTGCAGCAGAGGCTAAGAAGGAATCACAAATACATTCTCCAGCCATAAGGAAGAAGAGGACTGCCAAGACGAGAAAGACAGCTCCCTCCAAGAAAAACCCAACAGTGTTCACTGTTGATGAACCAGAGGATATTGAACCAAAAGTTCCTCTGAGGAAGAAGAGATTGTTCAAGCGATCTGAGCTTGAGAAGAAAAAGGCTGAATCTTCTACCGACCCAGCAAAAGAAGTTGAGACTGCTGACACTCAGGAAGAGCAGTCTCCTGAAGTAATTGATGAATCGACTAAGTCTGCTGATGATGTGTAGTAGATATCATCCGAAGACACAGCTGTATGAGAAACAACTGAGGGAAGTAAACCAGCAGAGACAACGAAACCTTCAGTTGAAAAGGTTGTCTCTCCACCTGCTACTGATGCTTTTGAAGGCGAGGAGAAGCAGAATCTCTTACCTTCAATTCCTGAAAAAGGAGGACAAGAAGACGAGGATGATGACGACGATATAATCATGTACTCTCCACTGTATCCAGACATCTAGAGACACCTACGAGAGTGGAAGACATGGAAACTTGATCACTCAAGGGTGCAGTTCGCTCACCCTTAGTTCATTGATGAAGAAGAGGAATTGCTACGATTTCTCGGAGTTAACACTGTGCTACATGCTCTTGATGAGGAAAACTGCATGGATATTCTTCACATCACCAGGGAGAAAGAAAACGAAAAAGCATCCGAGGAAGCACAAACACTTGAGAAAGCCAAGATGTGTGAGTTTACTGGTTCTCATCACACTCATACACATCTCGATGTGTTCTCGGAAAGTGATGAAGATATGGATCCCATTGCTGCAGCAGAGAAGTCGAAATGCAAAGAGGCTCGAGGGAATCCATGCTAATGCAAGAACATCAATTGGTTGAAGGACCAGGAGAGTCTTCTCAATCTCTCCTGCAGACCGATCCTCTGAGAGTGGCACAACACATTGCCTCAGTCGTTGTTGTTGCCACGTCCCCTGTACAATCGGAGGATGGATCCAAGGGCATTGGCGATGACACTGGGATTTTGGACACCCAAGTCAAGCCAACCCTTGAAGAAGGTGTTCTACCACCTGCCCCTGTGGCTGAGCACTCAAAGGAAAAGGCCACGAGTCAGGAGTAGAGTGACCCCAATGTTAGTCACTCAACTGGTGCTTCAGCTGAGGGGAAAGCTCTCTCCACCACAGCAGGGTTGGAGGATGCAGTGGAAGACTCCAACTTGAATAAAGAAGGCAAAGTGGAAAAAGAAAAAGAACCGCAACAGAGTGACATTGACAAGGCTCGGACAGTTGAGTCTGTCCCAGAAGTGTCAACTGCTTTGAAGGCTAATACCACTATTTTTACAGTCGAGGCACAGGATGGAGATGCCCTGGGAGTTAACACTCTGGGCAGTGAAAGTGCAATCCAAGGAGTTGAGAATCCTATGGATGCCATGGTCGAAGACCCTAAGACAAACAAGCGATCGTCGAAGACCCTAAGACATTGAAACTGTCGAAGGGAACACTGAAGGCCTCGCAGCAGTTGAGTCTGCTGGAGGTATTGAAGACCTAAGGGAGGTTGAGACTTCCCTAGGTAAGGGTCAAGAAATACAGAACATTCCTCCAGTTCAAAGCGCCCGAAATATAACAGAGATAAGTGCACTTTATGACTCCCGAGAACCTTGATGTATCATTCTTGGGGTCAGAAGATAAAGTTGAGTCCACTCCGATTGCAGATCCTAAGGACCCAGCTGAGGATGTTCTCAAAACAAAGATCCAACTAAGTGACAAAGTGGCTCGTCAAAAATTTAACTTCGATGATGAGCCAAGCCCACAGGTCTCATCATCATCCGATGACGCTGATGATGCAATAGAGGAACATGTACTTCATTTAGAAAAATCTACTGAGACCGAAGATGTTTGTTAAGACAATGAGGCTCGATCACCGGGCAAAGCAAATCCCAAAGCCCCAAACCGAAAACCGAGTTGCATCGCACAAGATCTCATAGCGCAGCAGCAAATGACTACACCAACTCCATCACGCGAGCACAAACCTGGCAAACCATCCCATATGTGTGCGATGATGCCTTTCGAGATGATTTTCCTTTCACACAAATCCTACCAGAGTTAGAAGAAGAGACCACTGCTCAATAGCGAAGATTCACTGTAAGAGAAAATCCAATCGTCCCGCACCGACACCATTGTTCCAAATAAATTCGACTTTGATAAAGAGTGGCCTGCAATGAATCAAGTGAGACAAATGAGATTCGTGAGGTCTTCAAGAAAATCTGTGAAGAGATTGAGAAGATTGAAAGACTGGACAAAAGTGATGCTACCTTCACAAATTCTTGAGAGGGATAGTAGTAAGGATCAGGGAATGGTCTCAGCAGCAATCTGCCATGCAACTCAAACAAGTTCATTATTTCAGAGCATTATATGGAAGAATGCTCGCCTGGATGGCTGACAATGCTGATATCAAACAAAGGATGCAGGCTTACATAGAAAGGCTACACAAGTCTCACAAGACTAAAATGGAGCTGCTGCAAGAATTTCAAAGAAAAGAAATTTTGAGAACAAAATGAATGACAAATTCAGCCTACTCATAGCTGAAATGAAGTTGGTGGCGGCCAAGTCCAAGGCAACTCGCTCAGAATTTCAAGCAGCTTATGCAACAACTGACTCCAAATAGAATTCAACTCGAGCAGACTCGACTTCATGCTCGCAGGCATGTTCCTAGGGTCCCTCTTTCCTTTGATGATGCCAAAAAGGGGGAAGAGGAGTCCCTAAGGAAATTTAAAGAAGAAAATTTTAAAGAATCTGCAGCTGAGAAGAAGGGAAAAGCAGCTGAGGGGGAACGTTCGAAAGATCTTACCTTAATGATAGCTGAAACCCTTCAGTAGGGTCAAATTATTGCCTCCATCATGAGCAAACTCCCCGTAACCCTACCCATTGAGAACTCTCTGTGCCAATGTCGGAGAAAAGAAGAATCATTGAAGCAGGGATTGAGGAGTTTTCCGAAAAGCAGGATGCCCGCGTTCAAGAATGGCTGAAATAGTATGGTGGTATTCCAGCAGGGAGGGATCAAGATGCTGACCCTAACAATGGATCTGAGCCTAGATAAGTTGAAGAATTCAAAACGCTCGAATCCGAAGGCTATTTCCAAGGAATGTCACTATCCCAAGCCTGGGATCTGTACTAGGAGAAAGGTTTTAGATTGTGTGAAGAAGTTTAAAGCAATGGACTTCCAACGATCGACTCGGTACTAGTAAGCGTAAAACTCATGTTCAAGACACACCCGGAAGGAAGAGGAAGAAATGGTGGTGGACGAGGTTTCCGACCTCGACCACAACCCAAGAATATTAAATATGTAGACCATGGGAAGAAATGAATGATCTACTGGGCTGGGTATGATGAAACGGCCAATCTCGAAGTGGCAAGAAAGAATGCAGAGGCGGTAAGAAGACAAGAAGAAGAGAACGAAAGGCAAACACAACAATGACTCGAGAGGAAGCGGAGGGATGATGCTTCTAAAAGAGCTTATGAAAAAAAGCAGAGAGCTACAGAAGAAGAAATTAAAAGAAAGAGACCTGATGACTCCGAAAGAGCTGAAGAAGAAAGAAAGAGGCATCGAAGGCATTGAAGTGTTGATGCGAACCCCTTCATGTATATTACTTATGTAAATACATCTTTGTAAGTCATCTGTAATACTTAGTGATTTTCCCTGTAATTTTTCACATTGTATTTACTCTGGTATCTTAGCATAGATATGTGTTGCTTTGATAAAGAATTCTATGATACCGTTCGTAAAACGCTATGTAAAGGACAAGAATGCTATGATCAATAAAACGATCTATTCAAGCATACATTCTTTGTTACTGCATTGTCTGTATGTATCATTGTTGTTTACATCTTGTTGAATGTTTTTAAGTTTTGGCATCATCAAAAAGGGGAAATTGTTGGGAAATTTATTTTTTAGATTTTGATGATACCAACTTGAAAGTTGGCACCCCATTTTCCTTGTAATTTACAATGTAGTAAAGTGTATGTGATGGATGCTAGATGAGAAAGCAAATAAAGTCTTCATTCAAGGATAAGCCAAGTCCTTCTTCAACAAGGATATTACATTTGTTGCATATGGATTTATTTGGTCCAGTAGAGCCAGCTAGCATAAGTGGAAAGAAATACACCTTAGTGGTGGTGGATGATTATTCAAGATATACATGGACAATTTTCATGTGTAAAAAGAAGGAAACTTTGCAGAAATTACCTCAGCTGATGAAAATAGTTCAAAATGAGAAGAGCTAAACCATTATAAAAATAAGATCTGACGGGGGAACTGAGTTTGTCAATAGGATAATAAATCAGTATTGTGTTGAAAATGATATTGTTCATAAGTTATCAGCTGCAAAGACGACACAACATAATGGAGTAGCTGAAAGAAGGAACAGAACCCTCAAGGAAGCTGCAAGGACCATGTTAGCTGAAGCTGGGTTGCCTAAGAGATTTTAGGCTGAAGCTATAAATACTGCATGCTATACTCAAAATAGATGCCGATCAACAGACAATTGACCAAGACTCCCTATGAGATTTGGACAGGGAGAAAGCCAAATGTTGGATATTTCAGAATATTTGGATGTAAATGCTTCATCCATAATAAATGCAAAGATAATTTGAAGGCTTTTAATGATAAAGTTGATAAAGGTATCTTTTTGGGATACTCAGCTGAGAGTAAAGCCTATGGAGTGATGGACAAGAGGACTAAGGTTACAGAAGAGTCTATCCATGTGGTTTTTGATGAATTTAGTGTGAGTGGAGAAGACATTGAAGAGTTAGCTGATAAGCTAAATCATCCAACTATACAGAAGAGTCCTTATGTTGAAGCTAAAGTAAGAGCACTCAACCCAGATGAAGATGAGATAGCTGAATCTCAAAGACAGCTGGAAAGTCTAAAGCTGAATGAAGATGAAAAAGTTGTCCAGGACAACTTAGCTGCGAGACTCCAACCTGGTGTAAGATGGCTGAGAGACCATCCACCAGAGTTAGTCACTGGAGATGTTAGAGATGGCATAAGAACCATATCCAGAGCACAACAAGAAGCTATGTTAACTTGTTTTATTTCCTAGATAGAGCCTAAAGATGTGTCTCAAGCATTGGATGACACACGTTGGATTCAGGCCATGCAAGAATAGATGAATCAGTTTGAAACAAACAAAGTATGAGAATTTGTGTAAAGGCCAACCCATCAAAATGTTATTGGTTACAAAATGGGTTTTCAGAAACAAAATGAATGAGGAAGGATCTGTTGTAAGGAACAAAGCAAAATTGGTAGCCAAAGGGTATTGCCAAGAAGAGGGTATAGATTTTGATGAAACCTTTGCTCCTGTTGCAAGATTGGAAGCAATAACGATGTTTTTTGCTTATGCTACACATAAGAACTTCACTGTGTATCAAATGGATGTGAAGAGTGCATTTCTAAATGGACTGTTAGAGGAAGAAGTCTATGTTGAACAACCTCCAGGTTTTGAGCAAAAAACTTTTGGAGATAAGGTCTACAAGCTCAAGAAAGTATTTTATGGATTGAATCAAGCACCAAGAGCATGGTATGATACATTGTCTCGATTTCTAACTGACAATAGATTCACCAAAGGCAAAGTCGATAAAACACTCTCCAGGATTCATGATGGAGAGAGTATCTTTGTTGTTCAAATATATGTGGATGACATCATTTTTGGCTCCACAAATAAAGAGCTGCGTGACAAGTTCTCAAACCTCATGCAAGGCAAATTTGAGATGAGCATGATGGGAGAGCTGACCTTCTTCCTAGGACTTCAAGTCAAACAATTGAAGGATGGAACATTCATAAGCCAAACAAAATATACCAGAGATTTGATGAAGAAATTTGGTATGGAAGAGAAGTCTTCTGTGAAAATTCCAATGAATACTTCAGTCAAGATGGACATGGATGCAGATGGCAAAGTTGTTGATCAAACCAGATATAGAGCTTTTATTGGATCTTTGCTCTATCTAAAATCAAGTAGGCCAAATATCACCTTTGCAGTAGGTGTATGTGCAAGATTTCAATCTGCACCAAAGGAGAGCCACATGACTGCAGCTAAGAGAATCCTAAGATATTTGAAGGGATGCCAGGAAGTCGGCTTATGGTATCCAAAGGAAGATGGATTCAAGCTGATTTGATACTTAGACTCAGACTATGCTGGATGTAGAGTTCACAGGAAGAGTACTTCAAGTACATGTCAAGTGCTTGGAAATAGATTGGTTTCTTGGTTCAGCAAGAAACAAAATTCAATAGCCACATCCACTGTTGAAGCAGAGTACATAGCTGCGGGTAGTAGTTGTGCCCAAGTCTTATGGATGAGACAACTGAGAGATTATGATATTGAAGAAAGAGAGATTCCAATTATGTGTGATAACACTAGTGCTATTGCAATCACTCAGAATCCTGCGTTGCATTCAAGAACAAAGCACATTGATGTCAAATATCATTTTATAAGAGATCTTGTTGAAAAGAAATACATCACCTTGGAATACATCTCAACTGATAAGCAGTTAGCTGATATATTCACAAAGCCTTTGTGTGAATCAAGATTTTAAGAGCTCAAGAATGAGTTAGGGTTAATTGAGCTAAGACGATACTCAGAAGACTCAATCAGCAGAGATAATAGATGAAAAAATGGAAGTAGAGCAAGTTTCACATTTCAGCCAATTGAAACAGCTTAACTGAAGTCACCAGACGAGTTAGGCACAAATGAGTTACTTCATGAGAAGAGAGAACCAGAGTTGAGTCACTTTAGATAAGCTGAATCATTTATGAGCTAAGTGACATATGAGCTAAGTGACAAAAATGCAGTCGTTTTAAATGAGCGGGAATGTTTTTAAGGATGATGTCAACGTAATAATGACTGTCACAGTAAAATCTGCACAGTAAACTATATGATTGGATATAAATGCTGCTGCATTTAATGTGGGGAATTAAATGCGGTTTTGAAGTTCCAATCTCAACCGTTGATCTCGATCAAAAATTTCAAATCCAAAATATGTCCTTTCACGTTCCTTATATAATAAACTTCGTCTTTCTCTCTTCTTATGTGCACTATTCATTCTCCAGCAAGAAAGTGTATTCTCTCTGAAACTTTGTGCAAACCCTAGTTCTTTCTAGCAAGTTTTCTCATATTTTAATCAATAAAATCTCTGAAAATGGCTCCAAAACATGATTTCATGAAGCTCTCAAATCAAATCCACACTGGTGCTTCTATGGATTTTGATGGGATGATCAAACAGGGCGTGGATGATGCCCTGGTCAAGAAGATAGCTGAAACGTTAGAGAAGTCCGACCTGAAGGACTTTCTGACAATGGAGTTCACTCATACGTACCTTGAAGAGGTCACTATGTTCTATGTGAATGCAGAGGTGCAGGATGATGAAATCAAGTCTTCCGTCCACAACAAGGTCATCAAACTCAATGCCAAAGACTTTGTTGAGCACCGTTTGTTGCCCGCGGAGGGTTTGAAGGACATCTCTGAGCACGATGTCGACTTAGCTGCGGCTTGGAAATAAGTTTCCAAGCCCGAGTGTGCTGCGAAAGTGGTCTATACATCAAAGAAAGATTCCCTGAAGGACGACTATCACAAGATGATGGATGCCATCTCAAAGTCCGTTGACATGAAATTTGGAAGCTTCAATCAGCTGTCCAAAACTAAGCTGATCGTGATGGCTGCGATCATGCAAGAGAAGCAAGTAAACTGGGCTGAGTTTGTTTACAACAGACTCTACCAAAATGTGCTGAACAGGACATACAAGGAGGATGGGTCCTTTGGATGCTTATTGGGTTATGGCCTGGTCATTGGCCATCTAATGAAAGTGAAGGGTATTGCTCTCCGCCATGGCAAGCCCTTCCATGTAAACAAGAATATGTTCAGGGCAAACCTCTCCATTGCTTCAAAGAAAGCCCATGCCGAAAGGGAGGATACCAATGAGGGGAATCACCGACCCCAAGACACAAACAGACCCCTCCACCCAAGAATAAAGTGCGGTATCTAAGCTACCCCCGCCCCCACACTAAAACAAAGAAAGCCCCTGCTCGTAGCAACCAAGTCCAAAGCTCCTGCCCATGCAACCGAGTCACCCGCTGTGCGGCCGAGACTCCTTCCCAGTGAGAGATAGAGGAAGAAACCCATATTCCCTCCCCTATCATGAAGAAAAAACGCATTGCCAAAGCAAGAAATGCAGCTGCAAAAGCCATTGCTTTTGAGAAACCTGAGAATGTTGAACCAGAGGTTCCCCTGCTCCCATCCAGAAAGAGACGGTTGTTCAGGAGCTCTGAGCTTGAGAAGACAGCTGAATATGACACTCAGCCGGAGAAGGAAGTTGAGACTGCTGATGCTTAGGAAGAGCAGTTTCCTGAAGTTGTTGACAAGCCCAAGCAGTCTGTTGATGATGATCGGTAGAGGATCCAAGAAGACCCAGCTATGACGAAGACTGCTGAGGAAATTGAAGCAGCTGAGGCAACAGAGTCCGAAATTGAAAGAGTTGTCTCCCCTCATGACGGTGTCTTTGCTGCATCAAGAAAGAGCAAGGTATCTTAGCTCCCATTCAGGAAACTGGAGATGAAGTTGATGATGATGATGATTTGATAATGTACTCTCTGGTTTACCCTGATATTCAAAGGCATTTGAGAGAATGGAGGACATGGAAGCTGGACCACTCAAGGATGCAGTTCACTCGTCTTGAATTCATCGAGGAAGAAGAGCTTCTTAGATTCCTTGGTGTTAATGATGTTAGATCCACCCTAAATGAAGCGAACTACCTGGACATCCTCCACATTCTTAATGAAGATGAGAAGGAGAAAACAGTGGAGGAAGCAAGAACCTTGGAAAAATCTAAGATTTGTCAGCAGACTGGGACTTATGAGCATATACATGAGTCTACTGATAGTGATGAAGACACGGATCCCACTGCTGCAGCTGATAGGTTGGAAATGCAACAAGCTTTGAAGGAATCCAGAGCCACACATGAGCTAAGTCTATTAGAAGGTCCAGGAGAGTCCTCCCAAACTCTTCTACAGACTGATCCCTTGGGAGTGGCACATCAAATTGCGATGGACATTGCTGCAGCCATGTCCCCCATGCAATCGAAGGATGGATCCAAGGGAACTGGCGATGAAGCTAGGATTTTGGGCACCCAAGCAAAGCCAACCCTTGATGAAGGTGTTAACATTCCTGCCCCTGCGGCTGTACACTCAGAGGGAAACGCTACGTCTCAGGAGCAGAGTGACCCCACTCTCATTTACTCAGCTGGTGCACCAGCTGAAGGGGAAACTCTCTCCACGTGGGTTGGAGAAAGCTGTGGGAGACACACCTATGCAGTTAGGAGGCGAAGTCAAGCACGAAATTACGAAGAACAAAGTGACAATAACGACGCTCAAACATTAAAATGCTTTGACCGAGATGTCACCGTATTGAAGGCCGCGACACCGCAACAACTAAGGCAAAGGATGGTGAAGCCACGGGAGTTAACACTGCAGGCTCTGAAAGTGTAATCCAAGGGTTGAGACTCCTGTGGATGCCACTGTCCAAGACCCTAAGACAACTGAGTCTGTCAAAGGGAGGTTAGAAGACCCTAAGACAGTTGAGACTGTCGAAGGGATTGAAGAAGGACCTACAGCAGTGGAGACTGTTGGGGGTATTGAAGGCCAAATGGAGGTTGAGACTTTCCTTAGTAAAGATGATGGAAACAAGAACATCCCTCTATTTGAAGGTGTAGCCACGGAATAAGTTATTGGTGCCCTTCATGACTCCGTAGAAAATATTGACACATTATTTCTAGGGTCAGAGGATGAAGCTGAGTCCACCCTGCCTGAGATCATGTAGTGGACCCAGCTGCCGATGTTCTAAAATCTCAGAGCAAAGCTAGTGACAAGACGGCTCGGATGAGGTTCAATTTTGATGATGAGCCAACTCCACAGGTCTCATCATCTTCCGATGAAGCTGATGATACAGTTGAGGACAAGCACTGAGACCAAGGAAGCTGATGAGACAACTGAGGCTCAGTCAGCTGAGCAAACCATCTCAACTGCCCCAGCTGGAGTCAAGTCATCTGCGCAAGCTCCCATAGCTGCAGCAGTAACAACTCCTACAGCTCAGTCATAGGCTCCCATAGTTGTGATAACTGCGAATGAAGCTGCCGCAGCTGAGGCACAACGAGCTGAATCATCATAAGCACCTGAGGCAATAAGATATTCCATACGTGCACGATGATGCATTTCAACATATGTTCCCATTCTCTAAGGATCTGCCTGAATTGGAAGAAGAAATAGCTGCTGAAGAAAGGAGATACACTGTAAGGGAATAACCACTCATTCCTACAGATACAATCATTCCAGCAGACTTCAACTTTCACGAAGAGTGGTCCGCAGCTGAGTTCCGTGAAGCCTTCAAAAAAACATTTGCGAAGAAATTGAGAAGATGGAACGTCATCAGGCCTCTCTGGACTTACGTATTGACAATCAAGATGCCACTCTCATAGCCGATCTGAGAGGCATAGTGGTGAGATTAAGAGAATGGACTCAAGAGCAGACTGCTATGCGAATAGAGCAAGTCCGCTATTTTAAAGCTCTATATGGAAGGATGCTCGTATGGAGTGCAGATAACTCCATGTACATGCAGAGGATGAAAGACTACGTTGAGAGGATAAACCAGTCCCATAAGATAGATATGGAGCTGCTGCAACATTTCCACAAAAATGAGATTGCCAGACTCGAGAACAGCATGAATGACAAATTCAGTCTTCTAATAGCTGAAATGAAGATTGTATCAGCCAAGTCAAAGGCCACACGCTTTTGCACATGACCCTATGATGTAATCAAGCACAACTAAACCATGGACATTATCCTCGGTGGTTTGTTCCCTGGGATACCTCTCTCATTTCCACAAAATATCTTCAAGGGATTGAAGGAAGAGAAATTGAAGAAATAGGGCAATGCAGCTGAGGGGGAAGGAAGTTCAAAGGACATAAAATTTATGTTTGCTGAAACCCCTAAGCTAAGTCAAGTCACAGCTGATATTCTCAGCAAGCTACCCGTGAGCTTACCAATTGAAAAAGTTGCTATGGCCATGAAAGACAAGAGAAAGGTCATCGAAGCTGCATTTGAAAAGGTAGCTGAGGATACATCAGCACGAGTTGAAGAACTCTTGAAACAACATGGTGGTCTCCCAGTTGGACTAGAAAATATCACGATAGAACCCCCCAAAGAAGTAATAATGGATGCAGGATATGAGCCAGATCTATCGAAAAATTTCAAACATTGGAAGCTGAAGGATACTTCGAAGGATTGACCTTGACTCAAGCCTGGGAGTTACACTGGGAAAAAGGCCTGGAGGTGTGCAACAAGGTGAAAAGCAGAGTGCCCGATGTCAGTCACTCAATTTGGAAAATCCAAGGCTCCTGTACAGTATGCTCTTAGAGGAAGAGGAGCAGAGTCAAGAAAGGGAAGACAAAGTGGCACTGAAAGGAGTTCTCAATCTCGGCCAAGGCCGAAAGATGTCACTTTCGTGGACCCTAGAAAAAGGGGAATTGCAAATTTAGAAGTTGCTCGAAAAATTGAAGAAGCCAAGAAGAGGATGGAAGAAAAAAGCGCCAGAGCAACTCGCGAATGGGAAGAAAAGCAACGAAGAGATGACCCTGTTGCTAAGAGAGCATTTGAGAATAAGAAAAGGGAAGAAGAAGAAAAGAAAAGGAAGAAGGCTGAAGATGAACAAGAAAGAAAGAGGAAAAGAGATGATTCAGACAGAAGAAGAGCTGAAGAAGAGAGAGGAAGGAAACAACAAAGGCGTTGAAGTGTTGCTGCGAACCCCTTCATGTATTTTTGTTGAAAATACATTTATGTAAGTCTTCTGTAATAAGCTTAGTGAATTTCCCTGTAATTTTCACTCTTTATGTACCTTAGCTTAGATATACTATGTATTGACATGTATATATTTAGATTGCTTGGGTACCGAATGTAAACAGCTGTGTAAAGGACAAGAATGCTATGATCAATAAAATGATTCGTTCAAGCATACATTCTTTGTTACTGCAATGTCTGTATGTATCTTTGTTGTTTACTTACTTTAAATGTTTTAAGTTTTGGCATCATCAAAAGGAGAAATTGTTAGGAAATTTATTTGTTCGATTTTGATGATACCATGTAAAACTTAAACTAGGAAGTTGGCACCCCATTTTCCTTATATTTTGTATTGTAATAGATAGAAATGGAAGAGTCGAGTCAAGTCGGCTATGCCAAGGAATACAAGAAGTCAATCATGGACTTTGTGAAGACTTCTGTGTGTGTCACCAATAATACCATGAAGGAAGTCAAGGACTCGATCAAGGAGAGTCACCGGGAACAATCGTAAGAAGTGTCAGTCAAGTCAACTCAAGAAGCCAAGTCTCAAGTTGAAGTGACAGTTGAGTTATCCAATGATTGGAGTTGACTCAAGTCACCTGGGGTATAGACAACAGTCTAGCCAAGACAACGGACTTAGATCCATTGATTAAAGTCAATATTACTCAATATAGTAATATGTCAAAGCTGTCAGGTCTAAAGTGTTAGTCCTAGAATTATGCAAAAGGAATGAACCAATGGGAAATACTGTAAGTCCAAGCGGCTACAATATCTAGAGGGGGTGTGAATAGATTATCTCCATTTTCTCGATTATGCCCTCTTTTTCGAATCAAAAAAGCCAAGACAAGAATGAAGGTGCGGGAAGTAAATAACACACGTCGATTTATAGAGGTTCAATCCACCTAGGGCATAATCCCCTACCACCCCAATATCTACGGGATTGATTTCAAAAAGAAAAAAAGATTTTATTAATTATCACAATTAATACAACATCACCTAGAAGAGCACCACACTCTTCTTCAACACCACCTTGGAGATTACCAAAATCTCCCTTGAATATTACCACAATCTTCAATGGCACCTTATGAAGATTACCACAATCTTCAACCTTGAAGAACACCAAATTCTTCAACACCTCAAAGAGCACCAAACTCTTCAACAAGAAGATTACCACAATCTTCTTGCACCTAACACCTAGATCACCCAAGTGTGTTCTTACCACAAGAACACTCACAAGGATATCATGTGTTGAATGATGACAAAAAAAATTCAAGATTACAACTCTATAATGAACAATACAATTTTGAGTGCAAGTGTAATCAAGAACTAAGCCTAGACCTCAAGATGTGAAAGTGTAAGATCTTAGGCTATTACAACAAGAATCTAGAAAATGTAAGAGCAAAGTGTATGCTTGAATGTTTCTTGTTGTTTGTAGTATTCTCTCTTATTGTGTTGCTTTAAATCTTCCTCTATTTATAGGAGATGATTGATAATGGATAGGCTCCACTTGGGGACTGATTTATACAAAAAAAATACAATTAAAATTAAGATTATAGCTGTTAGAAATCAACCCCATAATTTAAGGAAAAGCTGTCTGCAAACTCAACGGATAGTTTGCTGTCAAAAACCTATAGTGACCGGTCACGCAGAGATAAGATTTGAAAGTATTTTTCATGAAAATACACAGGGGGCCGATCGACGGGGGGTCCAACCAGTCGCCCCCTATGTGGACCGGTTGAGGTCCTCCAAAAATCAATACAGCGAAGTCTGTTCTTGAGGGCTTGCTTCCAGGTACCGATCGTCCTTAGGTCGACCGGTTGCCCTCACCGGTCAACCTCCCCAGTTTTTCTTCTGCCCCATTTTCTGTTTCAAAACTTAACTCAGGTACGGGTTGCCCTATAGGGCGACCGGTCCAACACGAAACAGAAGTGTTGTCCAATTTTTGTTGAAAATAAACTTCAAGAAATACTCCGAAAAATTAGTAAAAATATTTTATGACGATCGGGAGTATTTGGACAACATTTAGAAACATTGTTTTGGTGTAAAAACTTATTTAAACAAAATCATCAAAATCATGATAAAAACATTTATCTAACAAACTCCCTTTTTTTGATGATTAGAAACCAAAACAAATTTTAAGAGGACGATTTTGAAAACAAAATAATTTTCCGGTCAAGGAGTAAACTATCAGTTTAGAGTAACATCAAACTATGCATAATAACCAAATAGAAGAGAGTTAAGATTTTCAAAGACATTTTACAAAAGCCCCCTATCAACAAGCACATCACGAAGAATTAATACACAAGCTAGAAGCTTTAGCTTTTACAATCTAAACACGAAAAACATGAGCTTAGAAGCTCCCCCTCTCAAGAACAATCATAGATCATGCAAATAAGTCCATAATACATCAAATGGACTAAGTATACTTCACAACTTTTGGCTTTAAGTAGTCATAACTTATAGCTTCTTTCGCGAGCTTTTATTAGCTTCTATTAGCTAACGAGCCAATTTCCTGTTTCTCCCCCTTGGACTCATCAAAAAGAATGTTAGCATGATAAAAACATAGGCCATGTATATCAAAGTGCACTAAATAGTTGGTTTATCGAGCCTTTGGAATATTAAGCTTGAGGGCAATGAACAGGGGAGAAGTTAATAATTTGAATTACAAGAGCTAGTTTGAGTTAAGAAACATGATCTCCATAAGTGTAAGAGACTTTTAAAAGCAAGAGTATCATGTAATTTGTGAAGTTTTCTTTGCGACAATTCATCGAACACTTGGCGGGCGTTAAAAATGGAAGAAGTTGTATATAACCCTTGTAAATATAATCAAGCACATTTTTTTATCACCAAATCAATGTATACAACGTCCAACCAACAATTAATGAGCTCATCACATCCATATAAAATATGTATCAAGAAATTGACATGTAAGGCAAATTCTCAAGGATTCAACCCAATTGAGCTTAGGGAGTAGAATTCTTACCATTCAATCGATAGAGATGAGAAATAATGATGATAATCGAGCATAATGAAGTCCAAGATATAGAATTGATGCAATAAAACATATTTGAAGTGAAATTTGTGTGCAAATGACAAAGGGGACGAAAAATGAGGTGAAAGAGCCAAAATAGCTAAGTCTGAGAACAGAGACGGTTTTATTAAAAAAAAATCGCTAGTAGGCGAGATCGACGGCCGAGTGAGGGTGACCGGTCGAGGGCTATGCCGACGGTCGACCTCAGCCAAGTCAGCCCACTGGTTTGGTATGTTTTTCCAAAATCCAAAGTTTGAACCAAAAACCCGATTTTTCGCCCCTAAGTTTTAAAAACACAAAATGCAATAATAGACCTCATTGAATATACATCGAATGAGGTAAGATACTCGGCGGTTGATAATTAAAAAAACAAATGTCCGCGAATTATCCTTGAGACGGAATTAAACACATCTCAATTTTTTCGTTTTTAGAAACATAATCCCTTAGAACGAGTTATCGAATCTCAATATGTTTAGTTCGGTTATAACGAACCATATTTTGAGAAATTATTATCACCGGACTTGTTATCCCGAAAAATGTAAACATTTTAAAACTTTGGATAAACAAGCCATAAGATTAAGTGCCTTTCAAATATTTGAAAATTTCTTTTAATGGCACTTTAATGAGATTCGTTGGGATAGTTTTGAAGTCGAGCATATAGACATAAGGCATAAAAAATGTCGAGTCTAAAGGAGTAATAAACGTAGATAAACATACCTCGAATATGTTTGTTAACCAATATGCCCTTCTCAAACTTAATCAATCATGATGTAGGTTTCCATAGGAGTAGAGACGGTTCTTCCTTCTTCAATGCCGAACTTCTTCAAAAGTTCTTTTGTATACTTTGATTGAAACATAACCACCTTCTTGGCATTGTTTAACTTGAAGTTCAAGGAAGAAGCTGAGCTCCTCCATCATGCTCATCTCAAATTCACCTTGCACCAACTTAGAAAATATCTTGCACAAAGATTCATTAGTACACCAAAAATAATAATATAAATTTGCACAAGTAAGAAATCTTGTCCTTTTTTTTAAACAAGGATAGTAGTATCAACTTTACCTCTTGTAAACCATTTTGCAAAAGAAAATAGCTAAGTCTATCATGCCATACACGGGATGCTTGTTTTAAACATACAAGGCCTAGAAAATTTTTCAAACCCCGGTTGTTTACATAGACTTCTTCTTGAATAAAACCATTTAGAAAGGCGGATTTAACATCCATTTGGTAAAGCTTGAAATTTTCTTAAAACAAGAATAGACAAGTAAAATGCGAATAGCTACAAAAACATGCTATGGGTGTAAATGTTTCATCAAAATCAATACCTTCTTCTTGATAATACCTTTGAGCTACTAACCTCGCCTTGGTCATCAAGCTTGTTCCAATAAGAAGATATCTTGCACAAGAGCATAGTAATATCGAATAAAAGAGACACTATAGCAAGTAACACATACTATGCTTTAAACAAATCATCAAGAGTTTCATAAAACATGTAAGTTCAAATATGCTTATAGAAAGCTATATAAGGTCTCTTTTGAAAATTGAAAATCCGAGAGCATATAGTTGAGACCTCATTTAAAAGAAGTATTTGAACAAGAGTTTTGACAAATCATCCAAGAGTGACGACATGAATAAGTGCAATACAATGCATAATTTTGAGAGAAGGATGAAAATCAAATATTTTATCAAAACAAAATATAATCCTTTACAAGTCTCGGATAAAACAAACTTTATAGAATAGTGCCTTTCAAAAATCGAAAAATCCTCTTAATGGCACTTGTATGAAATAATTTGAAATATTTTGAAAAGCTAGCACATAGGCATATGTCAAAAGTATATCGAGTCTATGAGATGAATAACAATAATGAGCGTACCTCGATAGTTTATGACACTCTTGACATATTATGACGTAAATGGTCATTTATGAAGATATATATATATATATATCCTACACAATTCTTAAACAATTCCTGCACAAAATATAATGGTAAAAGTGTAGGTTAAAGCAATAAGAGATGTCACAAGTATGCTTGTGCTATATGAATCCATAAGAGATAATAGGACTCATAAATCTTAGTAAATGCACAAAAGTTTTTACAAACATCAAGCAAGGTCTCCTTTCCAAAAGATTTTAAAAACACAAATATTTATTGAAGACCTTAATTTTAAAAATAAATATTTGAAAACTCATTTTGACAATTAAGACACAAATAAAAACATGCATAATAACAAAATAAAATGCATATTTAAATAATGAGATACGGTTTACCAATTACGCCATTTCCATGGGGTGTGTCTTTCCCATTGTTGATGATATATTCCTTTTTGAAAATCATCTTGTTGATGATAGCTTCTCCAATTCCTCTATTTCCAAGGATTGTGTTCCTCCCATTGTTGATGGTGTCTTTCTCTTGGAAATTTATTGTGTTGTTGTCTTCTCCTTTGATTAAATGAAAAAATCATTTGATATCTTAATTTTCTTTGATTGTTATTCCGCTGAGTACCTAATATGACATTGTTTTGTGGTACCCTCAAGTGTTTGGGTCCTTTGGGATTAGCTTTGAGACTTTTAGGTCTCCTATAATAATTAGAGCTATTTCTAGCTCGACAAGAATTAGCCGTGTGACCCTTTTTACCGCAATAAAAGCAAGTAATAATTCTAGTAGCATAATGACCAAGTTATGTTAGATTTTCAAGTTATGTTAGATTTTCATATTTCTGAAGTTGTAGTCCATCAAGACTTGAAATAGCTAGTTAAGTTATGTTCAATTGTAATTTTCTGTTTATGTTTTGTAAGTCTAGAAGATTTTTTCTCGTTATTGTACTGTTGTAATCAACAATAAGTTCGGTGTATGTATTTTAGAATGTTGTAATAATACAATTTTTCCATCCCTGTGTCAATTACTAGAAGAAGTAAATATAATTTGCCCCCAGACTATTCATGTCTTCTACTTTTTCCACTTAGCTTCAAATTGTTCTACTCTACCCCCTGAACTTTATAAATTGTTGCACTTCACCCCTCAATGTTAGTGGATTGTCTGTAGCTAATGCATTTTGAACAAGTATTTAAATTAGTTTTCTATCAAAATCTCTTCATCTTTAGTCAAAATACAAATAATATTAAATAATAGTATATTTTGTCAAAATTACTAGCCCATGATTGATACCTTTTTCAGGGATCACAAAATACAATAATCATAAAAGTTAAGAGGGTAAATTTGAAAATTATAGGCTAAATGCTACAATTTACAAAGGTCAGGGACAAAGTAGAACAATTCAAAGTTAAGCGTGCAAAGTAGAAAAACACACACAATTTGGGGGCAAATTAGAATTACCAGAATTAGAAAGGCAATAATTAGAGGAAGCAGATTCAGAATCAAAAAACTCAGCGGATGAGATATAAATCAGTGAATTAGCTAGATTAGATCAAGAAATAAATGATCCAGTAGGAGGTATGAATTTTGCGAGAATGGGATTTGTTCTAGATGACCTTCCTCCACAAGCTGCTAGATCTCCTGCACATGAGGATGTTAAGACATGCTGATGCATCGATTACTCAATAGGAAAAACACACAGATGCTAGTGAAGCTTTTAAGACAACCAAGGCACAGGCAGCTCCGTACGCTAACACAACTGCACCTACCGATGAAGCTACCACAATTGAGACACAAATAGTTGTTTGTTAGGGGAAGAGCAAGGATTCCCGAAGGATGACTGAGACCTTCTTGAACTCCCATTGACACCTTGGGCATGATTAATTTTGAACTCCGTGAACAGATCCCCTTGGAAGAGTTTGAGGATGAAGACAGGTTCCACGTACATGTTGAAGTTGAAGATCTTAATATTGCTTAGGAAATGAGGGTCGTTCCTTATGGGCATGAGTTTGAATTTACTCCAGAAGGTACTAGTGAATAGGCTGCAGAATTTCCCAGAGCTTTTGGGGTATATGTTTGGAGAAATGGCAAAATTGGAGCGAGGCTTCGTGGATTTGTGCAGATGGATTGATAGTCATGATGCAATAATAACCAGGGATATCCGTGGCATAGTGCTAAGAATCAAAGAGTGGAGCTCTTAGACAAAGGATCTTCGAAGAGAGCAAGTGGGATACTTTCGCCAACTCAGATAATAAGTTCTTTGGTATGAGGAGCGACGATTAGAAGCCCAAAGACACCGAGATCATAAGAGATCATAAGAATCGGATCGTAACAAGTCATCGCAGTGACATGGAGTTGCTTTAGTGTCAGCTAATGGAAAAGATGAACTTGCGCTGTTGAAATCTAAGGAAGTAATTGCCTTATAGAAATCGAAAGAGGAGATAACAAATCTTGATAAAAGACGGGAAGATGTAATTGAGCAGCTGAGACAACAATACGGTGTACCTTCAATAGGATCACTTCCCTAGAATGAAGAGTTTGATACTCAATTATCAGAAGGATATTATCAAGAGATGGAGATTCCAAATGCTTATGACTCATACTAGGAGAAAGATCTTGAGGATATAGAGCAGACTAGGAAGCAGCCAACTCACAGTCAGAAGATTAAGAGTTAGTGGACATCCAAGAGTCAGCAGACACCCAATAACCAAGTTCCTAGAGGTGGTAGCCATGTTGAAGGGAGAAGCGTTGAAGGAGGGATAAATTCAAAAAGAGGTAGAGGAAGAGGAAAAGGCTCACCCCCAGGTGGGAGAGGTAGAATCTCTCCACCAAGAAGATGAGGTAGAGTTGCATCTTATAACCCTCTGAAAATAGATGCAGCATATTGGATCTGATGTGAACCGCAACAACGACTGTGCAAACAACCCAACAACAATATGTTGTTAACCCAATATCTTCACTAGTTTGGTTAAAGATTGGTGGAAACCTCGACCGCTGCTTAGCAAAGCAAGAACCCGGTATGCGAAGATACCACAAACAATTATGGGTTATTGCCTAATAAGTCGATAATTGCAACAAGAAAACGTAAATCTTGAAGAACTTGGAGAAAAACACTCAATTTGAGTGTAAAAGATTAATTCAATTGATAACTAATGAAAAACAATAAGTGTTCACCCTAAGCCTACTAGAAATAACTTAAAAATCGAAAAAGGAAACGAAAAACTGAATGACTCAAAAATGCGGCCAAAATCACGGTCGTGCTCATCGAACATGACCAGGCCGTGTTCATAACGCCCTCAAATTTGCAGTCGCCAGGCCGTGTTTTTCACGACTTTTCGACTCCGGCGGAATACGACCGTGTAAATAAGCACGCCAGGCCGTGTTTTCTCACGGCACCCTCCCATTCGACCTTGTCTCTGATTTGTCCCCTGCTCATCCCAAACCGAAATAACAACTCAAGATGTGGCCTTAAAGGTTTATTTGGCCTCTAAAACATCAATATGACTCAAAACTAATCAAACTACGACTAACTACGATAAATGAATACAAAACACTATTGAGCACTTGATTACAAATCTTCAAGACGTAATGTGACATGTATTCTTAGCATCCTTCGCTTGCTCGATCCGAGGTGGTCTCGAACGTAGATGACGCTAATCAACCGACCACCCGAACATCTTTCTCCCTCGGCAGTGCACTCTCGGTCTCATTCTGAATGACTTGAATCAACCCATTGAGCGCATCCTTGAACTTCCTTGCTCGAGCCCTCGTCACTGGACCAACCAACACCGTCACTAGGTCCTTAGTTCATGGATTCTCATCATTCCCCTCCTCTTGAGAAGGATTTATCGTCGAATCCGAATTGACATCAAATTGACTAAGATCAGCAACATTAAAAGAAGCACTAATCCCATAATCGCCCAGCATGTCAATCTTGTAAGCATTGTCATTGATTCGATGAAGCACTTGAAATGGACCATCCCCCCGTGGATGTAGCTTGGACTTTCGATGTGCCGGGAATCATTCGGGTCGCATATGTATCCAAAACCAATCACCCAGCTCAAACACCATCTTCTTACCATACTTGTTAGCCTGTGCCGTGTACTTCTCTGTTTGCCTTTCGATGTTGAGTCTAGCTTTCTCATGTAACTGTTTCACAAAATCAGCTTTCTTCTGCCCATCTAAGTTAACATGCTCAAAAATAGGTAAAGGTGATAAATCCAATGGGGTTAGAGTATTAAAACCATAAACAAGTTCAAATGGTGAAAACTTCGATGCAGAATGTACAACACGATCATAAGCAAACTCAACATGCAGTAAACACTCTTCCCAAGTTTTAATGTTCTTTTTAATGATGGCCTACAACATTGTTAGGAATTTTATTGTTTAGATTTTGATGAATGCCATGTAAAACTTAGAATAGAAAGTTGGCACCCCAATTCTTGCTGTAAAAAGTATTGTAACAATTAGAGTCGGCCAAGGCGAGTTAAGTCGCCTACGCCCTAACATGCAAGAAGACAAATCAAGACTTGAAGGAAAACTCTGTTGAGATACAACTGAGTACGGCAAAGAGGAGCAGACAGAACTCGATCAAGAAGCAAAGATACGGTGAGTGGAACATCGATCAAGACAACTCAAGAGAAGCCAAGTCTCAAGTTGAAGTGACAAGAGTCATCCAATGATTGGAAGTCGACTCTAAGTCACCTGGGGAAAGCAAGGAAATGCGGTCAAGTCGAGATAATCAAAAAGAACCGTTGCGTAAAATCAAGAGATTCACTTAAACAAGTAATATCTCCATACCACCTTTCTTGGAGTGCTCAGTCCCTGAAGCGTGCAAAAGGAATGAACCAATGGGAAGCACTACACCGTGTCGAACTCGAAAAGGTGAAGGAACAATTCATACGAGGAAATGGCAATTCCAAGGATCGCAAGCCAACGACGCAAAGTGACTTTCAAAAATGAGCCTATCTCTTCAACGGGCAAATTTTTGAAAGTTCACTATAAAAGGCCGAGGAGTTTGTTTGAGAAAATGTAGACACACACGTGAGATAAACAAGCACATTAGAAAAATCAAAACAATCTCAATCCTCAAGCTACATTTCAAGTACATCAATCCAACACTTACCCGTGAAGGAAAGAGAACTTCAATCGATTGAAGAGGAAAATACAAAAACAAGGGGTCTACATTCCGGAAGGATTGTAGAAAGGTTCAAGGCGTCAAACCAAGTCTTAAGCTTTTGGAGGGCTTCGTGATCAAATCCAAAGAGCTTGAGCAAGTGAGCTGCGCAGAGCAAAGCGCCCCTGTGAAGAAGCCGAGTCGCACGAGAAGCCACCGAGTGATCAAGGCGTCTCCGGACCGAGTCCCTAAGGATCAAGTCGGCCAGTGATCAAGACTTGTATCTGGACTGCTACCACTTTGTAAACTGATCATTACCTAGTGGATTCCTCCGGGAGTTGGAGAAGAGAGGAGTAGAAGAATTACCCCATCTTCGAACCTCTATAAAAATTTTATTGTGTCATTTACATTTCAAAGATTTAAATTCTGCACTTTTAATCGCTTATATCCGCGATAAATTTGCTATCCATTTGATAAAATTATAAGTACTTAATCAAGCTCTAAAATCTTGCTTAATCAAACATAAGGGTGTTAAGTCTTCCAATAAAACAAAACCACGATTGAGTCAAATTATAGCCAACAAATGAGTTACTCCATTAATACTTCACCGAAATCATTAAGAGATTAACTCTCTTGAGTGACTAATTCGATCATCCATCAAGACACAAACTGTGTAGAACTCAGAGATATAAAAAGACTAAATCGAAAATTTGGTAAGGTTTATTCAACCCCCTTCTAAACCTTACACTTACACCCCTTGGGACCTACAAGTGGTATCGGAGCGGTTGGTTCATTGAACCCTCCGCACCGTTCTTGAACTAGATCTCCAAACTTTTCAAAGTCTGCTTTAGTACTTAAATTTTCAAAACTCTTTTTATCATTAAAAGTCATTATCATGGAAGCAAATTTGACACGCATCCCTATGTTCACTATTGAAGAATTTGATGACTGGAAAATTCGTATGCGGGCTCATCTATCAAAGATTACATGATGAGATGTGGATTGTGATAGAAGATGGGCCTCTGCAAATATTAAAGGTGAACACATTTGCGAAGAGTTGCGGTGAAGGAGAAGAAGATCTTGCTCCCGGACACTCATGGTTGAAAAACCAAGAACCGAGTGGACAAATGATGACAGAAAAATTACAACCTGACAATGTAGCCAAGGACATCATGTACAAAACCTTGGACAAAGCCATGTTCAATAAAGTCAAATCTTGCAAAACGGCTAAGGAAATGCAGGACAAGTTGACATTGATTTGTGAAGGCTCGAGCAAATCAAAGAAAACAAACTATCGGTGGTTGTACAAAAATTTGAGAACTTCAAAATGATCTTAGGAGAAAACCTGGATCAAGCTGGATGCTCGGTTCCACGAAATCACAAATGAGCTATCTCTGCACTTGGAAAGGAATATACACGAGAAGAAATGTGTATGAAAATCCTAAAAAGTCTTCCAAATGAATGGGAAATGAAGGTCATGGCACTTTGAGACATTCCATGGACCTATCAAAGACATCCAACCATGAGTTATTCTCGGACCTCAAAGCCTATGAGTTTGAGCCGAGAAGAAAAAGACCGAGGAAGAGACAATTGTACCCAAAACAACTGCTCTAATTGTTAAAGATGGGAAGAGAGCCGAGGTCAAAGACGTCATTGACCCGAAAGAAATAGCCCGATGGTTAAAAGGTTCAACAAGTTCTTCAATAAGAACTACAAGAGAGGAAAGGGTGAATCTTCCGAGAAGACACTCGGCTCCCTCTAAATCAAGGAAAGACAGGCCAACCAAGAGAATGACATCAAAAAGTTGAGTATCAAAGGGTGACAACTCAAGAATGGAAAGAGTTGATCAAAAAGTGAATATCTATGTTGGAATCTGTAGACAACCAGGTCACTATGCTATTATTTGCTCATATCCTGTAGTCGCAAAATGCAGAGATGAAGAAGAAAGAAAGGTCTTGAGAGAAAGAAGACAGAAAAGAAAAAAAAGGCAATGATGGCTGCAGAGACTGCTGAGACAGCCAAGTCAAGAGAGACAATTGATTCAGAGAGTAGTGAAGCTGACTACTCAAGTGACTCAAGAAGAAGCCCCGATCTGCTTGATGGCCAAAGAACAAGATCAAGAAGATGAGGTACAATCTAACTCAACAAGCTCAGACACTAGTGATAGTGACTGTGACACACACACTTCATCACCTACTGATCTTTATGATTCATTAGGCAAAATGATGAAAGACTTTGAACACATTAAATCCTCACACACACTATTGAATGAGGAAAACAGCCTACTCAAAAGTCAAAACTCAAAGCTGACTAAGGAGCTGAGTACTCTAAGTCAAATAGTCATGAAAATGAAAGTTTAAAAAATTTGAAAATGCTAAATTAGTAGCAGAAATTGCTGCTATAGAAAAGAGGGAGAATGACCTCAAGAATGTTATTGCCTCATTCACTAAGGCATCTAAATCATTGGATGATCTTATTATGAGTCAAAGAGAATGTAGAGATAAGACAGGCTTAGGATTTAATTTCTCTATGCCATGTCAAACCTCAAAAGTAATTTTGGAAAAAGGATCTTCAAGTCATGAAGAATCTGAAAAATCCAAAACTCTAGATGTTGCACACACATTCACTCCAAAGCACATTACTAAGCAAACTGGCCTTGGTTACAAAGGAAAAGGAAAATGCCGATTGAGAGTGCTAAAGGATAGTGAGAAAAGATTCAAATAGAGTCCCTCAAAAACTCCAAACAGAAAATACTCTGTAAAGAAAAAGCAGAGTTACCAAAACCCCCAGAAAATCCATAAAAGAAATACAAATGATGGGAATGGTAGAAAATATCCAAGCCAAGCTGATTGGAATAATGTGAACTATCAAAGATAAACTTATGGAATATAAGCCCAATGGCAAAGGCCTAGAACTCAAAGAAAGGCCATTCCAAAAGTATAAGAGCTTTCATCAAAGACACATATGCACCTAGACACTACACTCAAAAACACCACAACTACCCAAGGAAGGCAATTGCTAAAACACATATGCAGGCATACGAACAAAAGAGACAATTTGTATGAACCTAGAATCCCCAAGCAATTTGCCAGGATTAATTATGATTATGGCATTGATAGATGGCAACCTCTTAGAGTCAAATCATTTGGCTATAGGCTGGTTGGATCATCTTACAATTCTAACCCCTCAGGACCCAGACAAGCATGGGTACCTAAAACTTAATTTTCTTGATTGCGAGTTCAAGGAACAGTGAGTGCCAAGGAACCTGGTACATGGATAGTGGTCGTTCAAGACATATGACAGAAATAAGAGGAATCTGTCAAAATTCAAGGAAGTCAAAGGAGCAAAAGTCATATTTGGAGGAAATGAAGCTCCTGGTGAAATAAGAGGCATTGGATCCATCAAGAGGAATGGATTAGAAATCACGAGATGTTGCATATGTTGAAGGACTCAACTTCAACTTACGAGTATCGATCGGCTCTGTGTGACAAGGGGTACAATGTTGGATTCAACATGGGTATGTGCCAAATCAAAGATATTGAATCAAATGAAGTGGTACTGCAAGGATGTAGACGAAAAAATATGTATGTAGTGGATTGGTCAATTGCAACACCCAAAGACATGTCTACTAGCAAAGAATACAAATGAATCAAATTGGTTGTGGCACAAAAAGCCGAGTCACACAATTTCAAAACAATTAACAAGCTGGCAAGAAGTCATCTTGTAGAAGGACTTCCGACTCGATACAAGAAGGAGAGTATATGTGATGCATGTCGGAAGGAAAAACAAATCAAGTCTTCATTCAAAGAAAAGACATGCCCATCCTCAACAAGAATATTGCATCTACTTCATATGGATCTATTTGGCCCATGGAACCAGCCAAAGATAAGTGGAAAGAAATACACCTTGGTGCTAGTAGATGACTACTCAAGATATACATGGACAATATTCATGTGTAAGAAGAAAGAAACTCTACAAAAACTACCCACAGTGATGAAAAGGATTCAAAATGAGAAGAGTCAAACCATTATCAAAATAAGATCGGATAGAGGAACCGAGTTTGTCAATGGAATAATAACTCGATATTGTATTGAGAATGGTATTGGCCATGAACTATCGGCCCTGAAGGACTCCACAATGAGAATGGAGTTGCGAGAAGAAGGAATAGAACTCTCAAAGAAGCGGCAAGGACCATGTTAGTGAAGCGAGTTACCAAAAAGATTTTGGGTCAAGCAATCAACACACTACACACCCAAAACAGGATGTATGATAAATAGACAGTGACAAAGACTCCTATGAGATCGGATGGAAGAAAACCAAATGTTGCATATTTGAGAATATTTGGATGCAAATGCTTCATCCACAACAATGGCAAAGACAATCTAAAGGCTTTCGATGCTAAAGGCGATGAAGGTATCTTCTTAGGATACTCAAATGAAAGCAAAGCCTGAAATACTCAACAAAAGAACTATGGTTACGAGAGGAATCCATTCATGTAGTATTCGATGAGCCAAATATAAATGGAGAAGACATTGAAGAGTCACCGATAAGTTGAATCATCCAACCATCTGAAGAGTCCCTATCTTTGGTCGAAGCCGGAATTATCAATTGAGAAGAAGATGAGATAGTGAATCTCAAAAACAATGGAAAATTTGCAGCTAAGTGATTACGAGAGAGTCGACAACAACAACACACCGCAAGTTGACCGAATCCAGCTAACTTACTTCAACCTGATGTAAGATGGTGAGAGACCATCCACGAACTTGTCATTGGAAATATAAGAAGGTGTCAAGACAAGATCCGTAACTCAACAAGAAGCAATGTTCACATGCTTCATATCACAAATTGAGCCCAAAGATGTGTCACAAGCATTGGATGACACACATTGGATTCAAGCCATGCAAGAAGAGCTGAATCAATTTGAGAGAAATAAAGTATGGGAATTAGTGCAAAGACCCATACATCAAAATGTTATTGGAACCAAATGGGTGTTCAGAAATAAAATGAACGAGGAAGGCTCTGTGGTAAGAAACAAAGCAAGATTGGTAGCCAAAGGATATTGCCAAGAAGAAGGAATAGATTTTGATGAAACATTTGCTCCTGTAGCAAGATTGGAAGCTATAAGGATGTTTCTTGCCTATACACTCACAAGAATTTCATTGTATATCAAATGGATGTAAAAAGTGCATTTCTAAATGGCTTATTGGAAGAAGAAGTGTATGTTGAACAACCTCCGGATTTGAGCGAGAAGACTCTTGGAGACAAGGTATACAAACTCAAAAAGCCCTGTATGGATTGAAGCAAGCACCCGAGCATGGTATGATACTCTGTCACAATTCCTAACGAAAATGGATTCACAAAAGGAAAAGTAGATAGAACACTTTTCAAATTCAAGACAAGAAGAGTATCTTTGCTTGTTCAAATATATGTGGATGGCATCATTTTTGGATCCACTAACAAAGAGTCTGTGTGAAAAATTTTCAAACCTCATGCAAAGTAAATTTGAAATGAGCATGATGGGAGAGTGACATTCTTCCTTGGACTTCAAGTGAAACAATGAAGGATGGAACCTTCATAAGTCAAACAAAATACACGGAGATTTAATGAAGAAATTTGGTATGGAGGAGAAGTCTTACGTAAAAATTCCAATGAACACATCGATCAAAATGAACATGGATGCGGATGGCAAGCCTGTAGATCAAACAAGATCTGAGCACTTATTGGATCATTGCTCTATCTCACAAAGAAGCGGGCCCGACATCACCTTTGATGTAGGTGTATGTGCAAGATTTCAATCTGCTCCAAAAGAGAGCCATATGACAAAAGACTAAGAGAATATTGAGATACTTGAAAGGAAGCCAAGAAGTAGGCTATGGTATCCAAAGGAAGGTGGATTCAAGCTAATTGGTTATTGATTCGACTATCTTTGGATGCAGAGTGGACAGAAGAGCACTTGAGGCACATGTCAAATGTTAGAAACAGACTGATTTCTGGTTTAGCAAGAAGCAAAATTCAATAGCCACCTCTACAAAGAGGCGAAATACATAGGCTGCGGGGCGGTGTTGTGCCAAGTCCTATGGATGAGACAACAACTGAGAGATTATGAAGTTGAAGAAAAAGAAATTCCAATCATGTGTGATAACACAAGTGCAATTGCAATCACTCAAAATCCTGTGTTGCATTCAAGAACAAAACATATTGATGTCAGATATCACTTCATAAGAGATCATGTTGAAAAGAAGGACATCACCCTGGAATATATCTCAACTGATAAACAACTAGCTGACATCTTCACAAAACCATTATGTGAGTCAAGATTTGAAGAACTCAAGCATGAGTTGGGATTAATTGAACTAAGCTGAGACACAGAAGAACCAAAGGAAAGAAATGGAACAGAAAAGGAGGTGAAAAAGAGCTGAAAAGTCAGCTCAGTAAATCAGTATCGGAAAGACAGCTACACCGAGTCAACTGATAGCTGAGTCGCTAAAAGAACTGTGAGAAGTAGAGTTAAATCAGCTAAGAGATAAGCTGAATAACTTATGAGCAAAGTGACAAGAAACGCAGTCGTTTTGACTAAGCGGGAATGTTTTAAGGAACACGTCAGCACAATGATGATGTGTACAGACATAAAGCTGCACACCAAGCTTATGATTGGATATAAATGCTGCCGCATTAAATACGAGACATGAAATGCTCAATTGGCGTGCAAAATCCAAGCCGTTGATTTCGATCACAATTCAAAAACCGTCTGCACGTCCTTTCATAAACCATATTTAAACCATTTTCGTCCGTTTCTCTCTCACACTTCTAAAAACTGTTCATCTATTTCTCTCAAAAGCAAAGGCAAAATACTCTCGAAACCCTATCGATCTCCAAATCATTTTCTGAGTTTTCCTTGAAATAATTCTGAGAAATGGCACCAACTTATGACTTTACCAAGTTGGGAAAGCAAATCCACACCGGTTCGACGGTGGATTTCGACGGAATGGTGAAGCAGGGGTCCGATGACACCCTGGTAAAGAAAATCGCGGAGAAGTTGGAAACGTCCGGATTAAAACCGTTTCTAACGCTAGATTATCCGATGACCTATGTGGAGGAGGTCGCACAATTCTACGTGAATGCTGAGATTCACGATGAAGGAATCAAGTCATCATTCACGGGAAGCGGTGACTATCACGCCAAGATTTGGTGAATATTGCTCACTACCAGGCCAAGGAGCATCCGAGATTAAAGAGGCTGATGTAAACTTGGTGATGCATGGAAAGAGATAGCCAAGTCCGACGTTCTTTGACAAAATAATATACACAACAAACAAGAGAAGCTGGCGAAGGAGGATTATCACAAATTGTTGGACATAGTTGCCAAATGTATCGACATCAAATTTGGCGACTTTGACCAATCACAAAGGCAAAACGATTGTGATGGCTGCAATCATCGAAGAAAAGAAGATAAACTGGGCTGAGTTTATCTCAGACCATCTGTCGAGCGTGGGGCACAAGTCCTTCAAAGAAGATGGCACATTTGGAGGATCCCTGGGATATGGCCAGTGATTGGCGGCTATTGGAGGTGAAAGAGTCCCTCTTATACATGGGAAGGCTTTCCATGTTAACAAGAGATGTTGAGCTAATCTCTCTGGTGCTCGAAGCGAGCTTACGCCAAGAGAGGCGACACGATGAGGGGGAATCGGTGACCCCGAAGACACACCGCTTCCTCTCCGGCCAAGAAGAAAGTTGCCCCTGCGTAGCGCGAAAAGAAGATCGCGCCCCTGCTGACAAAGAAAACCAAACATGCTCCTGCCCCTGCCAGTGTCACTGCCCCGTGGCCGTGTCACCACCCCTGCGCGTCGAGAGAAGGACTCACAAATACCTTCTCCGATCGTCAAAAGAGGAGAACCGAGAAGCCACGACGACCGCTCCTCGAGAAACAAACACCGCACACGCCCCCGCCGCCCAAGACTCGAGAGGACACCGTCTCTGCGAACCGAGAAATCCCTCTGCACAAACTAAGAGACGAAGAAGACTTGTAAAGCGATCCGAACAGGAGAAACCAGGTGAGTCGATTACTCGGCTAGCACAAATACCGGAGACTACTGAAGAAGTAGAGTCTCGGATGTAGTTGATGAAACAACCAAGTCTGCTGAAAGCGTCAGCGAGGCAACCCGAAGACACAAACTGTAGCTCACACTGTGAAGCACAAAAGAACCAGCCCAAGCGGATAGTGATGTAATGATCCTATCTCCACCTTACCCGGACATCCAAAATCGTCTGCGTGAGTGGAGAAAATGGAAGTTGAGCAAGTCAAGGGAACAGTTCCAACGGCCGAGTTCATAGAAGAAGAAGAGGAAGCTGCTAAATTTCCTTGGATTAACTCTTGTGCTCCGGCTCTGGATGAAGACAAGCTGCATCGACATCCTGTGCAGATCTACAAGGACAAGGAGAGAAAAAAGCAAGCTGAAGAAGCCGAAGCACGTGAGAAGGCAAGCATCTACCCTATCTCGGCACCACGAACATACACATCCTCTCCTTGATGTCTTCTCGGCGTGTGACGAGGAACCAGGAGAATCTTTCTGCCCACAAGAAGAATTGCAAATGCAGCAAGCATTGCATGAATCAAGAATCCTTCACGAGCAAAGACTAATGGAGGGACCAGGAGAGTCCTCCAGAACACAGCTGGAAATCGATCCAATGGGAGTGGTTCAGCAAATAGCCACTGTTGTTGCTGCTACCACTTCCCCAGCTCACTCGGAAGAAGGCAATAAGGGAGATGGCGATGAAACTGGGATAGTGGGGACCCCAGTCGAGCCAACCCCTATTGAAGGTGTGCTACCACCTGCCCCAACGGCTGAACCATCAATCGAAACAGCCGGGAGCTTGGAGACGAGTGACCCCATTCCAAGTCACTCAGCTGGTGCGCCAGCTGAGGGGGAAACTCCCTCCACTGCAGCAAGGTCGGAGGATGCTGCAGATGACTCCACAAAGAATGCAGGAGGCGAAGTAGAGAAAACTCAAACACAAGAAGAACAGCAAGTTGCCATCAACGAAGCTCAGACAGTTGAGACTGTCTCAGCTGAGGTGACAACTGCTCTGAAGGCTAATGACGCTGCTGATGCAGTCGAGGCACAGGAAGGAACAGCCCTGGGAGTTAACACTCTGGGCGATGAAAGTGCAATCCATGGGGTTGAGACTCCAATGGATGCCACTGTAGAAGACCCTAAGACAGCTGACACTGTCGAAAGGGAGGACCAAGACCTCGCAGCAGTAGAGACTGCTGGAGGAAATGAAGGCCCACGGGAGGTTGAGACTTCCCGGGGTAAAGCAGCTGAAGTAGAGAACATCCCTCCTGGTATCATCGACCCATCTGAGAAGGAGATCAGCGCACTTCATGATTCCCAGGACAACCCTGATGTCACTTTTCTGGGATCAGAAGGCGAAGAAGAAGCTGAGTCATCCCCCATGACAAATCCAAAAGACTCAGCTGCGGATGTTCCAAGCACGAGCAAGTCTGATCCCAAGACTACTCGTCAAACCTTTAATTTTGATGATGAGCCACCAATGGAAATCTCATCATCGTCCGATGACGCTTCTGATAAGGCCGAGGACCAGTCTACTGAAATGGAGAAATCAGCTGAGACCAACGAAGCTGTTAAGACAGCTGAGGCTCAGCAAGCCGGGTCTACTCCACAACAGAACCCAGCTGAACAAGAGACTACTGCTCAGGCTCCTCAAGCTGCAGCAGGATCGATTCCCAAAAGAACTTCACGCGCACCGCTCATCATCGAACAGATCCCAGTTGGCGGTGATGATTCTTTTGTAGAATCTTTCCCTTTCTCACTGGAGATACCAGAACTCCACGAAGAATCAGAAAACGAACAAGCACGCTATTACAAACCAGCTCCTGTTCTTCCATCAGACACCATTGTTCCAGCCAATTATGACTTCGATGTTGTATGGCCATCAGCTGCAACAGAAGAATCAGCTGAAGCTCGAGAGGTGTTCAAGGCACTCTTTGCTGAGATTGAAAGGATGGAGAGGCATCAGGCCTCTTTGGACATGCGATTGGACAACAGAGATGCCACCCTTACAGCTGATTTAAGAGGCATTACAGTTCGGATAAGGGAATGGTGGCAACAGCAGCAAACAATGCGTGTGGAACAGGTGAGATACTTCAGACAATTGTTCAACAAGCTGCTGGTGTGGAGAGCTGAAAATACTGATGCAAAGACAAAGCTGAGAGAACACATTGAGCATATGCATGAAGCTCACACTGCCGAGATCAAGCTGCTGCGAGAGCAACATACACATGATCTACAGCGTTTGGAAGAACACATGACAAGAAAATTCAGCCTTCTCATGGCCGAGATGAAGCGATTTCAGAGAATCCAACGCTACTCGATCTGAATTCGGCCGCATACAACGCAGCAGACTTGAAGCGAGAACTCAACCATCGAAGACTCGACTTCATGCTTGCCAAAGATGTTCCTGGAGTTCCTCTATCCTTTGATGATGCCAAAAAGGGGAAGAGGAATACCTTAAAGCACAAAATCAAGTCGAAAAGAAAGGAGCAAAATGAGTCGGAAAATCAGGTGAGGAAGTCTTGAAACAGAAGAAAGGAATGCATGTTGAGGGGGAAGGATCAACGGATGTGACATTGATGATTGCACAAACCCCCAACAAGGTCCTCACACAAATGACATTATAAGCGACAAACTCCGGTGACTCTGCCACTCCAACACTCTGCTTTGTATCTATGGTGAGAAGAGAAAATCAATTGAAGCGGGGATGAAGGAAGTGGAAGGAAGAATGGATGCCAGGGTGATGAACATCTTGAAAGAACACGGAGGCATTCCAAAGAGACGAGAGACACCTATGCCATCTCGGATGTCGGAGACGAGCCACGATCGGTCGATGAATTTAAAACGCTCGAGTCGAGGGATACTTTACAAATATGTCTATGGCTCAAGCTTGGGATCTATATCTTTTGGAAAAGGGTCTCACATTATGTGAAGAAGTTGACAGCGACCGAGACAACCGATCACTCTGCTGTCACTCCGCTGTCACTCAACTGGAAAGAAGAAGACCCCAAGATAAAGATACGCCCGAGGTAGAGGAAGAAGCGAGAGTGGAGGAAGAAGCTTGGACCTGGCCTCCGCCCAAGAATATTGAATACGTAGATCTAGGGAAGAAATGAGGGATCTTTTGGGCTTTGACCAAGTGGCAAATTTGAAAGTGGCGAAAACTAACGCCGAGTATGCAAAAAGAATAGAAGAAGAAAACAAGAGACAAACTCAGCTATGGGAGGAGAGACAGGAAAGATTAAGAAGAGATGAAGGCGCCAGGAAGGCATATGAGAAGAAAAAAAGCGGTGATGACGAGAAGAAGAAAGAAGATCTTGATCAAGATGAAAGAAGGAGACAAGAAAGAAGATGAAGTGTTCTTTGTCCACCCCTTCGTGTATTTTATTATACATACAATGTAAGTCTTCCGTAATAAAGTTATAAATTCTTTATTTTCAGTATGGACAATTATGTGCTCGATACACCTTATGTGATTGTGTTGAGGAACAAGAATGATATGATCAATAAAAGAATTGATTCTGCGCATACATTCTATGTCAATACACTATCTGTATGTATCATTCTTTGTTTGCATCTTTGAATGATTTAAGTTTGGCATCATCAAAAAGGGGAAATTGTTAGGAATTTTATTGTTTAGATTTTGATGAATGCCATGTAAAACTTAGAATAGAAAGTTGGCACCCCAATTCTTCTTTGTAAAAAGTATTGTAACAATTAGAGTGGCCAAGCTGAGTTAAGTCGTTTAGCCTAACATGCAAGAAGACAATCAAGACTTGAAGGAAAACTCTGGCGAGATACAACCGAGTACGGCAAGAGAGAGCAGACAGAACTCGATCAAAGAAGCGGTGAGATACAAAAACAGTGGAACATCGATCAAGACAACTCAAGAGAAGCCAAGTCTCAAGTTGAAGTGACAAGAGTCATCCAATGATTGGAAGTCGACTCTAAGTCACCGGGGAAAGCAAGGAAATGCGATCAAGTCGAGATAATCGTAAAAGAACCGTTGCACACGAAAATCAAGAGATTCACTTAAACAAGTAATATCTCCATACCACCTTTCTTGGAGTGCTCGATCCTGAAGCGTGCAAAAGGAATGAACCAATGGGAAGCACTACACCGTGTCGGAACTCAAAAGGTGAAGGAACAATTCATACGAGGAAATGGCAATTCCAAGGATCTTGCAAGCCAACGATCGCAAAGTGACTTTCAAAAATGAGCCTATCTCTTCAACGGACAAATTTTTGAAAGTTCACTATAAAAGGCCGAGGAGTTTGTTTGAGAAAAAGTAGACACACACGTGAGATAAACAAGTACATTAGAAAAAGCAAACAATCTCAATCCTCAAGCCTACATTTGAAGTACATCAATCCAACACTTACCCGTGAAGGAAAGAGAACTTCAATCGGTTGAAGAGGAAAATATCGAAAACAAGGGGTCTACATTCCGGAAGGATTGTAGAAAGGTTCAAGGCTGAACCAAGTCTTAAGCTTTTGGAGGGCTTCGTGATCAAATCCAAAGAGCTTGAGCAAGTGAGTTGCGAGTGCAAAGCAACCCTGTGAAGAAGGCGAGTCGTGCACGAGAAGCCAAAAGTGATCAAGGCGTCTCATCGAGTCCCTAAGGATCAAGTCGGCCGTTGTGATCAAGACTTGTATCCGGGACCTGCTACCACTTTGTAGTAACCGATCATTACCTAGTGGATTCCTCCGGGGAGTTGGAGAAGAGAGGAGTAGAAGAATTACCCCATCTTCGAACCTCTATAAAAATTTATTGTGTCATTTACATTTCAAAGATTTAAATTCCTGCACTTTTAATTGCTTATATCCGATAAATTTGCTATCCATTTGATAAAATTATAAGTACTTAATCAAGCTCTAAAATCTTGCTTAATCAAACATAAGGGTGTTAAGTCTTCCAATAAAACAAAACCACGATTGAGTCAAATTATAGCCAACAAATGAGTTACTCCATTAATGACTCAAATGAAATGCATTAAGAGATTAACTCTCTTGAGTGACTAATTCGACTGTCCATCAAGGACACAGCTGTGTAGAACTCTGTAGATTTAAAAAGACTAAATCGAAAATTTGGTAAGGTTTATTCAACCCCCCCTCCTTCTAAACCTTACACTTACACCCCTTGGGACCTACAAACATGGACAAAGTTCTATTCACTACTTCACTTTGACCGTTTGTTTCGGGATGACACATAGTTGAAAATAACAATTTAGTTCCCAACTTTCCCAACAAGGTCTTCCAAAAGTAACTTAAGAACTTAGCATCCCTATCTGAAACAATGGTTCTAGGCATACCATGCAATCTCACAACCTCTTTAAAGAACAAATCGGCAATCAAAGATGCATTATCAGTTTTATGACATGGAATAAAATGTGCCATCTTTGAAAAGTGATATACGACAACAAATATAAAATCAAACCCATTTTTTGTTCTTGGAAGCCCTAAAACAAAGTCCATAGAAATATCTACCCAAGCTGTTGACGGAGTAGGTAAGGGCGTGTAAAGACCCTGGTTCTGAACTCGAGACTTAGCTTGCCTACAAGTAATGCCCTAGTATAAATACGCTCAACATCACGTTTCATATGTGGCTAAAAACAATGCTCTTGCAAGACTGCTAATGTTTTGGCTACTCCAAAGTGCCCCATAACTCCCCCACCATGTGATTCTCTCACTAGTAAGTCCCTTAATGAACACTCAGTAATGCATAATTTATCTTCTCGAAATAGAAAACCATTATGTCGATAAAATTTAGCCTTTGCCCCCTTTTCGCATGCAACAAACGACTCAGAGAAATCAAGATCATGCAAGTACAACTCCTTGTCGTACGCCGGATAGTTCAAAGCCGCTCCACTCAGTTCCACGCTGTAGAATGCAATTGGTCTCCCCTCTTTCATCAATACGACTCCAATCCCAACTCCCAACGCATCACACTCGATCTCAAAGACCTTGGTAAAATCCGACAATGCAAGCAAAGGCGCATGTGTTAGCCTTTCCTTTAATAACTCGAATGCCTTGTCTTGGGCTTCTCCCCGCTGAAACGCAACACTCTTTTTAATTGTTTTCATTAATGGCACTGCAATAGTGCTAAAGTCTCGTACAAACCTTCGATAAAAACTCGCAAGTCCATGGAAGCTACGTAATTGACTGGCCGACATGGGTTTACACCAGTCCTGAATAGCCTTAATTTTCTCTTTGTCCACTGTGATTCCTCTCGAGCTCACTACAAACCTTAAGAATATCAATTATCGGAACAAAATGTGCACTTCTTGACGTTTGCATATAGCTGCTCTTTCCTCAATACTTGTAAGATGGCTCGCAAATGGTCTAAGTGTTCGCCAAATGATTTACTTTAGATGAGGATATCATCAAAGTAGACCACGACGAACTTCCTAATGAATGCCCTCAAAACATGGTTCATCAATCTCATAAATGTGCTAAGCGCATTAGTTAGCCCAAACGGCATAACTAACCACTCATATAAACCATGTTTAGTTTTGAAAGCTGCTTTCCACTCATCTCCTTCCCCGCATCCAAATCGATGGTAACCACGAGGTATGGGATGCCTGTATTTGATAGTGATGTTGTTAATAGCACGACAATCCACACACATCCTCCAAGACCCATCTTTCTTGAACCAAAGAACTCGAAACCGCACACGGACTCATCTTTGCCGAATAAGTTTCTTGCTTAGCAATTCGTCCACCTCCGCCACCGCACCCTTGGTCTCTTTCAGATTAGTCATGTATCTGGCTCTTGTCAAAGAATGATGCTCCCGAAATGAAATCAATCGATGCTCAATTCCCGAATATTCGGTAACCTTTTCAAAGATCTCATCTTGAAACACATCCTCGAATTCTCGCAAAGGACAAGAAAAAAACTAGGCAAATCGGGTTAAGATTGTCATCAATAAATAAGTGCCCTTGTAAACCAAGAGTATCATTGAACAATCACTCGTGGTGGCTTTACTAAGGTCACTCATATTTGCCATCAAATTTATATTTCCCTCGTTTCTTACCTCAAGGCCATGTTCCCCGTTTATTTTTCGGCTTTCTCGTCAATGTTACTCTTATTTTTCTCGGCTATCTCTCAAACCTCACTTCTACCCATAGCCAGACCCCCACTCTTGTTTTCCCTCAAACTCTCCTTTTTCTCAGCTTTATTTTGATTATTATTCTCACTAGCCGAACTCTCCTTTTCTTTTGCCTCTCCAACTCTCGATTTGATTTGATCCTCATAAATTTCTTTTGGAGTCAAAGGAACAAGCACAAAATGTTTTTGATTATGAACAAGAGTATACTGATTGGTGTAATCTGTCATGTTGTAACCTCCTATCAAACGCCATGGTCTACCCAACAGATGTGCCCCGCCTACATCAAAGACAACATCGCACAACACCTCATCCTTATATCCCCTATTTGAAACGCTACTTTTGCCTCGACTACTTATCCGCATCTCCCCAAAGTCACTCAACCACCGCAATTTATATGGGTGTGGTGTTTCATTGTTGGAATTCCCAACCTCTCTACCAACTTAGTGCTAGCTACGTTAGTACAACTCCCACCGTATATAATACCACTACATGCCTTTCCATTGACAAAACACCTTGTATGAAAGATGTTTTCTCATGACTCCCTCATCCGACTTAGATTGTATACTCAAGACCCTCCGAGATACTAAGGACAATGCCTCCCCCTTCGCCGCCTCTACTACCTTCGTAATATTCTCCAACGCGGGCATATTGCTATAATCCGGCTCTCCCTCACTTTCCAACTCCATTTCTCCATTCTCACGCAACACCAACACCCTCTTATTTGGACATTGACTAGATATATGCCCAAGCCTATGACACTTAAAGCATTTAATATCCCTTGTTCGAGTAGTAGAGGGTTTGAATTTACTTGCATGTTTAGGCTCGGCTGCTTTCCCTCTTTGGTCCGCTACCTTCGAATTCTACTCCTCCTTTTAGTTGGTGTTTGACTTCCATGAATTGGAGTTAGAACTCGGTGCTTGTTGGTTGAAACCCCTCCTCTTGAGCTGCTGCTCAACTTTCACCGCCATGTGCACCATCTCCTTAAGATCGACACAATGATGTAAGTCGACAACATCTGCTCTAGGAGTATTCAATTCCGTGATAAACCTTGCCATAGTAACCTCCCCGATCCTCCTCGATATTGACCCTCACCATCAAGATCTTTCTTTATTATAATCCTCTACGCTCTTCGACCATGGGTCAACCTCTGCAACCATTGATAGACGCCTCTGTAATAGTGATTTGGAATAAAACAACGTCCCATCAAACTTCTCATGTCCTCCCATGTGGAAATGGGCCGCTCGCTGCTTCTCCTCCTTGAGACCATTAATTGATCCCACCACACACTTGCGTAATCTGAGAATTCAATTGATGCCAATTTTACCTTTTTCAACTCGAAATAGTTTCGACAATCAAACACATTCTCGATTTTTCTCTCCTAATCCAAATAGGCATCCGGGTAATTCTTTCCCTGGAACGAGGGAATTTGCATTTTGATGTTACTCAATTGCCGTCCTCACATCCCCTATCACCCTTATTTCCGCACCAACCTTTGCCCGGATTGTAATTTTGCTCCATTTCGGAATCAAAATCATCAATCTCATCCACCCATTCCTCCAATTCGAATCTCCTAGGCCTCCGCACCCTAGTAGCAGGCTCCTCGATTCTCGTCGCCTCTCTTGGATCCCCGTACATGTTGATCATTATTTTCTTTACGAGGTTTGCAATTGCCTACATATCCAATTTATTACCTAAATCTGCCGGTTGTCAGTTTTCCTTGGACATGTTTAATTTAGTCCCTCACGTGTATACGCTCGTGTATCACTTAAGTCACAATCTCAAAGTACCCGCACTTGTCACGATTATAAACCAATCAGAAAGTTGCAAGTACGCCTGAACACACCAGGACAATCACCTAGCCAACAACGGATCTCAATAAGATGAAATTGAAGACTTGGGTTTATAATTTCGATTTTTCCAGAATTTTCGAATTTTTTTTGCACGCAGATTACGATTCTTTACCAGCTGATGTTTTGTTCAATTTCGTTTTTTTTTTGTATATACCCTTGAAGAACTAGGGTTTATAAGAAATTCTGAAAAATAAAAAAAAATCAAGAACAAGGATAGAACCTTGCTAGATGGATCTGATTACCAACTGATGTGAACCGTAGCAACGATCGTGCATACAACCCAATAACAATATGTTGTTAACCCAAGATCTTCACCAGTTGGTTGAAGATTGGTGGAAACCTCGACCCGTTGCTTAGAAAAATAAGAACCTCGGTATGCAAAGACGCCACAAGCAATTATGGATTATTGTCTGATAAGTCGATAATTGCAACAAGAAACGTAAATCTTGAAGTGCTTGGTGAAAACACTCAATTTGAGAGTAAAAAATTAATTCAATTGATAACTAATGAAAAACAATAAGTGTTCACCCTTATAAGGGATCCAAAACCCTAAGCCTACTGGGAAATAACTTAAAAATCGAAAAAGGAAATGAAAAACTGAACAAACTAAAAAATACGGCCAAAAGCACGGTCGTGGTTGTCACGTCCTCACTGAACATGACCGTGCAAATAAGCACGGCCAGGTCGTATTCTTCACGACTTTTCTGACTCCAAACCGAACACGACCGTGTAAATAAGCACAACAAGGCCATGTTTATGACGACTTTTCCGAACACGGCCGTGTTTCTCATGGCACCCGCCCCTTCGACATTGTTTCTGATTTTGTCCCCTGCTCATCCCAAACTCGAAATAACAACTCAAGACGCAACCTTAAAGGTTTATTTAGCCTCCAAAACATCAACATGACTCAAAACTAATCAAACTACGACTAACTAAGATAAATGAATACAAAACACTATTGAGCGCTTGATTACAAAGTCTTCAAGACACAATGTGAATTGTATTCTTAGAATCCTTCTCTTGCTCAATCTGAGGTGGACTCTAGAACCTTGATGACGCTAATCAACTGACCACCCGAATATCTTTCTCCTCGGCAAAGGTAATCTCGCCTCATTCTGAATGACTTGAATTAACCTATTGAGCGTATCCTTGAACTTCCTTGCTCGAGTCCTCGTCACTGGACCAACTAGCACCGTCACTGGATACTTAGTCCATGGATTCTCATCAGGATCGGCCTTCGAGAAGCTCAAAGGAGAGAAGATGAGTTGAGGGCAGATGAAATGGCGAGAAGTTATTAGAAGAAAGAGAAGGAAAAGAGAAGAAAATTTGAAGAATATCCAATAAGACATCAGAGAAGATAAAGTGAAAGCTGTCAGATTTTTTATTTTTAAAATTCATTGTAATATACACAATAATGTAAGTTCCTAAATATACATGAATAAAATTGTTATATTGATTTTCAATTATATATTTTTTGGCACAAATGTTGTAGAAAGTTTTGGCATCATTAAAAATGGAGAAATTGTTAGGAAACTTATTGTATAAATTTTGATAATGCTTAGAAAACATGGTATTAGGAACTTGGCATACCCCAATTCAGTATGTAAATTCTACTTTGTAATACATAGAGTATTATATGAGTCAATAGCAGCTAAGTAGAGTATGCAGAAGACTTGCTGAAGAATACATAGAAGAATCAGCTGAGTTGTAGCTCAGTAGATCAGAAGACCTTAAGTCAAGTACATGTTTTGGAGATGACTTAAGTCAAGAGGTAAAGCAATTGAAGGACTTAAGACAACTGAAAAGAGTCAGTTGTGTTAAAGTCAAAGAACTTACATGTTTTGGTAATTGAGACAGACCTACAAACTTGAAGTGTTCTTGCTGAACGAGTGCAAGAGGAATAAGCCAATGGGAACCCTGCATAACTCTTATACCTTTTTAGAAGCCTGTAAGTATCAGATTAACAAGGTTGGGTCAACATCAAAGCTACAGAAACAAGACAAGCCAATGAATAGTAAGTAAGAGTTTGAATTTTGTTTATCTCTTCAACGGACAAAATTTGAACTCCTACTTGATGGGAATGGTAGAAACAACCCAAACTATGCTGATTGGAATATTGTGAAACATCAGCAAAGACCTAAGGAATATAAGCCAAAATGGGAAAGACCTAAACCTCAGCATAGTTCATTCCAAAGGCAAAAGAGCTCTTATCAGCACACATATGCACCCAAACACTACACTCAGAAATACCACAACTACCCGATAAATACGAATCATTTGCATACGAGACAAAAGAGAGAATGACTATATGATCCTAAAACCCCCAAGTAATTTGCTAATGTGCACTATGATTATGGCACTGATAGATGGCAACCTCTTAGATTCTGACCATTTGGTTATAGGTTGGTTGGAACATCTTATATCACTAACCCCTCAGGTCCTAGAAAAGTATGGGTACCTAAAAACTAATTTCCTTGACTGTGGGTTCAAGGAACAGTTGAGTGCCAAGGAACCTGGTACATGGATAGTGGTTGTTCCGGACATATGACAGAAATAAGAAAACTGTCAAGATTCAAGGAGATTAGAGGTGCAAAAGTTAAATTTTGAGAATATGAAGCTCCAGGGGAGATCAAAGGCACAAGGTCCATCAAGAAAAATGGATTGGAAATCACAGATGTTGCTTATGTTGAAGGCCTCAACTTCAACCTGCTAAGTATCAACCAACTCGTGACAACAAAGGCTATAATGTAGGATTCAACTTGGGGATATGCCAGATCAAAGATGCTGAATCCAATGAAATAGTGCTGCAAGGTTCAAGGCAAAAGAATATGTATGTAGTAGATTGGTCTACTGCTACACCAAGCACATGTCTGCTAGCAAAGAGCTAGCCGAATCAAATTGGTTGTGGCACAAGAAGCTCAGTCATCTGAATTTCAAGACAATCAACAAGCTTGCAAGAAGTCATCTTGTAGAAGGATTGCCAGACTCAGTGTACAAGAAAGAAAGTGTATGTGATGCATGCCAGACGGGAAAGCAAATCAAGTCATCATTCAAGGATAAGCCAACTCTTTCTTCAACAAGGATATTACACTTGTTGCATATGGATTTATTTTGTCCAGTTGGGCCAGCTAGCAATAGTGGAAAGAAATACACCTTAGTGGTGGTGGACGATTATTTAAGATATACATAGACAATTTTCATGTGTAAAAAGAAGGAAAATTTGCAGAAGTTACCTCAGTGATGAAAAGAGTTCAAAATGAGAAGAGTCAAACCATTACAAAAATAAGATCTGACAGGGGAACTGAGTATTATGTTGAAAATGGTATTGCTCATGAATTATCAGCTACAAGGACTCCACAACAGAATGGAGTAGCTGAAAGAAGGAACATAACTCTCAAGGAAGCTGCAAGGACCATGTTAGTTGAAGCTGGATTGCCTAAGAGATTTTGGGTTGAAGCCATAAATACAACATGCTATACTCAAAATAGATGCATGATTAACAGACAATTGACCAAGACTCCCCTATGATATTTGGACAGGGAGAAAGCCAAATGTTGGATACTTCAGGATATTTGGATGTAAATGCTTCATCCATAATAATGGCAAAGATAATTTGACGGCTTTTGATGCTAAAGTTGATGAAGGTATCTTTTTGGGATACTCAGCGGAGAGTAAAGCCTATAGAGTGTTGAACAAGAGGACCATGGTTACAAAAGAGTCTACCCATGTGGTTTTTGATGAACCTAATGTGAATGGAAAAGACATTTATCAGTTAGCTGATAAGCTGAATCAGCCAACTATGCAGAAAAGTCCTTATGTTGAAGCTGAAGAAAGCGCACTCAACCCAGATGAAGATGAGATAGCTGAATCTCAAAGACAGCTGGAAGGTCTACAGTTGAATGAAGATGAAAGAGTTGTTCAAGATAACTTTGCTGCGACACGGCTGAATGTAGCAGACTTAATCCAACCTAATGTGAGATGGCTAAGAGACCATCCACCAGAGTTAGTCATTGGAGATATTAGAGATGGCATAAAACCAGATCCAAAGCACAACATGAAGCTATGTTTACTTGTTTTATTTCTCATATAGAGCCTAAATATGTGTCTCAAGCATTGGATGACACACATTGGATTCAGGTTATGCAAGAAGAGCTGAATCAGTTTGAAAGGAACAAAGTATGGGAATTAGTTCAAAGGCCAACCCACCAAAATGTTATTGGTACAAAATGGGTTTTCAGAAACAAGATGAATGAGGAAGGACCTGTTGTGAGAAAAACAAAGCAAGATTGGTAGCCAAAGGGTATTGCCAAGAAGAAGGGATATATTTTGATGAAACCTTTGCTCCTGTTGCCAGATTAGAAGCAATAAGGATGTTTCTTGCTTGTTGGGAAATTTATTTTTAAATTTTGATGAATGCCATGTAAAACTTAGACTAGAAAGTTGGAACCCCATTTTCTTTGTAACTTGCATTGTAATAGATAGGGTTGTTCGAGCTGAGTTAAGTCAGCTATGCCTAAATATGCAAGAAGTCAATCGGAGACTAGAATGAAGACTCACTGTGATGCGGTGAGTATGGCAAGGAAGAGAAGACAGGAACTCGACTGGAGAAGTATCAGCTGAGATGCAGCTATGTGAAGTGTCAGTCAAGTCAACCCAAGATAGCCAAGTCTCAAATTGAAGTAACAGATGAGTCATCCAATGATTGGAAGCTGACTCGAAGTCATCTGGGGAAGTTAAGGAACTGCAGTCAAGTCAAGACAACTGAAAATGATTTGTTGCACAGAAATCAAGAAAGTTACTTAAACAAGTAATACTTCCATACTGCCTTTCTTAAAGTGCTCAATCCCAGAAGCGTGCAAAAGGAATAAACCAATGGGAAGCACTGCACCCGTGTCAGAACTCTGAAACGCTGAAGGTTCATTCAATACGAGGAAATGTCAATTTCGAGGACTGCAACAAGACAAGCCAACGACCGCAAGTGTCTTTTGAAAATTAGCCTATCTCTTCAATGGGCAGATTTTCAAAAGAACACTATAAAAGGCTGAGGAATCAATTTGAGAAAAGGTAACATTGATTACCTGTACTACGAACATTCAAGCTATCATTTGAGCTGTAACCTACAAAATATTCTCAAGCCATTCAAGCTTAATCCTCAGGCCAGAACTTCAAAGGAAATCAATCCAACACTTACCTGTGAAGGAAAGACGACTTCAATCAGTTGAAGAGGAAATATTTGAAGAATCAAAGGGGTCTACATTCCACAGAGGATTGTAGAAAGGTTCAAGGTTGAACCAGTCTTAAGGACTTGGAGGGCTTCGTGATCAAATCCAAGAAACTTGAGCAAGTGAGCTGTAGTAGCAATGCACGCCTGTGAAGAAGGCGTGTCGGACGAGAAGCCAGCCGGTGTGTGACCAAGGCATCTCCGATCGAGTCCCAAAGGATCAAGTCACCGTGTGATCAAGACTTTCATCCGGACCGATAACCACTTTGTACTCCGATCAATACCTAGGGGATTCCTCCGGAGTTGGAGAAGAGAGGATTAGAAGAATTACCCCATCTTCGAACCTCTATAAAATTTATTGTGTCATTTAAATTTCAAAGACTTCAATTACGCATATTACTTTATATCTCACGATAAATTTGCTATCCAATTGATATTTAACAAAGTGCTAAAACCAAGTGTTAAAACAAATCTAAACCAAATTCAAGGGTGTTAAAGTCTTCCAATAAAACATTTCACGAGTTGAGTTAAGCTTTAGACTAAGCGGTGAGTTATTCTATCAACAAAATTCGCCGAGTCAGTGCGTGAGTGGCTAACTCTGGGTTAACTAACTTAGCTGTCCATCAAGGACTTAGCTTGTGAAGAATTAACTCGAACTATTTTTTAAAATGACTAAATCGAAAAGTTGGTAAGGTTTATTCAACCCCCCCTTCTAAACCTTACACTCACACCCCTTGGGACCTACATTGCTTATGTTGCAAATAAGAACTTCACTGTATATCAAATGGATGTGAAAAGTGCATTTTTAAATGGCACAGTAGAGGAAGAAGTCTAGGTTGAACAACCTCCGGGTTTTGAGCAGAAAACTATGGGAGACAAGGTCTACAAGCGCAAGAAAGCATTGTATGGATTGAAATAAGCACCAAGAGCATGGTATGATACATTGTCTCAATTTCTTACTAACAATGGATTCACCAAAGGCAAGGTTGATAAAACACTCTTTAGGATTCAAATATATGTTGATGACATCATTTTTGGTTCCACAAATAAAGAGTTGTATGACAAGTTCTCAAACATCATGCAAGGCAAATTTGAGATGAGCATGATGGGAGAGATCACTTTCTTCCTAGGACTTCAAGTCAAGCAATTGAAGGATTGAACATTCATAAGCCAAACCAAGTATACCAGAGATTTGATGAAGAAATTTGGTATGGAAGATGGCAAAATTGTTGATCAAACTAGATATAGAGCCCTCATTGGATCATTGCTCTATCTAATAGAAAGCAGGCCAGCATCACCTTTGTAGTAGGTGTATGTGCAAGATTTCAATCTGCACCAAAAGAGAGAAATGACTGCAGTTAAGAGAATCCTAAGGTATTTGAAGGGATGCCAGGAAGTCGACTTATGGAATCCAAACGTAGGAGGATTCAAGGCGGTAGGATACTCGGACTCGGACTATCTTTGGATGTAGAGTTGGAGGAAGAGTACACCGTACATGTCAAATGCTTGAAATAGATTGATTTCTTGATTCAACAAGAACAAAATTCAATAGCGACATCCACACCAAGCACAATACATAGTTGCGGGCAGCTGTTGTGCCCAAGTCTTATGGATGAGACAAGAGCTGAGAGATTATGATATTGAAGAAAAGAGATTCCAATTATGTGTGATAACACTAGTGCTATTGCAATCACTCAAAATCCAGTTTTGCATTCAAGAACAAAGCACACTGATGTAAGATATCATTTTATAAGAGATCATGTTGAAAAGAAAAACTTCACCTTGGATTACATCTCAACTGATAAGCAGTTAGCTGATATATTCACAAAGCCTTTATCTGAATCAACTTTTGAAGAGCTCGAGAATCAGTTAGGGTTAATTGAGCTGAGTTAGGATACTCAGAAAACTCAATCAGCAGAGAAAGAAGATGAGGAAATTGAAAATAAGCAAGTTTCACATTTCAGCCAAGTGAAACAGCCCAGTCGAGAAGTCTATTGTATCGAGTGGGAATGTTTTTAAGACTTAACCATATGATTAGATATAAATGCTGCTGCATTTAATGTGGGGAAATTAATGCGGTTTTGAAGACTTAATCCAGACCGTTGACTTTGATCAACATTTTCAAATTCCAAAAACCATCCTTTCACGTCCCTTATATACGAAACTTCACTCTCTCTCTCCTCACGCAAACCTATACATCTTTTTCAAAGAAAGTTTATTCTCTCTGCAATTGAGTTCAAACCCTAGTTCTTCCAAGTCAAGTTTCTTAAGTTTTAATCGGTAAAATCGTCTGAAAATGGCAGCAAATCATTATTTTTCTTTGTTATCTGAAAAGATCAACATCGGTTCATCAGTGGACTTCGCTGGTATGATCAAATAGGGCGTTGATGGTTCCCTTGTGAAGAAAATAGCTGAGAAGATAGAAAAGTCTGGCCTGAAGGACTTTTTGACGATGCAGTTCATGCATACGTACCTGGAAGAGGTCTCCTATTCTATGTGAACGCGGAGGTGCAGGACGATGAAATTCGTTCATCGGTCCACAACAAGGTCATCAAAATAACTGCAAAAGACCTTGTTGAGAACAGGTTTTTGCCCACTGAGGGTCTGAAGGACATTTCTGAGAAGGATGTCAACCTAGCTGCAGCTTGGAATGAAATTGCCAAGTTAGAGTTCGCTGCGAAGGCTGTGTATACAGCCAAGAAGGAGTCTATGAAGGAGGATTACCACAAACTGATGGACATCATGTCCAAGTGCGTGGACATGAAGTTTGGAAGCTTTAATCAGCTGTCCAAGACCAAGCTGATCATGATGGCTGCGATCATGCAAGAGAAAAAGGTGAATTGGGTTGAGTTTGTCTTCAGTCGAATATATCAAAACGTGATGAACATGTCCTTCAAAGGAAGATGGTACCTTTAGTTGCTTATAGGGATATGGCCTTGTGATTGGCCATCTGATGGAGGTGAAGGGCATTGCTCTGCGCCAAGGCAAGCCCTTCCATGCAAATAAGAAGATGTTTAAGGCGAACCTTTCTGGAGCCCAGAAGAAGGCTCATGCAGGAAAGGCTGATACAAGTGAGGGGAAATCAGTTGACCCTGCTGAAACACAACTGAGACCACCCCAGCTCTCTCTCCCAAGAAGACATCCAAGAAGAGAGCTGCATCTTCTAAGCCTACCTCTGCCACAACAGCCAAACCTAAAGGCCCTGCCCACGCAACCGAGATACCTGTCCCCGCAGCCGAGATAAAGGAGGAACCCCAAATTCCTTCCCATATCGTGAAGAACAAGGGGACTGTCAAGTCTAGAAAGGCAGTTGCTTTTAAAAAAGGATCACAGGCCTTTATTATTGAAGAGCCTACTAGAGTAGAACCAGATATTGCACTGGTTGCTACTAAAAGGAGACGGTTATTCAAGCAATCTGAGCTTGAAAAGACAGTCGAGTCTAGTACTCAGCTGGAAAAGCAAGTTGAGACTGTTGATGCTCAAGAGGAGTAGTCTCCAGAAATTGTGGATGCCCTAGAAAGATCTTTGATCCGACAGAGTATCGAAGAGACCCCAGCTCTGCGGGAAATCGCTGAGGAAACTAAAGCAGCTGAGATAACAGAACCTATGGAAGAATAGGTTGGCTCAACTCCTCAGACAGACGCTGATGAGTCTGAGGAGGAGCAAGGTCCATTAGCCCCCATTCAGGATACTGGAGAAGATGATGATGATGATGACTTGATTATGTATTCTCCAGTCTACCCTAACATTCAAAGAAGATTAAGGGAATTGAGGGCGTGGAAGTGGGACTACTCTAGGCGTCAGTTTGCCCGCCCATAATTCATTGAGGAGGAGTAGGAACTTCTAGGGTTCCTTGGAAATGCATCTGTCCAATGTGCTCTCAATGAAGACATCTTCATGGAGACCCTCCGCCTTATCAAGGAAGAAGAGAAGGAGAAAGCGGCAAAGCATGCCAGAGCCTTGGAAAAATCCAAGATTTGTCAGCAGACTGGGACTTATGAGCACATACATGAGTCTACTAACAGTGACGAAGACATGGATCCTGTTGCTGCAGTAGAGAAGTCAGAAATGCAGCAGGCTTTACAAGAAAATCACAGAACAACAGAGTGACGTTAACGATGCTCGGACAGTTGAGTCTGTCTCAACTGAGATGTCCACTGCTTTGAAGGTCGATGAAGATGCTGCCGCAGCTAAGGCAAAGGATGGAGAGACCTTGGGAGTTCAGACTCTGGGTCCTGAAAGTGCAATACAAGGAGTTGAGACTACGATGGATGCCACGGTCCAAGACCCTACGACAACCGTCGAAGGGATTGTAGAAGACCCTAAGACAGTTGAGACTGCCTAAGGGAATGTCGAAGGCCTGCAGAGTTGAGTCTGCTTGGGGTAATAAGGCCTAAGGAGGTTGAGACTTCCCTAGGTAAATAGCAGTGAAAAGTACATTCCTCAAATTGAAGGAGCTATTGGAGAAGAGAGATCGGGCGCCCCTTAACGATTCCCAAGAGCATATTGATACTTCATTCTTGGGATCGGAGGATGAAGTTGTGTCTACACAACATGACAATCCAACGATGGACACAAAGTGAAGATGTTCTCAAATCTCGAGCTAAGTCGGTGAAAGACAAAACTCGTGTGAGGTTTAATTTTGATGATGAGCCAACTCCTAAGGCCTCATCATCTTAGATGACGATGAATCAGTGATGACCAGGTTATTCATTTAGAAAAACACACAGAGATCGAGGAAGCTATTAAGATTGTTGAGGCTCGGTCACCGAGCAACCAATCTCAAATGCTCAGTGAACAAAGTCAACTACGTGGGTCGCCACGGTTTGTGAAGCGATGACTATTTCAATTGTAGGCCTTCACAGCCTACACTATCTGCCGATGATGTTTGCCTCAATCGAGGCACAAAGAGCCGAATCATCGCAGGTAATTCAAATTCAAGACCCTCAAGGTGAAGCACCTGGGGATACCGTTCATGCGCGATGATGTTTTTGAAGACATGTTTCCATTCACTGCAAATCTGCACAACATGGAGGATGAATGTGCTGCAGACTTAAAGAAATATATCGTGCAGGAAGAGTCAGACATTCCCACAGATACGATTGTGCCAGTAGATTTCAATTTTGATGTCGAGTGGCCGACAACTGAATCAAATCTGACAACTGAGTTCCGTGAAGCTTTCAAAAAGATCTGCGAAGAGATTGAGAAGATGGAACGTCACCAGGCCTCTCTAGATTTGAGATTGGACAATCTTACTACCCTCAAACCGATTTGAGAGGGATTATCGTGCGAATAAGGGAATGGGGTGCACAGCAGACAACCATGAGATTGTAGCAGGTCCATTACTTCGAAGCTCTTTTTACCAAAATTCTTGTTTGGAGTGCGAACAACTCCATATATCAGCAGAGTATGAAAGAACATATTGTAAGGATGGAATCTTCCTATAAGTCAGATATGGAGTTGCTACAGCACTTTCAAAGACTGAGATCGCTCGTCTGGAGAATAACATGAATGAAAAGTTCAGTCTTCTGATGGGGGAGATGAAGATCATGACAGCTGAATCAATGGCTACTCTTTCAGAGTTTCTCAAAGCATACTCTGCAGCGGACTCCAAGCAAGACTTGACTAACAACCGACTGGATTTCATCCTCAGTGGACTATTCCCTGGGCTAACCCTTAATTTTGGTGATGATGCCAAAAAGGGGGACGATGAGGTCCTGAAGGGATTAAAGAAAGAAGAAGTGAAGAAAGGAGGTGACAAAGCTGAGGGGAAAGGAATCTTCCTTTAAAATTGATGTATGTTGAAACCCCACAGCTTGGTGAAGTCACTGCCTCCATTCTCAGCAAGCTACCCAAGAACCTACCTATTGAAAGAGCTGAGGTGGCCATGGCAGATAAAAAAAAAGGCCATCGAAGCTGCATTTGAGGAGGTAGTTGAGAAATAAGAAGCTCGCGTTCAGGAGATAATGAAGCAATATGGTGGTCCTCCAAGCGGAAAGGACTACGCTGCGATCAAACCCCAAAAAGACATTGCCATGCCTGATGATGGATATGAGCCCAGATCAATGGAGGAATTCAAAATTCTAGAATCAAAAGGTTACTTTCAAGGAATGACTATACCATAAGGCTGGGACTTGTATTTGGAGAATGGATTGGATTTTTGTCAATCAGCTGATAAGCAGCAGACTTCCAGCAGTCACTCAACTGGAAAGTCGAATGCTCCAATACAGTACACTCCCAGAGAGAGAGGAGCTAAGTTAGGAAAAGGAAGATGTGGTGGTCGAAGAGGCTCTCAACCTCGACCAAAACCAAAAGATGTAGCGTACGTAAATCCAGACAAGAAGGGTCTTATATATTGGGTTGGATACGATCATCTTGCCAACCTAGAAGATGCTATAAAGAACGCTGAAGCTCTTAGAAGGCAAGAAACTGAGAATGAGAGGACTGATCGCGAATGGGAAGAAAGGAAGCGGAGGGATGACCCTGCTGCTAAGCGAGCGTGTGAGAAGAAGAAAAGAGAGGAAGAAGAGAAGAAGAGGAGGAGGCCAGAGGATGACATGAAGAGAGCTGATGAAGAATAAAGAAGAAGGAAGCATCAAAGGTGTTGAAGTGTGTTGCGAACCCCTTCATGTATTTTGATGTAAATACATTTGTGTAAGTCTTATGTAATAAGCTCACTAAATTTCCCTGTAATTTTTCACTCTGTATGTATCTTAGCTTAGATATGCAATGTATTGTCATGTTATATATAAAGCTCTGATACCTGTAGTAAGCAACTTTGTAAAGAACAAGAATGTTATGATCAATAAAATGATGATTTAAAGCATACATTTTTTATTACTGCACTGCCTGTATGTTTGTTGTTTACCTATTTTAAATGTTTTATATTTTGACATCCTCAAAAGGGGAAAATTGTTAGGAAATTTATTTTTTAGATTTTGATGATACCATGTAAAACTTAAACTAGGAAGTTGGCACCCCATTTTCCTTGTAATTTGTATTGTAATAAATAGGACTGAAAAAGCTGACTTAAGTCAGCTATGTCAAATGTAGGTCCCAAGGGGTGTGGTTTAAGGTTTAGAAAGGGGGGTTGAATAAACCGTACCAAATTTTTGATTTTAGTCTTTTAAAAATATTCAACAGAGTTGACTCAAACAGATGTGTCCTTGGGATCAACTGAGTTGGCTTTTCAGCTAAGTTACTCACTCAACATACTCGATAGAGCTGTTGATAGTATAACTCCCGCTTAAGCCAAATACTTAACTTGGTTGGTTTGGTTTTTAACAGCAGAATTCTTAACACCCTTTGTTCGTTTTAAGCTTGTTTTTAACACTTGATTTTTAGCAGTTGGATAGCAAATATAATACTAACATCATATATAAATTAAATATGCAAGGAAGTAAATTTGTTGAAAGTAAATAACACAAATATTTTATAGAGGTTTGAAGATGGGGTAATTCTTCTAATCCACTCTTTTCCAACTCCTGAAGGAATCCAGCAATTATCAGTCTGGAGATAGCCTTGATCACACGGTTGGCTTCTCTTGCGACTCAACTTCTTCACAGGAAGCTACCTTGCTACTTGACTCACTTCTCAAGTTCTTGGATTTGATCACGAAGCCCTCCAACAAACTTGATAATGGTTCGACCTTGAACCTTTCTACAATCCTGACTTGGAAAGTAGCCCCCTTTTGTTTTCTTCAAAAATTTCCTCTTCAATAGTTTGAAGTTATCTTTCCTTCACAAAGTGAGTGTTGGATCGAGTTCCTTCAAGTTTCGAGGCTTTGAGGAATATCTTGATATGCTTTGAGATTTTGCGGGTTTAAATGCTTGAATATTGCTTGCTTGTTCGTGTTCGGGTAACCTTTTCTCAATAGCTTCCTCGGCCTTTTATAGTGCCCATTTGAAATTTTGCTGTTGAAGAGATTGGCTAATTTCAAATGTCATTTTGTGTTCGTTGGCTTGTCTTTTCTTGGTCCCAGACCTTGGTGATGTTGACCTTTCCCTATATTAATGGCATTTCGGATTTGCGGGCGTCGACACAAGGTGCAATGTTTCCCATTGGCTTATTCTTTTTGCACAATTCAGGGCCAAACACTTTAGACTGGGCCAGGCGGCTTGTCATATTACTAAATGAAGTAATATTCTTGACTTTAACCAATGAATCTAAGTCAGTTGTCTTGAATTGATTCTTGCCTTTACCCCAGTGACTTGAGCTGCTCCAATCATTGGATTGACTCGATGACATATCTCACAACATTCTCGGTGACTCTCCTTTAGTAGAGTCCTTGTCTTCCTTCATGGCATTACTCAGCTGACACACAACAGAGTCTTTACCCAGTCCGCAGTTGAGTTCTTGTAATCTTTGACATAGTTGACTTGACTCAGCTTTTTCAGTCCTATCTATTACAATACAAATTACAAGGAAAATAGGGTGCCAACTTCCTAGTTTAAGTTTTACATGGTATCATCAAAATCTGTCAAATAAATTTCCTAACTATTTCCCCCTTTTGATGATGCCAAAACTTAAAATAAATAATTAAACAGCAAAAAGATATACTAGCAGTGCAGTAACAAAGAATGTATGCTTGAATGAATCATTTTATTGATCATAGCATTCTTGTCCTTTACAAAGCTGTTTACATAAGGTATCAGAGATTTTCCTATACAGAGCTTTATACAAATACATGAGTATAGTGTATCTAAGCTAAGTTACAAGAAAATTTACAGAGCTTATTACAGAAGACTTACATTGAAATGTATTTACATCAAAACACACGAAGGGGTTCACAACACACTTCAACACCTTTGATGCTTCCTTCCACTATTTTCTTTAGCTCTTCTTCTGTCCTCATCATCAGCTCTATTTATCTTCTTCCCTTCTTCTTCTCTTTTCTTCTTTTCATATGCTCGCCTAGCAGCAGGGTCATCCCTCCACCTTCTCTCTTCCCATTTGCGAGCAGTTCTCTCATTCTCAGCTTGTTGTCTTTTAAGAGCCTCGAAGTTCTTTCTTGCAACTTCTATATTGGCAAGGTGATCGTATCCAGCCCAGTAAATAATGCCTTTCTTTTCTGGATCTACGAACGAGACATTTTTTGGTTTTGGTCGAGGTTGAGAGCCTCTTCCACCACCACTATGTCTTGCCCTTCCTGACTCAGCTCCCCTTCCTCTAGGAGTGTATTGTATTGGAGTCTTCTGCTTTCCAGCCGAGTGACTGCTGGAAGTCTGCTGCTTATCATCTGACTGAGATAATTCTAGTCCCTTCTCCCAATACAAATCCCAGGCCTGAGGCAGAGTCATTAATTTAAAGTAGCCTTCTGATTCTAGAGTCTTGAATTCCTCCACTGATCTGTGCTTAGATCCATCATCAGGCATATAAATTTCTCTTGGGGGTTGAATCGCAGCGTAGTCCTTCCTGGCTGGTGGACCACCATATTGCTTCATTATTTCTTGAATGCGAGCATCTTATTTTACAGCTACCTCCTCAAATGCAGCTTCAATGGCCTTTCTTTTATCTGCCATGGCCACTGCAGCTTTCTCGATATGAAGTGTCACTGGTAGCTTGCTGAGAATGGAGGCAGTGACTTCACCCAGCTGTGGGGTTTCTGCGTACATCATATTTAAAGCAAGATTTTTGCAACTTTCTTCCCCCTCAACTTTGTCACCTCCTACTTTCACTTTGCCTGAGCGTGTAGCCTTCGACTCAGTTGTCACAATCTTCATTTCAGCCATGAGAAGGCTGAATTTTTCATTCATATTATTCTCAAGTCGGGCAATCTCATTCTTGTGAAATTGATGTAGCAGCTCCATATCCGACTTGTGGGACTTTTCAATCCTAGCAATATACTCCTTCATTCTCTGCTGATACATAGAATTATCCGCACTCCATATGAGCATCTTTGCAAAAAGTTCTTTGAAGTAATGGACATGCTCTGCTCTCATGGCAGTCTGCTGTTGAACCCACTCCCTTATTCTTAATACAATCCCTCTTAAATCGACTATGAGAGTGGCATCTCGATTGTCCAAACGTAAGTCCAAAGAGGCTGGTGACGCTCCATCTTCTCAATCTCTTTGCGAGATATTCTTGAAGACATCATGAAACTCAATTTGTCGAGTTGGATTCAAATTTGTCGACCACTATGAATCAAAGTTAAAGTCGATGGCACAATCATGTATGTGGGAATGATTGGCTCTTCCCGCACGGTATATTTCCTTAACTCCGCAAACATATTCTTCCTCCATGTCGGGTAGATTCTTGAGAATGGGAACACATCTTCAAACACATCATCGCGCACAAATGGGATTCTTGATTTGGTGGTGCCTGCGATGATTCAGCTCTTTGTGCCTCAGTTGCGGTAGCTTCATCGGCAACTAGTGGTGCAGCTGTGAGAGCCTACGGTTGAGCTGTACTCGCTACTATTGCTGTTGTGGGAGCCTGCGTAGTTGACTCGATTTCAGCTGGGGCAGTTAAGGTTGTTTGCCCAGCTGACTGAGCCTTAGCTGCCTTAACAGCTTCTTCGGTCTCAGTTTGTTCTTCTAAATGAATAACCTTGTCCTCAGTTGTATCATCAGCGTCATCGGAGGATGATGAGATCTTTGAATATGGCTCATCATCAAAATTGAACATCATTCGAGCTGTCTTGTATAACATCTTCAGCTGGGTCCACTATTAGATTTTCATGCTGGGTGGACTCAGCTTCATCCTCTGACCCTAAAAATGATGTGTCAATGTTCTCTTGAGAGTCATGAAGGGCACCTATCACCTCTTCTGTGGCAACACCTTCAATTAGAGGGATGTTCTTATCACATTCAAATTTACCTAGGGAAGTGTCAACCTCATTAAGGCCTTCATTACCCCCCAACAATCTTAACTGCTACAGGGCCTTGTACATTCCCTTCGACAGTCGCAACCATTTCAGAGTCTTCTACTATCCCTTCGTCAGACGCAGTTGTCTTAGGGTCTTGGACAGTGGTATTCATTGGAGTCTCAACTCCTTGGATTGCACTTTCATAGCCCAGACTGTTAACTCCCAGGGCTTCACCATCCTTTGCCTCAGTTGCGGCAGCAGCATCGTCGTCCTTCAATGCACCTAACATTTTAGCTGAGATAGACTTAACTGTCTGAGCATCGTTAATGTCACTCTACTCTTCTGTACATTCTTTTCCTTCGCCTCCTAACTACATTGATTGGTCTCCCACAGCAATCTCCAATCCAGCTGTGGTGGAGAGAGTTTCCCCCTCAGCTGGCGCACCAGCTGAGTGAATGATAGTGGGGTTACTCTGCTCCTGAGATGCGGCTTCTATTCCCTATGAGTGTTGAGCCGCAGGGGCAGGTGTGTTAACACCTTCATCAAGGGTTGGCTTAGCTTGGGTGCCCAAATTCCTAGCTTCATTGCCAATTCCCTGCGAGCCATCAGGTGAGTGCACGGGGGACGTGGTGGCAGCAAGATTCGTTGCAATCTGTTGCGCCACTCCCAAAGGATCAGTCTAAAGAAGAGTTTGGGAGGACTCTCCTGGACCTCTAGATGGCTTTGCTCGTGCATGGATCTGGATTCTTGTAGAGCCTGCTGCAGTTTTGACTTCTCCGCTGCAGCAGCTGGATCCATATCTTCATCACTTTCAGCGTATTCATGAAGGTGCTCATGTGTATGCTCATGAGTACCTATAAATACACACATCTTAGATTTCTCCAAGGCTCTTGCTTTCTCCGCCGCTTACTCTTTTTCTTCCTCCTTAATAAGTTGGAGGGTTTCCATACATCTATTTTCATCGAGGGCATCTTGGACATATGCATGTCCAAGGAACCTAAGAAGTTCCTTCTCCTCCTCTATGAATTCTGGGTGAGTAAACTGACGCCTCAAATAGTCCAACTTCCAAGCCCTCCATTCTCTTAATCTTCTCTGAATGTCAGGGTAGACAAAGAGTACATTGTTAGGTCATCTTCATCATCATCGTCTTGAATGGGGGCTAAAGGGCATTGCTCCTCCTCAGAATCAGCAGCGTCTGTCCGAGGAGGTGAGACAACCTTATCTTGCATAGGTTCTGTTGTCTCAGCTACTTCCATTTCCTCAGTTGTTTGCCACACAACTGGGTCTTCAACGGTTCTCTGCTGATCAACATCAGCAGTCTTCTCAGGCTCATCAACAACTTCTAGAGACTGCTTCTCGTGAGCATCAGCAGTCTCACTTTCTTTCTTCGGTAGGGTACCGGATTCAGCTGTCTTCTCAAGCTCAGAGCGCTTGTACAACCGTCTTCTCTTGGATAGAACCAACTGGATCTCAGGTTCCACCTCTGTAGGCTCTTCGATAGTGAAGGCCTTTTCTCCTTTCTTAGAGGCAACTGTCTTTCTTGACTTGGCAGTCCTCTTCTTCTTCACGATAGGGAATGGAATTTGGGGTTCCTCCGCTATCTCGGCTGATGGGGTAGGGGTCTCGGCTGCATGGGCAGGTGAGTCGGCTGCATGGGCAGGAGATTTGGACTTGTCTGCGGGAGCAAGTGCTTTCTTTGTTTTGGATATGGCGGAAGGGGCAAGCTTGGATACCGCAGCTCTCCTCTTGGATATTGGCTTTGGAGAGAGAGCTGGAGAGGTCTCACTGTGTCTTGGGATCAGCTGATTCCCCCTCACTAGTATCGCCTTTCGGCATGAGCCTTCTTCGGATCCGGGTTCGCCTTGAACATTCGTTTGTTAGCATGAAAGGGCTTGCCATGGCGGAGAGCAATGCCCTTTGCCTCCATCAGATGGTCGATCACCAGGCCATAACCCAAGGAACAGCCAAAAGACCCATCCTCCTTGTAGGTCCTACTCAGCACATTCTGGCAAATTCGGCTGAAAACAAACTCAGCCCAGTTGACTTTCTTCTCTTGCATGATTGCAGCCATCACGATCAGCTTAGTTTTGGACAGCTGATTCAAGCTTTCAAACTTAATGTCCACACACTTTAAGACGACGTCCATCAGCTTATTGTAGTCATCTTTCAAAGATTCCTTCTTGATTGTATACACAACCTTTGTAGCACACTTCGACTTGGCAACTTCTTTCCAAACAGCAGCTAAGTCGACATCCTTCTCAGCGATGTTCTTCAATCCCTCCACGGGCAAAAACCAGTGCTCAACAAGGTCTTTTGCAGTGAGTTTGATGACATTACCTTGGACTAATGACCGGATTTCATCGTCCTACACCTTTGCACTAACATAAAACATAGAGACCTCATCCAGATACGTATGCGTGAAATACATCGACAAAAAGTCCTTCAGGCTAGGCTTCTCCAGTTTCTCTACTATATTTTTGACCAGGGATTCATCGACACCGTATTTGGCCATGCCTTTGAAATCCACAGAAGAGCCAGTGTGGATTTTCTTGGAGAGCTTTGCGTAATCATGAGTTTGGGCCATTTTCAGAAGTTTCTACCGATTAGAACACGAGAAACATTGCTTGTATGAACTAGGGTTTGCACTTGGTGTAACGCCCTTACCCTTATAACATATATATATCGTATAAAAATATAATTCATAGGCAGCACCACTGCATTGCGCATGGGATTAATATATTAATCATTAGTTATAACCTTTTCGATTCAAGCGGAAGCATTTACTCAAACGATTTAGCAGCACTCATTCACATATGTGCATTCATCCATATTACACAACATTAACGACCGTGCCTTTTATATACAGATCAAAATAAAACTCCCTATATGATATGCAAATGATGAGCTAAGGGAGAAGGATAGGAATCGGCCGGCCCGACCTTTGATCCATGCTTTAACTTCTGTCACACCTCACGGATCAACTTTTATCTACATCAACTAAAAATTGACAACATTGCATTTGGTGAGTTGCAAGCTCAGGAAGTATAATCCAATAACAAGTTATTTAACATCACACAAGCACATTGTCACAACCATTTCACACTCTTTGATCATAATATTCATAACCACATAAATGCACGTGCTTGGTCATATTCTTTTACTGTTATGGGCCAGCTAATACCAAGAATAAATCGTGATCACGAAGATGGCCATGGCACTCTGTAATTCTTTATTTCACGTAGAGTTCAGTGAACTCGGGGTAGCCGTACGGTACTCTGTAATCCAGAAATTCTGGATGACTATAATTCTGTGATTCAAGGTCATTAGTGGCCATAACAGAATCCATTAATCTCTGATGAATGCATTTCTGTAATCACTTATTTCCTTTCCGTATCAATAACATCAATAGAGATCGCATATCTCATTTCCATATCAATAACATCATTGGAGATCTGATATCTCAATTCCATTTCAATGTCATCACATAGAGATCATATATCTCAATTTCATCACTATATCATCATAGAAAATCATGAAATTCACATCAGGACACGATAAGCTACTAATCATTGTAGCCAAATAAGTAAATAATTCATTCCAACACATTAATAATATAATCACACAAGTCAAATAACAAGCTAAAAGATTATACTCACCCTGGTATAGTTATCCCGATGTGCTTCGCCTAGCCAGCCTGATTAGCTCCTTTATTGGAATTTTTACCTATAATATATATGAAGAACGTATATCTAATTTCAAAACCATACATTTCACATTGATGAAGACACAGATATGTAATTTATAGTCTTTGTACGTCAGAAAATCATTATTTTTATAATTCTTAAACGCCATTAAAAGTATACCTCAGTTTCCTTTTCATTGTTTGGTTCTATTCTTAAATAGCTATATAGGATATATTTACATGTATAAGTATTCCTTATAATTTGACTTCATTATCTATTATTATCCTAGTCATCTTAATCTTTTCAACTAAGTTCGAAACTACTCCTCCCGATTTCTATGAATCATTAGACAATTTAATTTAAATTAGACAAGTAGTTAGGCTAATATATCAGTTACATCTAAGGATTGCAAAAGTTAGATTCTCCATTAAATGTCTTGCAATAAACTTATTTTCAGTTCCAAGAAAGAAAAATTGGATGTGATATCAATTACCTTTTTCTTTCCTTTTTATTCTTCGGTAAGAGTTCTCCTTCCTTAGATAGCTGAATGGAGTATATTAACCCATTAAGAAATGCATCTATATCTCTATCCTTTGAAGAAGGTGAGTGTGTGCATAAACTAATTAATTTAAGATATCAATTGATTGATCTTCCTGATAATGCCGCGTGGTAAATCGGAATACACGTGTTTTACATAGCTTAGCAGTATGCATGTTTTAAGTCATTTATAAATTACTTAAATATAAACCTTATCCTATTTGTGGAAATGAAAAATGGACTTTTATCAGATGTATTTTCAGCCACATATGTTTATTATTATAAAAGTAATACACATAAGACTTATATATATATATATATTAGACATTTTAATTAGTATACATATATACACGTTAAGCATATAATTTATGTATTAGTATGTGCATGTGATACCACTGAATGTCATTACTCCTATATATGCATATGTCATGTGTCTGCATTCTACGTTGCTACCTATTTATCTATCTATATATGTATGTTTGGAATTTTATTTTTCCTTTTTCCTTTTTTTTTTAGAGTAATTATTATTATAAAATTATTATCAATTTCCTTGAACAACACTCAATATCTATTTTATGTAATATACTAATCTCTTAACTAACCCAAGTATTTATTATATCTCACCTTAATAAACATGTCAATTTCATTTTTTCACTATAAGTTTATCCTATATCCACTGATATTGAACATATATATCTATAATTATGCTAAAATATAAATTTCAGAATGCATGCACGATCTAATATGCTAAAATATAAAGTTTCGGGTTATGACACTTGATTACGAGAAAAAAATGCTCTTTCTCTGAAGATGAGTAGTCGCCGAGGAGAGAGAAAGACAAAGTTTAAATATACAAGGAACGTGAAAGGATGTCTTTTGGATTTTGAAATTTTTGATCGAGGTCAACGGTCGAGATTAGAGCTTCAAAACCGCATTAAATTCCCCATATTAAATGCGTGACATTTATATCCAATCATATGGTTTCTTGTCGACTTTTTTGTCTTGTGATCATAATTATCTTGACGTCATTCTTAAAAATATTCCCGCTTAATTAAAACAATCATGTTTTTGTCACTTAACTCATAAATGACTCGAAAACATATCCAAAGTGACTCAACGATGCTTCTCTCTTCTCATGATGTAACTCAAATTTGTCTAACTAACTCAATCTGATTGACTTCTTGATCGGGCTATTTCACTTGGTCAAAATGTGAAACTTGCTCTTTTTCAATGTACTCGTCTTAACTTTTTCTCGGCTTATTGAGTCTTTTGAGTTTCCTAACTCAAGACAATTAACCCTAACTCATTCTTGAGCTCTTCAAACCTTGATTCACATAAAGGCTTTGTGAATATATCAAAGCTAACTTTGTTTATCGGTTGAGATGTATTCTAAGGTGATGTCTTTTTTTCAACATGATCTCTTATAAAATGATATCTTACATCAATGTGATTTGTTCTTGAAAGCAACATTGTATTTTGAGTGATTGCAATAGCACTAGTGTTATCACACATAATTGGAATCTCTTTTTCTTCAATATCATAATCTCTCTGGGTTGTTGTCTCATCCATAAGACTTGGGCACAATAGCTAGGCGCCCGCACTATGTATCTTTTGTGCTTAACTGTGGAAGTAGCTATTGAATTTTTTTCTTCTTTGAACCAATAAATGTATCTATTTCCAAGCATTTGACTTGTACCTGAAGTACTCTTCATGTCAACTCTACATCCAAAGATAGTCGAGTCCGAGTAACCAACCAGCTTCTTGAATCCACCTTCCTTTGGATACCATAAGCCGACTTCCCCTGGCATCCTTCAAATATCTTAGGATTCTCTTAGCTGCGGTCATGTGGTTGTCCTTTGGTGCGATTGAAATCTTGCACATACACCTACCGCAAAGGTGATGTCCGGCCGCTGTTGTTAGATAGAGCAAAGGTCCAATGAGGGCTCTATATCTAGTTTGATCAACTTTTGCCATCTCGCATCCGTGTTCATCTTGGGTCAAGTATTCATTGGAATTTTCACACAAGACTTCTCTTCCATACCAAATTTCTTCATTAAATCTCTGGTATACTTTGTTTGGATTATGAAGGTTCCATCATTCAATTGTTTGACTTGAAGTCTTAGGAAGAAATTCAGCTCCCCCATCATGCTCATCTCAAATTTGCCTTGCATGAGGTTTGAGAACTTGTCACACGGTTCTTTGTTTGTGGAGCCAAAAATGATGTCATCCACATATATTTGAACAAACAGTATACTCTCTCCATCTTGAATCATGAAGGGTGCTCTATCAACCTTGCCTTTGGTGAATCCATTGTCGCTTAGAAATTGAGACAATGTATCATACCATGCTCTTGTTGCTTGTTTCAATCCATACAATGCTTTCTTGAGCTTGTAGACCTTATCTCAAATTGTTTTCTGCTCAAAACATGGAGGTTGTTCAACATAGACTTCTTTCTCTAGTAGTCCATTTAGAAATGCACTTTTCACATCCATTTGATATACAGTGAAGTTCTTATGAGCAACATAAGCGGGAAATATCCTTATTGCTTCCAACCTTGCAATAGGAGCAAAGGTTTCATAAAAATCTATACCTTCTTCTTGGCAATACCCTTTGGCTACCAATCATGCTTTGTTTCTCTCACAACAGATCCATCCTCATTCATCTTGTTTCGAAAACCCATTTTCTACCAATAACATTTTTATGGGTTGGCCTTTGAACCGATTCCCATACTTTGTTTCTTTCAAACTGATTCACTCTTCTTGCCTGGCCTTAATCCAATGTGTGTCATCCAAAGGTTGAGACACATCTTTAGGATCTATCTGGGAAATAAAACAAGTGAACATGGCTTAATGTTGTGCTCTGGATCTGGTTCTTTTGCCATCTGTAACATCTTTAATGACTAATTCTGGTGGGTGGTCTCCCAGCCATCTCACATCAGGTTGGAGTAAGTCAGCTGGATTCAGCCATCTCGCAGCTAAGTTGTCTTGAACAGCTCTTTCATCTTTACAGGTCCCAAGGGGTGTGAGTATGGTTTAGAAAGGGGGATTGAATAAACCTTAGAAACTTTTTGATTTTAGTCCTTTTAAAAATAACATAGTTAACTCAAACATTTGTGTCCTTCAGGGACAACTAAGTTGGTTATTCAGTTGAGTTAGCCACTCAACGGTTCGATAGAGCGGTTGATAGAATAACTCGGCGCTTTAACCCGAACTTTAACTTGGTTGTATTGGTTTTATCAATTGGAAGACTTAACACCCTTGATTTGTTTTAATTTTGTTTGAAAACTTGATTTTTAGCACTTGGTTATTAATCGCTTGGATAGCAAATGTGAGTTTTATCGTGATATGATGTAAACATGCGAAATGTAAATGTCTTTGAAAAGTAAATGACACGAGTAATTTTTATATAGATTCAAGATGGGTAATTTTTCTAGTCCTCTCATCTCCAACTCCGGGTGGAATCCACTATGAAATGATCGGTTTACAACGTGGTGAATAAATCACAGAGACGGTTTTGGTCGCAAATCGGCTTCTCTTGCGACTCACTTTCTTTACAGGCGGTTGCCTTGCTACTTGAGCTCACTTCTCAAGCTCTTGGATTTGATCACGAAGCCCTCCAATAACTTGATCTTCGGTTCAACCTTGAACCTTCCTACAATCCTCCTTGGAAAGTATACCCCTTTTGATTCTTCAAAAGTTTCCTCTTCAATGATTTGAAATTGTCTTTCCTTCACATGACTTGTGTTAGATCGATTCCCTTCGAGTTTCGAGCTTGAGAATTTGCTTTAATGTGCTTGAGAATATTGCGGGTTAAATTGCTTGAATATTGCTTGCTTGTTTGTGGTTCGGTGATCTTTTCTCGAGAAATTCCTCAGCCTTTTATAGTGCACTATTTGAAAATTTTGCCCGTTGAAGAGATTGGCTAATTTCAAAAGTCACTTGTGTTCGTTGGCTTATCTTCTCTGCAGTCCTTGCTGTTGACATATCCTCGTATTAAATGTCTTGTAGCATTGCATCTTGTCTGACACATGGTGCAGTGTTTTTTATTGGTTTATTCCTTTTGCATATAACTGGGACTAACACTTTATTTCTGACAACTCTGGCATGCTACTATTCTGAGTAACATTCTTGACTTTCATCAACGGATCTAACTCAGTTGTCTTGACATGGCTGCTGTCTTTTAATCCCCAGGTGACTTGAGTCAACTCCAGAATTTGGATGACTTAACTGTTACTTCAACTTGAGACTTGGCTTCCTTGAGTTGACTTGACTGACTCTTCCTACAGTTGTTCCACAGTTGATACTTCTTCAGTCGAGTTCTTGAATTTCTTCTTGGCCATACTCAGCTGATATACAGTGGAGTCTTCAATTTAGTCTACAGTTGACTTCTTGTATTTCTTGGCATAGCTGACTTGACTCAGCTCTCTTAGCCCTATCTATTACAATACAAATTACAAAGAAAATGGGGTCCCAACTTCCTAGTTTAGGTTTTATATGGTATCATCAAAATCTACAAAATAAATTTCCTAACAATTTCCCCCTTTTTGATGATGCCAAAACTTAAATAAATTCAACAAAACATAAATAGCAAAGATACATACAGTCAATGCAGTAACAAAGAATGTATGCTTGAAATAGATCGTTTTATTGATCATAGCATTCTTGTCCTTTACACAGCTGTTTATATTTGGTATCATAACATTCTTTATCAGAGCAATATACATCTCTAAGCTACGATACAAGAATTCATTCAAAGTGAAAATTACACAAAAGTTCACTAAGTATATTACAGAAGACTTACATGAATGTATTTACATAAAAATACATGAAGGGGTTTGCTGACATCACTTCAATGCCTTCGCTTCCTTTCCTATTTCATCTTTAGCTCTCTTCTTTGTCCTCGTCGTCAGCAGCTCTTTTTCTTTTCTTCTCTTCTTCTTCCCTTCTTTTCTTTTTTTCATAGGCCCGTTTGGAAGCATCACCCCTTTGCTTCCTCTCGAGCCATTGACGAGTTTGCCTTTCATTCTCCTCTTCTTGTCGCCTTACTGCCTCAGCATTCTTCCTTTCCACTTGAAGGTTGGCTAATTGGTCATATTCACCCGATGATCAAGCTTTTCTTGTCGGGATCTATATATTCAACATCATTGGGTTTTGGTCGAGGTAGGGAACCTCTTCCGCCACCACTTCTTCCTCTGCCTGACTCGGCTCTACCTCTACCTGACTCGACTCTTCATCTTCATTTGGGTGTATCTTTGACCGAGTCTTCTCTTTATAGTTGAGTGGCTTTTGGAAGATCGATGCGTTTTGACTTCTTGACATAATGCCGACCTTTTTCCCAGTACAAATCCCAGGCTTGAGCTAGAGCCATTCCTTGGAAATAGCCTTCTAATTCAAGCGTTTTGAATTCTTCGACTAATCTAGGCTCAGATCCATTATCAGGTATAACATCTTGATCTTTTCCTGCTGGAATACCACCATATTGTTTTAGCATTTCTGAACTCGAGCATCTTGCTTTTTAGAGAACTCCTCAAACCCTTCTTCAATAATCTTCCTTTTCTCAGTCATTAACACAACATAGTGCTTAATAGGTAGGGTTATAGGGAGTTTGCTTAGGATGGAGGCAATAACATGACCTTGCTGTGGGGTTTCAGCTATCATCAAAGTTAGATCCTTCGAACTTTCCCCCTCCCATTTTACTTTTACCCTTCTTCTCATTTTGCATTTTTCTTCAGTTGTTCTTCTTGTTCTTATTTTGATGCCTTGAGGAGCTCCTCCTCCCCCCCCTTTTTGGAATCAAAAAAGGTGAGAGGGACTCCAGGGAACATGCCTGCGAGCATGAAATCTAGTCTCCTTATAGTTGAGTTCTATTTTGAGTCGGTTCGTCATATCTTTTTTTCGAAACTCGAGCGAGTTGCCTTGGACTCGATTGTCACTAACTTCATCTCGGCTATGAGTAGGTTGAATTTGTCATTCGTAGCATTTTCAAGTCGCATAATTTCTTTCTTTTCAAATTGTTGCAGACTCGATTTGATTTTGTGAGACTCGTGTAACCTTTTGATGTATTCCCGCATCATTGCTGATCAAGGTGTTGTCAGCACTCCAAACAAGGATTCTTCCATATAGTGCCTTGAAATAATGAACTTGCTCGAGTGGCATGGCGATCTCTTGTTGATACCACTCACGATCCATACCACGATCCCTCTCAAGTATCTTTGTGAGTGGCATCCCTATTGTCGATCTTAGGTCCGTGAGGCTGGTGCCGTTTGATCTTCTCAATCTCCTCACAAATCTTCTTAAAGACCTCACGGATCACAATTGTCTCACTTGATTCAGTTGCGGGCCATTCTGCATCGAAGTCAAAGTCTGCTGGTACAATAGTGTCGGTAGGAATTATTGGATCTTCTCTTACAGTGAACCTTCTTTGTTCAAGTTTCTCTTCTTCCAACTCAGGCGGGATTTTTGTAAATGGAAGCATCTCTTGAAAGGCATCATCGCGCACATAAGGGATGTTCTGCGAGGTTTGGGCTGCGATGACTCACCTTTGTTTGCCTCAAGCGGGAGCTTCATCGGCATCTGTTACGGCTATAGGAGCTCACTTGAGATGACTCGGTTCGAATCGGGCTTGTGTAATGTGTTGCCCACCGATCGAGCCTCAACTATCTTAACAACTTCCTCGTTCTCAATAGATTTCTCTAAATGAGTTACATGTTCCTCTGTTTGTATCATCGAGCGTCATCGGATGATGATGAGACTTGTGGAGTTGGCTCATCATCAAAGTTGAATCTCATAGGAGTCGTCTTTTCACCGGCGTGGCTCGAGATTTTTGAACATCCTTTTTTACTAGAGTAGACTCAACCATCTTCCGATCCCAAAAAGGATGTGTCTATGTTTTCCTAGAAATCATGAAGTGCACTTATTTCCTATTTTGCATCGGCGTTGTCCGGAGGAGGAATGTTCTAAGTTTCTTGACCAAGTACCCGGGGAAGTCTCAACCTCCTTTGCGCCATCAATACCCCAGCAGACTCAATCTGTTGCGAGGCCTTCATGTTCCTCTCGACGGTCTCAACTTGTCTTAGGGTCTTCTACATTCCCTTCGACGATCGCGATTGTCTTAGGGTCTTCGACCATGGCATCCATAGGAGTCTCAACCCTCGGATTGCACTTTTTCGTGCCCAGTGTTAACTCCAGGCATCACCATCCTGTGCCTCATTGTAAAAATAGTATCATTGGCCTTCAAAATAGCGGACACTTCAATCGGGACGGACTCAATCGTCCGAGCCGTCGATAATGTCAATGTCGCTCTGTTGAGGTTTATGTTATTTTTCTACTTCGCCTCCTTACTTCATGGTTGAGTCTTCCACAAAGCAACCTCCAACCCTGTTGTGGTGGAGAGAGTTTCCCCACCGGTGGCTTACCAACCGAGTGATCGATAGTGGGGTCACTCGGCTCCCGACTCGCGGCTTTTTCCATTGAGTGCTCGGAGCGCTTTGTACAACCGTCTTCTCTTGGATAGAACCAATCGGATCTCGGTTCCACCTCTGTAGGCTCTTCGATAGTGAAGGCCTTTTCTCCTTTCTTAGAGGCAATCGCTGTCTTTCTTGACTTGGCGAGTCTCTTCTTCTTCACGATAGGGAATGGAATTTGGGGTTCCTCCGCTATCTCGGTGATGGGGCGGGGTCTCCGGCCGCATGGGCGGTGAGTCGGCCGCATGGGCGGAGATTTGGACTTGGCGGCGGAGCAAGTGCTTTTTTGTTTTGGATATGGCGGAAGGGGCAAGCTTGGATACCGCAGACTCTCTCTTGGATATTGGCTTTGGAGAGAGAGCCGGAGAGGTCTCACCGTGTCTTCGGGATCACCGATTCCCCTCACTAGTATCGCCTTTCGGCATGAGCCTTCTTCTCGGGATCCGGGTTCGCTTGAACATTCGTTTGTTAGCATGAAAGGGCTTGCCATGGCGGAGAGCAATGCCCTTTGCCTCCATCAGATGGCCGATCACCAGGCCATAACCCAAGGAACAGCCAAAAGACCCATCCTCCTTGTAGGTCCTACTCAAAGACATTCTTAAGCAAATTCGGTGAAAACAAACTCAAATTGCCATTGACTTTCTTCTCTTGCATAATTGCGACCATCACGATCGGCTTTAGTCTTGGGCCGGCTAATTCAAGCTTTCAAACTTAATGTCCACACACTTTAAGACGACGTCCATCAGCTTATTGTAGTCATCTTTCAAAGATTCCTTCTTGATTGTATACACAACCTTTGTAGCACACTTCGACTTGGCAACTTCTTTCCAAACAAAGCTCGGTCGACATCCTTCTCGATGTCCTTCAATCCCTCCACGGGCAAAAACCAGTGATTGCTCAACAAGGTCTTTTGCGGTGAGTTTGATGACATTACCTTGACTAATGACCGGATTTCATCGTCCTACACCTTTGCGCTAACATAAAACATAGAGACCTCATTCGAGATCGTATGCGTGAAATACATCGACAAGACCTCCTTCAAAGAGGCTTCCCGGTTTCTCTACTATATTTTTGACCAGGGATTCATCGACACCGTATTTGACCATGCCTTTGAAATCCGACAAGAACCGGTGTGGATTTGCTTGGAGAGCTTTGCGTAATCATGAGTTTGGGCCATTTTCGGAAGTTTCTACCGATTAGAACACGAGAAACATTGCTTGTATGAACTAGGGTTTGCACTTGGTGTAACGCCTTACCCTTGTAACATATATATATCGTATAAAAATATAATTCATAGGCGGCACCAGCATTGCGCATGGGATTAATATATTAATCATTAGTTATAACCTTTTTCGATTCAAGCGGAAGCATTTACTCAAACGATTTAGCAAAGACACTCATTCACATATGTGCATTCATCCATATTACACAACATTAACGACCGTGCCTTTTATATACTGAGATCAAAATAAAACTCCCTATATGATATGCAAATGATGAGCTAAGGGAGAAGGATAGAATCGGCCGGCCGACCTTTGATCCATGCTCTAACTCCACACCTCACGGATCAACTTTTATCTACATCAACTAAAAATTGACAACATTGCATTTGGTGAGTTGCAAGCTCAAGAAGTATAATCCATAACAAGTTATTTAACATCACACAAGCACATTGTCACAACCATTTCACACTCTTTGATCATAATATTCATAACCACATAAATGCACGTGCTTGGTCATATTCTTTTCTTGTTATGGGCCAAATTAATACCAAGAATAAATCGTGATCACGAAGATGGCCATGGCACTCTGTAATTCTTTATTTCACGTAGAGTTCGGTGAACTCGGGGTGGCCGTGCGGTACTCAGAATCCGTAAATTCCGGATGACTATAATTCTCGTGATTCAAGGTCATTAGTGGCCATAATGTAATCCATTAATCTCGATGAATGCATTTACGTAATCACATATTTCCTTTCCGTATCAATAACATCAATAGGGATCGCATATCTCATTTCCATATCAATAACATCATTGGAGATCGATATCTCAATTCCATTTCAATGTCATCACATAGAGATCATATATCTCAATTTCATCACTATATCATCATAGAAAATCATGAAATTCACATCCGGACACGATAAGCTACTAATCATTGTAGCCAAATAAGTAAATAATTCATTCCAACACATTAATAATATAATCACACAAGTCAAATAACAAGCTAAAAGATTATACTCACCCTGGTATTGTTATCCCGATGTGCTTCGCCTAGCCACCTGATTAGCTCCTTTATCGAATTTTTACCTATAATATATATGAAGAACGTATATCTAATTTCAAAACCATACATTTCACATTGATGAAGACACAGATATGTAATTTATAGTCTTTGTACGTCAGAAAATCATTATTTTTATAATTCTTAAACGCCATTAAAAGTATACCTCAGTTTCCTTTTCATTGTTTGGTTCTATTCTTAAATAGCTATATAGGATATATTTACATGTATAAGTATTCCTTATAATTTGACTTCATTATCTATTATTATCCTAGTCATCTTAATCTTTTCAACTAAGTTCGAAACTACTCCTCCCGATTTCTATGAATCATTAGACAATTTAATTTAAATTAGACAAGTAGTTAGGCTAATATATCAGTTACATCTAAGGATTGCAAAAGTTAGATTCTCCATTACAGATTATAAAACTAAACTTGTTAATGTCTTGCAATAAACTTATTTTCAGTTCCAAGAAAGAAAAATTGGATGTGATATCAATTACCTTTTTCTTTCCTTTTTATTCTTCGGTAAGAGTTCTCCTTCCTTAGATAGCTGAATGGAGTATATTAACCCATTAAGAAATGCATCTATATCTCTATCCTTTGAAGAAGGTGAGTGTGTGCATAAACTAATTAATTTAAGATATCAATTGATTGATCTTCCTGATAATGCCGCGTGGTAAATCGGAATACACGTGTTTTACATAGCTTAGCAGTATGCATGTTTTAAGTCATTTATAAATTACTTAAATATAAACCTTATCCTATTTGTGGAAATGAAAAATGGACTTTTATCAGATGTATTTTCAGCCACATATGTTTATTATTATAAAAGTAATACACATAAGACTTATATATATATATATATATATATATTAGACATTTTAATTAGTATACATATATACACGTTAAGTATATAATTTATGTATTAGTATGTGCATGTGATACCACTGAATGTCATTACTCCTATATATGCATATGTCATGTGTCTGCATTCTACGTTGCTACCTATTTATCTATCTATATATGTATGTTTGGAATTTTATTTTTCCTTTTTCCTTTTTTTAGAGTAATTATTATTATAAAATTATTATCAATTTCCTTGAACAACACTCAATATCTATTTTATGTAATATACTAATCTCTTAACTAACCCAAGTATTTATTATATCTCACCTTAATAAACATGTCAATTTCATTTTTTCACTATAAGTTTATCCTATATCCACCGATATTGAACATATATATCTATAATTATGCTAAAATATAAATTTCGGGAATGCACGAGACGATCTAATATGCTAAAATATAAAGTTTCGGTTATGACACTTGATTACGAAAAAAAATGCTCTTTCTCTGCTTTGAGATGAGTAGTCGCACGAGGAGAGAGAAAGACAAAGTTTAAATATACAAGGAACGTGAAAGGATGTCTTTTGGATTTTGAAATTTTTGATCGAGGTCAACGGTCGAGATTAGAGCTTCAAAACCACATTAAATTCCCCATATTAAATGCAGCAAAGATTTATATCCAATCATATGGTTTCTTCGTGCGGCTTTTGTCTTGATCATAATTATCTTTATGTCGACGTCATTCTTAAAAATATTCCCGCTTAATTAAAACAATGTGTTTTTGTCACTTAACTCATAAATGACTCAGCTTATATCCAAAGTGACTCAACGATGCTTCTCTTTCTCATGATGTAACTCAAATTTGTCTAACTCAATACTGATTGACTTCTTGATGGGCTATTTCACTTGGTGAAATGTGAAACTTGCTCTTTCTCAATGTACTCGTCTTCTTTCTCACTTATTGAGTCTTTTGAGTTTCCTAACTCAAAGACAATTAACCCTAACTCATTCTTGAGCTCTTCAAACCTTGATTCACATAAAGGCTTTGTGAATATATCACTAATGTTTATCGGTTGAGATGTATTCTAAGGTGATGTCTTTTTTTCAACATGATCTCTTATAAAATGATATCTTACATCAATGTGATTTGTTCTTGAAAGCAACATTGTATTTTGAGTGATTGCAATAGCACTAGTGTTATCACACATAATTGGAATCTCTTTTTCTTCAATATCATAATCTCTCGGTTGTTGTCTCATCCATAAGACTTGGGCACAATAGCCGCCCATTGTATGTATCTTATCTTCACCAAAGTAGCTATTGAATTTTTTTCTTCTTTGAACCAATAAATGTATCTATTTCCAAGCATTTGACTTGTACCTGAAGTACTCTTCATGTCAACTCTACATCCAAAGATAGTCCGAGTCCGAGTAACCAACCACTTTGAATCCACCTTCCTTTGGATACCATAAGCCGACTTCCGGCATCCTTCAAATATCTTAGGATTCTCTTAGCCATTAGCATCATGTGGTTGTCCTTTGGTGCGATTGAAATCTTGCACATACACCTACCGCAAAGGTGATGTCCGCCTCGCTTTGTTAGATAGAGCAAAGGTCCAATGAGGGCTCTATATCTAGTTTGATCAACAGCTTTGCCATCTGCATCCGTGTTCATCTTGACTGAAGTATTCATTGGAATTTTCACACAAGACTTCTCTTCCATACCAAATTTCTTCATTAAATCTCTGGTATACTTTGTTTGGATTATGAAGGTTCCATCATTCAATTGTTTGACTGAAAAGTCTTAGGAAGAAATTCAGCTCCCCCATCATGCTCATCTCAAATTTGCCTTGCATGAGGTTTGAGAACTTGTCACACGGCTCTTTGTTTGTGGAGCCAAAAATGATGTCATCCACATATATTTGAACAAACAGTATACTCTCTCCATCTTGAATCATGAAGGGTGTTCTATCAACCTTGCCTTTGGTGAATCCATTGTCAGTTAGAAATTGAGACAATGTATCATACCATGCTCTTGTTGCTTGTTTCAATCCATACAATGCTTTCTTGAGCTTGTAGACCTTATCTCAAATTGTTTTCTGCTCAAAACATGGAGGTTGTTCAACATAGACTTCTTTCTCTAGTAGTCCATTTAGAAATGCACTTTTCACATCCATTTGATATACGAAGTGAAGTTCTTATGAGCAACATAAGCGAAATATCCTTATTGCTTCCAACCTTGCAATAGGAGCAAAGGTTTCATAAAAATCTATACCTTCTTCTTGGCAATACCCTTTGGCTACCAATCATGCTTTGTTTCTCACAACAGATCCATCCTCATTCATCTTGTTTCGAAAACCCATTTTCTACCAATAACATTTTTATGGGTTGGCCTTTGAACCGATTCCCATACTTTGTTTCTTTCAAACTCGATTCACTCTTCTTGTCATCGGCCTTAATCCAATGTGTGTCATCCAAAGGTTGAGACACATCTTTAGGCTCTATCTGGGAAATAAAACAAGTGAACATGGCTTAATGATGTGCTCGGATCTGGTTCTTTTGCCATCTGTAACATCTTTAATGACTAATTCGGTGGGTTGTCTCCCAGCCATCTCACATCAGGTTGGAGTAAGTCAGCTGGATTCAGCCATCTCGCAGCTAAGTTGTCTTGAACAACTCTTTCATCTTTATAGGTCCCAAGGGGTGTGAGTACGGTTTAGAAAGGGGGATTGAATAAACCTTACCAACTTTTTGATTTTAGTCCTTTTAAAAATAACATAGTTAACTCAAACATTTGTGTCCTTCAGGGACAACTAAGTTGGTTATTCAGCTGAGTTAGCCACTCAACAGACTCGATAGAGCGGTTGATAGAATAACTCGGCTGTTTAACCTGAACTTTAACTTGGTTGTATTGGTTTTATCAGCGGAAGACTTAACACCCTTGATTTGTTTTAATTTTGTTTTAAAACTTGATTTTTAGCACTTGGTTATTAATCAGTTGGATAGCAAATGTGAGTTTTATCAGCAGATATGATGTAAACATGCGAGAAATGTAAATGTCTTTGAAAAGTAAATGACACGAGTAATTTTTATATAGATTCGAAGATGGGGTAATTTTTCTAGTCCTCTCATCTCCAACTCCAGGCGGAATCCACTATGAAACAGATCAGTTTACAACGTGGTGAACAGTCTAGAGACAGGCTTGGTCGCAGCTGGCTTCTCTTGCGACTCAGCTTCTTTACAGGGCAGCTGCCTTGCTACTTCAGCTCACTTCTCAAGCTCTTGGATTTGATCACGAAGCCCTCCAATAACTTGATACTGGTTCAACCTTGAACCTTCCTACAATCCTCCTTGGAAAGTATACCCCTTTTGATTCTTCAAAAGTTTCCTCTTCAACAGATTTGAAATTGTCTTTCCTTCACAGCTTGTGTTAGATCGATTCCCTTCGAGTTTCAGGCTTGAGAATTTGCTTTAATGTGCTTGAGAATATTGCAGGTTAAATTGCTTGAATATTGCTTGCTTGTTTGTGGTTCAGGTGACCTTTTCTCAGTAAATTCCTCAGCCTTTTATAGTGCACTATTTGAAAATTTTGCCCGTTGAAGAGATTGGCTAATTTCAAAAGTCACTTGTGTTCGTTGGCTTATCTTGTCTGCAGTCCTTGCTGTTGACATATCCTCGTATTAAATGTCTTGTAGCATTGCATCTTGTCTGACACATGGTGCAGTGTTTTTTATTGGTTTATTCCTTTTGCATATAACTGGGACTAACACTTTATTTCTGACAACTCTATGGCATGCTACTATTCTGAGTAACATTCTTGACTTTCATCAACGGATCTAACTCAGTTGTCTTGACATGGCTGCTGTCTTTTAATCCCCAGGTGACTTGAGTCAGCTCCAGAATTTGGATGACTTAATCACACTTCAACTTGAGACTTGCTTCCTTGAGTTGACTTGACTGACTCTTCCTACGCTTGTTCCACGTTGATACTTCTTGATTGAGTTCTTGAATTTCTTCTTGGCCATACTCACCGATGATATACGATGGAGTCTTCAATTTAGTCTCTGATTGACTTCTTATATTTCTTGGCATAGCCGACTTGACTCACTCTCTCTTAGCCCTATCTATTACAATACAAATTACAAAGAAAATGGGGTCCCAACTTCCTAGTTTAGGTTTTATATGGTATCATCAAAATCTACAAAATAAATTTCCTAACAATTTCCCCCTTTTTGATGATGCCAAAACTTAAATAAATTCAACAAAACATAAATAGCAAAGATACATACAGTCAATGCAGTAACAAAGAATGTATGCTTGAAATAGATCGTTTTATTGATCATAGCATTCTTGTCCTTTACACAGCTGTTTATATTTGGTATCATAACATTCTTTATCAGAGCAATATACATCTCTAAGCTACGATACAAGAATTCATTCAAAGTGAAAATTACACAAAAGTTCACTAAGTATATTACAGAAGACTTACATGAATGTATTTACATAAAAATACATGAAGGGGTTTGCAACATCACTTCAATGCCTTCGCTGCTTCCTTCCTATTTCTTCTTTAGCTCTCTTCTTTGTCCTCGTCTGTGACTCTTTTTTTTTTTCTTCTTCTTCTTCCCTTCTTTTTTTTTTTTCATAGGCCCGTTTGGAAGCATCACCCCTTTGCTTCCTCTCGAGCCATTGACGAGTTTGCCTTTCATTCTCCTCTTCTTGTCGCCTTACTGCCTCATCATTCTTCCTTTCCACTTGAAGGTTGGCTAATTGGTCATATTCAAATTGATAGATCAAGCTTTTCTTGTCGGGATCTATATATTCAACATCATTGGGTTTTGGTCGAGGTAGGGAACCTCTTCCGCCACCACTTCTTCCTCTGCCTGACTCAGCTCTACCTCTACCTGACTCAGCTCTTCATCTTCATTTGGGTGTATCTTTGCCGAGTCTTCGCTTTATAGTTGAGTGGCTGCTGGAAGACTGATGCCTTTCAGCTTCTTGACATAATGCCAGACCTTTTTCCCAGTACAAATCCCAGGCTTGAGCTAGAGCCATTCCTTGGAAATAGCCTTCTAATTCGAGCGTTTTGAATTCTTCGACTAATCTAGGCTCAGATCCATTATCAGGTATAACATCTTGATCTTTTCCTGCTGGAATACCACCATATTGTTTTAGCATTTCCTGAACTCGAGCATCTTGCTTTTTAGAGAACTCCTCAAACCCTTCTTCAATAATCTTCCTTTTCTCTGTCATTAACACAACATAGTGCTTAATAGGTAGGGTTATAGGGAGTTTGCTCAGGATGGAGGCAGTAACATGACCTTGCTGGGGGGTTTCAGCTATCATCAAAGTTAGATCCTTCGAACTTTCCCCCTCAGATGCTTTACCCTTCTTCTCAGCTGCATTTTTCTTCAGTTGTTCTTCTTGTTCTTATTTTGATGCCTTGAGGAGCTCCTCCTCCCCTTTTGGAATCATAAAGGTGAGAGGGACTCCGGGGAACATGCTGCGAGCATGAAATCTAGTCTCCTTATAGTTGAGTTCTATTTTGAGTCGGTTGCGTCATATGTTTCTCGAAAACTCGAGCGAGTTGCCTTGGACTCGATGTCACTAACTTCATCTCACGCTATGAGTAGGTTGAATTTGTCATTCGTAGCATTCTCAAGTCGCATAATTTCTTTCTTTTGAAATTGTTGCAGCAGCTCGATTTCAGTTTTGTGAGACTCGTGTAACCTTTCGATGTATTCCTGCATCATTGCACGATCAAGGTGTTGTCAGCACTCCAAACAAGGATTCTTCCATATAGTGCCTTGAAATAATGAACTTGCTCGAGTGGCATGGCGATCTACTTGTTGATACCACTCACCGATCCATACCACGATCCCTCTCAAGTATCTTTGTGAGAGTGGCATCCCTATTGTCGATCTTAGGTCCAGTGAGGCCTGGTGCCGTTTGATCTTCTCAATCTCCTCACAAATCTTCTTAAAGACCTCACGGTTCACAATTGTCTCACTTGATTGATTGCGGGCCATTCTCGCATCGAAATCAAAGTCTGCTGGTACAATAGTGTCGGTAGGGAATTATCGATCTTCTCTTCAGGTGAACCTTCTTTGTTCAAAGACCGTCTCTTCTTCCAACTCGGCGAGGATTTTTGTAAATGGAAGCATCTCTTGAAAGGCATCATCGCGCACATAAGGGATGTTCTGCAGAGGTTTGGGCTGCGATGACTCACCTTTGTTTGCCTCAAGCGGGAGCTTCATCGGCATCTATTCTGACTATAGGAGCTGCGAGATGACTCGGCTCGGTTGGGCTTGTGTAATGTGTTGCCCAAATGGACCGAGCCTCAACTATCTTAACAACTTCCTCGTTCTCAATAGATTTCTCTAAATGAGTTACATGTTCCTCTGTTGTATCATCGGGCGTCATCGGATGATGATGAGACTTGTGGAGTTGGCTCATCATCAAAGTTGAATCTCATAGGAGTCGTCTTTTCACCGACGTGGCTCGAGATTTTTTGAACATCCTTTTTTTACTAGAGTAGACTCGGCTTCATCTTCCGATCCCAAAAAGGATGTGTCTATGTTTTCCTAGAAATCATGAAGTGCACTTATTTCCTATTTTGCATCGGCGTTGTCCGGAGGAGGAATGTTCTAAGTTTCTTGACCAGTACCCGGGGAAGTCTCAACCTCCTTTGCGCCATCAATACCCCCCAACGGACTCAATTGTTGCGAGGCCTTCATGTTCCTCTGACGTCTCAATGTCTTAGGGTCTTCTACATTCCCTTCGAATCGTAGTTGTCTTAGGGTCTTCGACCATGGCATCCATAGAGTCTCAACCCGCGATTGCACTTTCTGTGCCCCAGTGTTAACTCCCAGGGGCATCACCATCTGTGCCTCGATTTGTAAAAATAGTATCATTGGCCTTCAAAATAGCGGACACTTCAATCGGGACGAGACTCAACCCGAGCCGTCAAATGTCGCTCTGAGGTTTATGTTATTTTTCTACTTCGCCTCCTTACTTCATGGTTGAGTCTTCCACAGCAACCTCCAACCCTGTTGTGGTGGAGAGAGTTTCCCCCTCAGCTGGCTTACCAACTGAGTGACTGATAGTGGGGTCACTCGGCTCCTGACTCGCGGCTTTTTCCATTGAGTGCTCAGCCGCTAGGGCAGGTGGTAGAACACCTTCTTCAAGGGTTCGTTCAGTTTGGGTGCCCAAAATCCCAACTTCATCGCCAATACCCTTGGATCCATCCTTTAATTGCACAAGGGATGTGGCTGCAGCAATAACTGATGCAATGTGCTGCGCCACTCCCAGAGGTTCAATTTGCCGAAGAGTATGAGATGACTCTCCTGGACCTTCCAACAACTGCTGCTCATGTATGGCTCTTGATTCCCTCACAGCCTGCTACATATCTGACTTCTCGGCTGCAACAGTGGGATCCTCATCACTATCTGAAAGTACATCAAGATGAGTGTGAGTGTGACTGGAGAGCCTGTGAATTTGCATATTTTAGACTTTTCCAGTGATCGGGCTCACTTTTCAGCTTTATCCTTTTCATCTGCCTTTATGATGCGGAGGATATCCATGCAGTTGTCTTCATCAAGGGCCTTTCGAACAGTTGCAACACCAAGAAAATGTAGAAACTCTTATTCTTCTTCTATGAACTCAGGGCGAGCGAACTGCACCCTTGAGTGATCCAGCTTCCATGCTCTCCATTCTCGTAGACATCGTTGAATATATGGATACGATGAAGAGTACATGCTTACATCGTCATCATCATCTTCACCTTCTCCTCCTTTTTTAGGATGGAAGGTAGAAGGCCTTGATCTTTCTCAGAAGCAGCAGCATCAGATGTGGGCGGCGAGACAACCTTTTTAATGACCGGCTCAGTTGTTTCGGCTGCTTCACCTTCCTCAGTTGTCTTTCACACAAACTGGTCTTGATTGATATATGTTGATCACCATCGCACTTAATAGTTTCATCAATGACCTCAGATGCTTTTCTTGATTGCAGCCCAGTCTCGTCTTTCTTCTCCCGGTGAGTGGCGAGACTTAACTCTTTCTCAAGGTCGAAATGTCGGACCAATCTTCTCTTCCTTGGACGAACCGAGAGGAACTTCTCTTACGATTCGATAGATTCGTCTAGGGCTTGAGTACTCTTCTTAGAATGAGCCGCTCGGTCTGAGACTTGGCGTTCTCTTCCTCTTAACGATCGGAAAGAGATTAAAGGTTCCTTCTCAGTCTCTGCTGCAGAGGCATGAGTCTCGGCTTCTCGGGCAGGTGACTTGGCTGCAGGGGTAGGTGCTTTCTTTTGCTTAGCTGTAGGGGCAGCTTTCTTTGTCTGAGCTGCAGGGGCAACTTTCTTCTTCGGGAGAGGGGTAGCAGTTGTGTCCTCGGGTCACCCTGATTCCCCCTCAATAGTATCGGCTTTCTTCGCATGAGCTCTCTTTTGGGCACCGGAAAGGTTTCCCAAACATCTTCTTGTTCACATGGAAAGGTTTTCCATGATGGAGTGCGACACCCTTCACTTCCAAAGAAATGGCCAATCACAAGACCATATCCTAGTGAGCATCCAAAAGACCCATCTTCCTTAAAGTTCTTGTTTAGTACATTCTGGCAGAGTCTGCTATAGACAAACTCAGCCCAGTTGACTTTTGTTTCTTGCATGATCGCAGCCATGATGATCAGCTTTGTCTTGGATAGCGGTTGAAGCTTCTAAATTTCATGTCGACACATTTCGAGACGATATCCATCGACTTGTGATAGTCGCCCTTCAAAGAATCTCTTGTCTCTTGTGTAAACCACTTTAGCAGTACACTCGGGTTTGGCTACTTCCTTCCATGCAGCAGCCAAGTCGACATTAGCTTCGAATATCTCCTTCATGCCTTCCGACGAATAAGCGCGATGCTTCGGCAAGGTCCTTTACACTGATTTTTATGTCCTTGTTGTGGACAAAAGACTTGATTCCTTTGTCCTGCACTTCTGCGTTAACATAAAACATTGCTACCTCCTCAAGATATGTATGCGAGTACTCCATGGTCAGAAAAGCCTTGAGACCTGACTTTTCTAACATCTCTGCTATTTTCAGAACAAGGGTCTCATCAGCACCCTGTTTTATCAATCTATCGAAATCTACTGAAGAACTGAATGGATTTGCTTAGAGCTTAACATAGTCTAATTTTGGTGCCATTATCGGAGAATTTCACCGAACGAAAAGTTAGAAATTTGCTTGAGAGAACTTAGGGTTTCTGAGAGAAAAACTTTTGCTTTGCTTGAAGATGAACAGTTCGCGTAAGTGAGAGAAATGCAAACTTCCATATATAAATGACATGAAATGACACATTTTGGATTTTGAAGTTTTGATCAAAATCAATGGCTCAGATTAAGACGTCAAAACCGCATTTAATTCATCGCATTTAATGCAACAACATTTATATCCAGTCATATACTTATTGTGCGAGCTTTTATTTGTGACCATCATTATTACGTGACATCATCCTTAAAAATATTCCCGCTCATTTAAAACGATCGCGTTTTTGTCACTTATCACATAAATGATTTATCTTATATCCAACGTGACTTAACTCGCTTCCCTCTTCTTATGAAGTGACTCGATTGTCGACTAACTCGATATAGTGACTTCTCGACAAGATGTTTCACTTGGTGAAGTGTGAAACTTGCTCTGTTTTTATTTTCTCATCTTCTTTTTTTTCGTTGATTGAGTCTTCTAAGTTTCAACTCACTCAATTAACCCTAGCTCATTCTTGAGCTCTTCAAATTTTGATTCACATAGAGGCTTTGTGAATATATCAAACTTGTTTATTCGTTGAGATGAATTCCAAGGTGATTTCTTTCTTTTCAACATGATCTCTTATAAAATGATATCGACATCAATGTGCTTTGTTCTTGAATGCAACACAGATTTTGAGTGATTGCAATAGCACTAGTGTTATCACACATAATTGGAATCTCTTTTTCTTCAATCTCATAGTCTCTCAAATTTATTGTCTCATCCATAAGACTTGGGCACAAATGATTGCTGAGTATGTACTGCTTTGTTGTGGATGTTCTTTATTGAGTTTTGTTTCTTCTTGAACCTGAAACCAATATATTTCCAAGCATTTGACATGTACACAAGTACATTTCTGTCAACTCTACATCCAGCATAGTCTGAGTCTGAGTAACCAATAAGTGTGAATCCACCTTCCTTTGTATACCATAAGCCAACTTCCTGGCATCCCTTCAAATATCTTAGGATTCTCTTAGTTTTAGTCATATGGCTCTCCTTTGGTGCAGATTAAAATCTTTCACATACACCTCTTTGCAAAGGTGAGGTCCGCCTTTTACGTTAAATAGAGTAATGATCCAATAAGTGCTCTATATCTTGTTTGATCTACAGCTTTTCCATTTGCATCCATGTCCATCTTGACTAATGTGTTTATTGGTATTTTCACAGAAGACTTATCTTCCATACCAAATTTCTTCATTAAATCTCTGGTGTACATTGTTTTACAAATTAAGGTTCCATCTTTCAATTGCTTGACTTGAAGTCCTAGGAAGAATGTCAGCTCTCCCATCATTCTCTTCTCAAACTTACTTTGCATGAGGTTTGAGAACTTATCAAACAAACTCTTTGTTTGTGGATCAAAAATGATGCCATCCACATATATTTGAACAAGCGTTATACTCTCTCCATCTTGAATTAAGAAGAGTGTTCTATCAACTTTGCCTTTGGTGAATCCATTGTCGATTAGAAATCGAGACAATGTATCATACCAAGCTCTTGGTGCTTGTTTCAATCCATATAATGCTTTCTTGAGCTTATATACCTTATCTGTAATAGTTTTCTACTCAAAACCTAGAGGTTGTTCAACATAGACTTCTTCCTCTAACAGTCCATTTAGAAAATCGCTCTTCACATCCATTTGATACCAGTGAAGTTCTTATGTGCAGCATAGGCAAGAAACATCCTCATTGCTTCCAATCTTGCAACAGGAGCAAAGGTTTCATCAAAATCTATACCCTCTTCTTAGCAATACACTTTGGCTACCAATCTTGCTTTGTTTCTTACAACAGATCCTTCTTCATTCATCTTGTTTCTGAAAACCCATTTTGTGCCAATAACCTTTTGATCGGTTGGCCTCTACACCAATTCCCATACTTTGTTCCTTTCAAACTGATTTAGCTCTTCTTGCATGGCTTGAATCCAATGTGTGCCATCCAATGCTTGAGACACATCTTTAGGTTCTATTTGGGAAGTAAAACAAGTGATCATTGCTTCATGTTGTGCTCTGGTTCTAGTTCTTATGCCATCTCTAACATCTCCAATAACTAACTCTGGCGGATGGTCTCTCCGCCATCTCACATCAGGTTGGAGTACGTCTGCTGGATTCAAATTTCCTCGCACTAAGTTGTCTTGAATAACTCTTTTCATCCTCGTTCAAATTTTGTAGACTTTCCACTGTCTTTGAGATTCAACTATCTCATCTTCATTTGGGTTGCTTGCTCTTACTTCAGCTTCAACATAAGGACTCTTCTTTATAGTTGGTTGATTCAGCTTATCAGCTAACTCTTCAATATCTTCTCCATTTAAATTAGGTTCATCAAAAACCACATGCATAGACTCTTCTAGTGACCATAGTCCTCTTATTCAGCACTCTATAAGCTTTGCTCTCAGCTGAGTATCCCAAAAAGATACCTTCATCATCTTTAGCATCAAAAGCCTTCAAATTATCTTTGCCATTATTATTGATGAAATATTTACATCCAAATATTCTGAAATATCCAACATTTGGCTTTCTCCCATCCAAATCTCATAGGAGTCATGGTCAATTCCTATTTATCATGCATCTATTTTGAGTATATAGCATGTTGTGTTAATGGATTCACCCAAAATCTCTTAGGTAATCCAGCTTCAGCTAACATGGTCCTTGCAGCTTCCTTGAGAGTTCTGTTCCTTCTTTCAGCTACTTCATTCTGCTGTGGAGTTCTTGCAGTTGATAACTCATGAGCAATTCCATTTTCAACACAATACTGAGTTATTATCCCATTGACAAACTCAGTTCCTCAGTCAGACCTTATCTTTATAATGGTTTGGCTCTTTTCATTTTGAACTCTTTTCATCACTTAGGTAACTTCGCAAAGTTTCCTTCTTTTTACACATGAATATTGTCCATGTATATCTTGAATAGTCATCTACCACCACCAAGGTGTATTTCTTTCAACTTATGTTGGCTTGTTCAATTGGACCAAATAGATCCATATGCAAATGGATGCAATATCCTTGTTGAAGAAGGGCGTGGCTTGTCCTTGAATGAGGAATTTATTTGCTTTCCCATCCGGCATGCATCACATACACTTTCCTTCTTGTACACTGAGTCTGGCAATCCTTCTACAAGATGACTCCTTGCAAGCTTGTTGATTGTCTTGAAGTTCATGTGACTCAGCTTCTTGTGCCACAACCAACTTGATTCGACTGTGCTCTTTGCTAGCAGACAAGTGCTTGATGTAGCATTAGATCAATCTACCACATACATATTCTTCTCTCGCTTGATCCTTGCAAAGACTATTTCATTTGATTCAAAGATCTTTGATCGACATACACCCATATTGAATCCAACATTGTAGCCCTTGTCACAGAGCTGGCTGATGCTTAACAAATTGAAGTTGAGGCCTTCAACATAAGCAACATCTGTGATTTCCAATCCATTCTTCTTGATAGATCATGTGCCTTTGATTTTCCCTTGAGCTTCATTTCCTCCGAATATGACTTTTGCACCTCTAATCTCCTTGAATCTTGACAGGTTTTTCTTGTTTCCTGTCATGTATGCCTGGCCACTATCCATGTACCAGTCCTTGGCTCTCACTTGTTCCTCCTGAACTCAAATCAAGAAAATTAGATTTTAGGTACCCATACTTGCCTGGTCTTGAGGGGTTAGTGCTATAAGATGATCTAACCAACCTATATCCAAAGGACTTGACTCTAAGAGGTTGCCATCTATCAAGATCTTATAATCATAGTGCACATTAGTAAATTGCTTAGGGGTTTAGGTTCATACGACTTTCTCTTTTGTCTGTATGCATGTGTGTGTTTTAGCAATTGCTTTCTTGGGATAGTTGTGATAATTAGTGTAGTGCTTGGATGCATATGTGTCTTGATAATAGCTCTTTTGCCTTTGGAATGACCATTCTTTGAGTTTTTGGTCTTTGCCATCTAGCTTGTATTCCATAGGTCTTTGCTTGATGTTTCACATTATTCAATCAACATAGTTTGGATAGTTTCTACCATTCCCATCATGTGTATTTCTCGATAAAACTTCCTGGGTTTGTGGTAGCTCTGTTTGATTTTCACAGTATTTTCTGTTTGGAGTTTGGCTTTGAGGAACTCGGCGAGGATTTCTCTCGCTGTCCTCTCAACATACTCAATCGGTTGTTTTCCTTTCCCTTTGTATCAATGCCAGTTTGTTTGTGATTGTGCTTAGGAGTGAATGTGGGTGCAATATTTTATGTTTTGGATTTTTGAGATGCTTCATTGTTTGAAGATCCGTTTTCCAAAATCACACTTGAGTTTGACTCCCACAAAGGAATTAAATCTATGTTTGTCATATCTCTACATTCATTTTGACTCATGATAAGATCATCCAATGATTTGGATGCCTTAGTAAATGAGGCAATCACATTTTTAGATCTTTTTCCCTCTTTTCTATAACACTAACTCTTTATGATCTTGGCATTCTCGGCCTCCCAGTTTAGTGTTGTCATCGGCTATGTGACTCGGAGTACTCACTCTTTTAGTCACCACAGTTTTGACTTTTAAGTTGGATGTTTTCCTCATTTAGAATTATGTGTGAGGATTTTATATGTTCAAAATCTTTCATCATTTTGCCTAATGAATCATAAAGATCATTGGGTGATGAAGTGTGTGTATCATCACTATCACTTGAATCAATGAGATGAGTTAGAGTGTACCTCATTTTCTTGATCTAGTTGATCTTGTTCTTTACCCATAAGGCAGATCATAGCCTTTTCTTCAGAGTCACTTGAGTAGTCAGCTTCACTACTCTCTGAATCTGCTGCTTCTTTAGACTTGGCCTCGAGTCTCGGCTAACATGGCTTTCTTCTTTTCTTGTCTTCTTTCTCTCAAGACTTTTCTTTCTTCTTCATTCCTATATTTGTTTACTCGTGGATAGGAACAATCAATCGCAAAATATCCTGTTTGTCTGCGGTTCAACACAGTTCTCGGCTCTTTCTATTCTTGGGTTATCGGCTCTACGATATTCAACCCTTTGATGCTCGACTCTCTTGGGTGGTCTATCTTCCTTGACTTGGAAGGATTTGAATGTCTCATGGAGGTTTCATCCTTGTTTCTTTTATAGTTCTTATTAAAGAACTTGTTGAATCTTTTAACAATTAGGGCAATCTTATCCTGGTCTATGGCTTTCTTGGGTTCAACTCTCTTTCCATCCTCGCTATCGGTCAACTATCTTGGGTACAACGAGTCTCCTCTTGCTCTTTTCTTCTCGGCTAAACTGATAGGCTTTGAGGTCCGAGAATAGCTCGTGGTTAGATATTCTTGAGATGTCCATTGAATGTCTCGGGGCCATAGTCTTCATTTCCCATTCAAGGCTCCTTAATATATTCATACATATTTCCTTTTGTGTATATTATTTCCCAAGAGCTAAAAGCTCATTTATGATTTCAGTGAATCTAGCATCCAAATGATCCATGGTTTCACCGCAAGCATTTTGACATTTTCATATTTTTGAACAAATGATTATTTTCTATAATTTGTTCGATCATTCACAAATTAAAGTTAGTTTATTCCGTTTCTTTTGATTTGCAAGATTTGACTTTATTGAACATATGATTTGTCTAATGTCTTGTAGAGTATGTCCTGCCACATTGTCCAAGTTGTATCTCGTTCTATCTTCATATTTGTCCACTTAGTCCTTAGTTTTTCTACCATGGTTTGGTCTTACTTGTGAGCAGCTTTCTTCTCCTTCAAATTGTAGTTGCTCTTCTTCTGACCATGTTCACTTTCGATTTGCGTGGCCCATCCTCTATCACAATCCACATTTCATCATGTAAAGCGGATAGATGAGCCTCCATACTAATTTTCCAATCATCAAATTCTCCAACAAAGTGAACATAGAAATGCGTGTCGATTTGCTTCCATGATAATAACCTTGCTTAAAATGAATGATTTTGAAAATGCAAGTGTTTAAAACCTTTTGAAAAGATATAAATCTAGTTCAAGAACCGGTCAAAGAGAAGGCTCAATTAACCAACCGCTCGATACCACTTGTAGGTCCCAAAGGGTCGAGAAAGGTTTAGAAGGAGGGGTTGAATAAACCTTACCAACTTTTCGATTTTAGTCCTTTTAAAAATAACACGATTAACTCAAAAAACAGTTGTGTCCTTGAGGACAACTAAGTTGGTTATTCAATTTGAGTTAGCCACTCAATGCGAATGATAGAGCCGTTGATAGAATAACTCATTGCTTAACCTGAACTTTAACTTGGTTGTATTGGTTTTATCAACGAAGACTTAACACCTTTGATTTGTTTTAAGTTTTTCTTAACACTTGATTTTTAGCATTTGGTTATTAATAAGTTGGATAGCAAATGTGAGTTTTATCAGCAGATATGATGTAATCATGTAGAAATATAAAAGTGCTGAAAATTTAAATGACACAGTTAATTTTTATAGAGGTTCAAAGATGGGGTAATTCTTCTAATACTCTCTTCTCCAACTCCCGGAGGAATCCACTATGCAAAGATCTGTTTACAAAGTGGTCAACGATCTAGAGACCGGCTTGATCACACACCGTTGGCTTCTCTTCCACTCGAACTTCTTCACAGTAAAAGCCGCTTTGCTACTTGACTCACTTTCTCAAGCTCTTGGATTTGATCACGAAGCCCTCTAAAACTTGATCTTGGTTCGACCTTAAACCTTCCTACAATCCTCCTTGGAAAGTAGACCCTTTTGATTCTTCAAATGTTTCCTCTTCAACATTTGAAGTTGTCTTTTCTTCACATCTTGTGTTGGATCGATTTCTTGAGTTTCGAGTGCTTGAGAATTTTCTTGAATATCTTTGAGAATATTTGCAGGTTTACAGCTTGAATATTACTTGCTTGTTCGTGGTTCAGGTAACCTTTTCTCAATGAATTTCCTCAGCCTTTTATAGTGAACTTTCAAAAATCTTCCCATTGAAGAGATAGGCTGATTTTCAAAAGTCATTTGTGTTCGTTGGCTTGTCTTTTCTTGGTCCTCAATCTTGAGATGTAGACCTTTCCTCGTATTAAATGAATGTGCAGCTTTTCAGGTTCTGACACAAGGAGTAGTGTTTCCCATTGGTTTATTCCTTTTGCACGCTTTTGGGACAAACACTTTAAGACCTGGCAGCATGGAAGTATTACTTATTTAAGTAATGTTCTTGACTTCTGTGCAATGGATTCATTTCAGTTAACTCCTCTTGGTTGCTGCCTTTTTCCCCAGGTGATTTGAGTCTGCTCCAATCATAGGAAGACTCATCTGTCACTTCAATTGAGACTTGGCTTCTTGAGTTGACTTTGACTGTCTTTTTACATAGTTGTTCCTCACCGATACACCTTCATCGAGTTTTGATCCTCTATCTTGGCCATACTCACTGTTCCCACAATGAGTCTTCACTTCGATCTTGATTGACTTCTCGTACTTCCGACATAGCCGACTTGACTCGGCTTTTCCCTTATCTATTACAATGAAAATTACAAGGAAAATGGTTGCCAACTTTCTAGTTTAAGTTTTACATGACATTCATAAAAATCTATAAAATAAATTTCCCAACATAAATGAAGTAATATTCTTGACTTTAATCAACGTATCTAAGTCAGTTGTCTTAACTTGACTGTTGCCTTTACCCCAGGTGACTTGAGTCTACTCCAATCATTGGATTGACTCAACTGTCACTTCAACTTGTAGACTTGGCTTCTTCAGTTGACTTGACTGACACTTCTCACAGATATTCGTCAGCTGACTCTCCTTTAGTCAAGTCCTTGTCTTCCTTCATGGCCTTACTCAGCTGACACACAGCAGAGTCTTCACACAGACCGCAGTTGACTTCTTGTAATCTTTGACATAGCTGACTTGACTCAGCTTTTTCAGTCCTATATATTACAATACAAATTACAAGGAAAATGGGGTTCCAACTTCCTAGTTTAATTTTACATGGTATCATCAGAATCTATCAAATAAATTTCCTAACATCAAAGATTACAAGAAGTCAACTGCGGACTAGATGAAGACTTTGTTGTGTGTCAGCTGAGTATGGCCTAGAAGGAAGTCAAGGACTCAATTGAAGGAGAGTCAGCTGAGGAACAACTGTGAGAAGTGTCAGTCAAGTCAACTATAGGAGCCAAGTCTATCAGTTGAAGTGATAGTTGAGTCAATCCATGACGGAGCAAACTCAAGTCACCTGGGGTAAAGCGCAAAGAGCAAGTCAAGACAATCGGCTTAGATCCATTGGTTAAAGTCAAGAATATTACTCCATTTAGTAATATGACCATTTGTCGGTCTAAAAGTGTTTGGCTCGGATTGTGCAAATGGAATAAGCCAATGGGAAACACCGCACTTGTGTCGGACACTCCGCAATCTTTGGAATGACATTTAATACGAGGAAAGGTCAACATCACCAAGGTTGCAGGCCAAGAAAATACATGCCAACGAACACTAAGTGACATTTGAAACTAACCTATCTCTTCAATGGGCAAAATTTCAAATGTGCACTATAAAATCTTGAGGAAGCTATTGAGAAGAGGTTACCTTGATAACCTGAACCTAGCAAGAGCAAGCATTATTCAACAATTGACTGCAATATTCTCATAGCAATTAAAGCAATTCCTAAAGCCTTGAACTCGAAGAAACTCGAGTGTGAAGGAGAGATAACTTCAACCATTGAAGAAGATACTTTTGAAGAAACAAAGGGGTTTACTTTCTAAGTCGATTGTAGAAAGGTTCAAGGTCGAACCATTATCAAGTTTGTTGGAGGGCTTTGTGATCAAATCCAAGAACTTGACAAGTGAGTTGAAGTAGTAGCAAGGCAAATACCCTGTGAGGAAGCTGAGTCGCAAGAGAAGCCAACTGTGTGATGAAGGTTGTCTCCAGACTGATAACCACTTGTAAACTTATATGTTACATAGTAGATTCCCTAGGAGTTGGAGAAGAGAGGATTAGAAGAATTACCCCATCTTCGAACCTCTATAAAATTATTGTGTCATTTACTTTCAGCAATTTACATTCCTGCATATTTACTTATATGTGTTGTTAGTTTATATTTGCTATCCAACTGATAAATAACCAAATGTTAAAAACAAGCTTAAATCAAATCAAATGGTGTTAAGTTTTCCACTGTTACAAACCAACTAAGCAGCCGAGTTATACTATCAACAGCTCTATCGAGTCTGTTGAGTGGGTAACTTAGCTGAATAACCAACTTAGTTGTCCCCCAAGGACACAGATGTTTGAGTCAACTCTGTTGATACTTTAAAAGGACTAAAATCGAAAATTTGGTAATGTTTATTTAACCACCCCTTCAAAACCTTACACCACACCCCTTGGGACCTATAGTAGCCTTTGTCACAGAGTTGGCTGACTTGACAGGTTGAAATTGAGGCCTTCAACATATGCAATATTTGTGATCTCCAGATCCATTTTTCTTGATGGATCATGTGCCTTTGATTTCCCCTGAGCTTCATTACCTCCAAATATGACTTTTGCACATTTGATCTCCTTGAATCTTGTGATTTCTTTTATTTCTTGTCATATGTCCTAATAACACCACTATCCATGTACCAGGTTCCTTGGCACTCAATTGTTCCTTGAATCACGCAATAAAGGAAATCGAGTTTTAGGTACCCATCATGTCTGGGTCCTTGTAGTTAGTGCCATAAGATGCTCCAACCAACCTATAGCCGGATGATCGAATCAAGAGGTTGTCATCTATCGATTACCATAATCATAATGCACATTAGCAAATTGCTTGGGGTTTTTAGGATCATACAATCTGTATCTTTTGTCAGCGTATGCTTGTGTGTTTGTTTTAGCAAATCGCATTTTTGGGGTAGTTGTGGAATTTAAGTGTAGTTCTTGGGTGCATGAGTATGCTTTGATAATAGCTCTTTTTCCTTGGGAATGACCTTTGCCGAGGTTGAGGTCTTTACCATTTTGGCTTGTATCCCATATGTCATTCTTTGATATTTCACATGATAATTCCAATCAACTTGGTTTTGATAATTTCTACCATTTCCATCATATGTATTTCTTTGATGAAATTTTTGGGGCTTTTGGTTGCTCTGTTTGGCTTTTTACGCCGTATTTTTTTAGAAGTCTTTTGGACTTACGCCGTATCCTTTTCTTTTTTCCCCTTGTAACAAAGGCCAGTATGATTGTGATTGTGTTTTGGTGTAGATGTTGGTGCAACATATGGTGTATTGGGTTTTTGGATTCCCTTATTGCTTGAGGATCCTTTTTCCAAAATCACTCTTGGAGTTGGACTATGCACAAAGGAATTAAATCATATGCATGTCTTGTCTCCACACTCTTTTTGACTCATTATAAGTTCATCCAACGATTTGGATGCTTTTATAAATAAGGGAATCACATTTTTAAGATCTTTTTCTCTTTTCTCGAGTGTGACTAACTCTCTAAGATCTTTGCATTCTGACCTTCAACTTAGTATTCTCATCGATTCGTGACTTAGAGTACTCAACTCTTTAGTCACCGTGAGTTTTGAGTTTTAAACTTCAAGTCGGGCGTTTTCCTCATTTAAAAGTGTGTGTGAGGTTTTAATGTGTTCAAAATCTTTCATCATTTTGCCTAATGAATCATAAAGATCTGTGGGTGCTGAAGTGTATGTATCACAGTCACTATCACATGAATATGGGTGAGATGAGTTTGATTGTACCTCATCTTCTGGATATTTTTTTATCTTGTTCTTTGGCTACGAGGTAGATCAAAGCCTCTTCCTCTGTATCACTTGAGTAGTCAGCTTCACTACAATCCGAGTCTGCTGCTTTTTGCATTTGGCTGGTTCAGCAATCTCAGCAGCCAACATGTCTTTATTATTTTCTTGTCTTCTTTCCCTGAAGACATTTCTCTCTTCTTCATTCCTGTATTTATTGACTGGTGGATAGGAAAAGTCAATAGCAAAATGTCCTGGTTGTCTGAAATTCCAACACAGGTTTTTAGCTCTCACGATCGCTCTCTCGGCTCTCGATTATCAGCTCTATGATAGTCGGCTCTCGATCATCAACTCTCTTGGGTTGTCTGTCCTCTGCTTGCTTTGGAAAGGTGTTGAATGTATCCTGGAGGTTTCACCACTTATTCCTTTTATAGTTCTTGGTGAAGAACTTGTTGAATCTTTTCACCATGAGGGCAATTTCCTCCTGGTCAGTGGTCTCCTTTGGCTCAGCTTTCATCCCTGCACTAGCCAATAGTGCAGTTGTCTTAGGTACAGCTATTTCATCTTGCTCTTTTATTCTCAGCTCAAACTCATAGGCTTTGAGGTCTTAGAATAGCTCATAATTCGATGTCTTTGAGAGGTCCATTGAATGTCTCAGGGTCATGACCTTCATTTCCCATTCAGCTGGGAGGGATCTTAGTATCTTCATGCACATCTCCTTCTGAGTGTACTCTTTCCCAAGAGCTGAAAGCTCATTTGTTATCTCTATGAATCTGACATTCAGCTGATCCAGACTTTCACCTGCAAGCATTTTAAAATTTTCAAATTTTTGAACAGCAACAATTAATTTATTCTCTTTAATCTGTTCTGATCCTTCACAAATCAGGGTTAACTTATCCCAGATTTCTTTGGCTGATTTGCATGACTAGACTTTGTTGAACATATCCTTGTCCAACGTCTTGTAGAGAATATCCTTGGCCACATTTTCCAGGTTATATCCCTTTTTATCTTCATTAGTCCATTCAGTGCGTGGTTTTTCAACCATGGCTGGTCTAGCCTCTACTGCTGCAGCTTTCTCTCCTTCCATTGGGATGCTCTTCTTACAACAGTATTGACTTTGAGTATTTGCAATGGCCCATCCTCTATCACAAGCCACATTTCATCGTGTAAGGCTGATAGGTGAGCCTGCATAGGAATCTTCCAGTCATCAAACTCCTCCATAGTAAACATAGGAATACGAGTTAGATTACCTTCCATGATAATAACTTTGCTTTAAAGATGAAAAACTTTGAAAACACAAGTGTCAAACTTTTTGAAAAAGATTGAGATCTAGTTCAGTAACCAGTGTGGAAGGCTCAATGAACCAACCGCTCTAATACCACTTGTAGGTCCCAGGGGGGTGTGGTGTAAGGTTTAGAAGGAGGGATTGGATAAACCTTACCAAATTTTCACTTTTAGTCTTTTTAAGAATTTCAACAGAGTTGACTCAAATCAGCTAAGTCCTTGGGGGACAACTAGGTTGGCTTATTTCAGCTAAGTTACCCACTCAACAGACTCGACTGAGTTGTTGATAGTATAACTCGATTGTGTCAGCTAACACTTAACTTTTTAGTGATTTGGTTTTTAACAGTGGAAGACTTAACAACCTTTGTAAATTTAAAGCTTGTTTTTAACACTTGTTTTAGCACTTGTTATTATTAGTTGGATTGCAAGATAACTTATCAACAGATATGAAAATATAGGCAAGAAAGTAAATCTTTGAAAGTAAATGACACAAGCAAATTTATAGTGGTTTGAGGATGGGGTAATTCTCTAATCCACTCAACAAATCAAGTTACAAAGCGGTTCTCGATCCCAGAGACAACGCCTTGATCACATAGTTGGGTTCTCCTCTGACTTGGCTTCTTCATAAGACAAATGTGCTGCTACTTGACTCCTTTCACGTCTTTGGAATTGATCACACGCCTTCCAATAGGCTTGAAATTCCCGGTTCAACCTTGAACCATTTTCTGAGCTCCTTCAACTTGGAGAGTAGACCCTTTTTCGTTCTTGAAAGTTTTCCTCTTCAATCGGTTGAAGTAATCTTTCCTTCACAAAGTGTGTTGGATCGAGTTTCTTTGAGTTTTAGGCTTGAGGAATTTTCTTTATAAGCTTGAGAATATTGCAGTTATGCTTACTTGATAATTGCTTGATTCGTTCATGCTTTGTTTTGGTAACCTTTTTCTCAAATGCTTCCTCGGCCTTTTATAGTGCACATTTGAAAATTTGCCCATTGAAGAGATATGCTATTTTCAAATGACACTTTTATTGTCTTTTCTTGGCCTGGAGATGTGATGTTGACCTTCCTCGTATTAAAGGGTTCATCGACTTTACAGGTCGACACATGCTCCATGTTTCCCATTGGCTTATTCCTTTTGCATGTTTTTGGGCCAAACACTTTAAGACCTGGCAGCTTGGACTTATTACTATATTGAGTAATATCATTGACTTCCTTCCAACGGATCAATGTCACTTGTCTTGACTTATCTTTGTCTTTACCCGCGACTTGAGTCTGCTCCAAACATATGGGAATGACTCAATTGGCTACTTCAATCATTAGAATTGGCTTCTTTGATGACTTGACTAACACTTCTCATACTTCACACAGTTGTTCCTCAGTCGGCTCTACTTCAGTCGAGTCCTTGTCTTCCATCTTGGCCATACTCAGCTGACACACAGCGGAGTCTTCACTCTAGTCTGCAATTGACTTCTTGCATTTTTTGACATAGCTGACTTCATTCAGCTCTTTCAGTTCTATCTATTACAACATAGAATTACAATGAAATGGGGTGTCAACTTCCTAGTCTATGTTTTACATGGTATCATCAAAATCTTACAAATAAATTTCCTACCATGAAAGAAAGTTGATTCAAAGAAGACAATAGACCAAGAGGAGATAACCATGATGGTCAAAAGGTTCAACAAGTTCTTCAATAAGAATTATAAAAGGAACAAGGGTGAATCTTCAGGAAGACACTCATCACCCTCCAAAGCAAGGGAGGACAGACTCCCAAGAGAGTTGAACATCAAAGAACCGAGTATCGTAGAGATAATTAGAGGACTGATAGAGCCGACTTGTAGAGAGTTGAGAACCTATGATGGAACCCACAGACAACTAGGATATTTTCTTTGTTGATTATCCTTACCCACGAGTCAACTAATACGAAAATGAAGAGGATAGAAAGGTCTTCAAAGAAAGAAGATAAGAAAAGAGAAATCCATGTTGGTCCTTGAGATCGCTAAAAACAATGAAGTGCAAAGAACCATCGGACTCACATAGTAGTGAAGCACACTACTCAAGTGATACTGAGAGGAAGAAGCTTTGATATGCCTCATGGCCAAAGAACAAGAGTCAACAAATTAAGAAGATGAGGTTCGGGGAATGGTTGAGTGCCAAGGAACCTGGTATATGGATAGTGGCTATTCCGCACATGACAGCGGGAAGGAGAAATCCGTGAAAATTCAAGAAAATCAAAGGTAAAGGTCATATTTGGAGGAAATGCAGCTCGAGAGGAAATCAAAGGCACAGATCCATAAAGAAAAATGGATTGGAAATCACAGATGTTGCATATATTGAAGGCCTCAACTTCAATCTACGAGCATCGCCAACTCAATGACAAAGGCTAATGTGGGATTGAATATGGGAGTTTGCCAAATCAAGGATGCTAAAACAAATGAAATTGTGCTTCAAGGATCAAAGGAAGAAGAACAAGTATGTAGTGGATTGGTCAATCTACACCAAACACATGTCTCGCTAGCAAAGAGTCGAATCAAGTTGGTTGTGGCATAAGAAGTTTAATCATCTCAATTTCAAGACGTGCATAAGCTTGCAAGGAGTCATCTTGTGGAAGGATTGTTTGACTCGAAGATACTAGAAAGAAAGCATTTGTGATGCATGATAGATGGGAAAGTGAATTAAATCATCTTTCAGGACAAGCCAATCCTTGTTCAACCAGGATATTGCATCTATTGCACATGGATTTATTTGGTCCTCGTTAAACCGGCTAGTCGGTGGAAAGAAATACACCCTAGTGGTGGTAGATGATTATTCAAGATATACATGGACTATCTTCATATGTAAAAAGAAAGAAACCTTATAGAGATTGCCTCAGCTGATGAGAAGAGTTCAAAATGAGAAGATTCAAACCATTATAAAGATAAGGTCTCATAGGTGAACTGAGTTTGGCAATGAGATTATAACTCAATATTGTGTTGAAAATGGTATTGCTCATGAATCGCACTACCTAACTCCACAAATGAGAATGGAGTAGCCGAAAGAAGAACAAAATTCTTAAGGAAGCTGCAAGGACAATGTTAGTGGCCGGATTGACTAGAGATTTTGAGATGAAGCCATCAACACTACTTGTTACACTCGAGAATATCTCGTATTATTAATGGACAATTGTCCAAAACTCCCTATGAAATTTGGATAGGAGGAAACCAAATGTTGGATATTTTAAAATCTTTGGATGTAAGTGCTTCATCCACAATAATGGCAAGGATAAAATAAACACTTTTGATGCTAAGTCCGATGAAGGTATGTTTTTGGGATACTCGGCCAAGAGTAAAGCTTATAGAAGTCTTGAACAAAAGGATTATGGTCACAGATGAGTCTATCCATGTGGTTTTTTATGAACCCAATGTGAATAGAGAAGACATAGATGAGTTAGCTGAGAGGAAAAATCAGCCAACTATACAGAAGAGTCCCTTATGCCAAGGATGTAAGAAAACTCAACCACCGATGAAGATGAGATAGTTATAATCTCGCAGAGGCAACCGGAAGGTCTCGTAGCTAAATGATGATGAAGAAGTTGTTGAAGACAACTCACCGCGAGACGTGAATCCAGCAGACTTACTCCAACCGGATGTGAGATGGCTGATAGACCATCCACCTGAGCTAATTATTGGAAATGTTAGTGATGGAGTAAGAACAAGATCCAAAGCCCAACATGAAGCTATGTTTATTTGTTTCATCTCCCAAATAGAGCCCAAAGATGTGTCTCAAGCATTGGATGACACACATCGATTCAGCTATGCAGGAAGAGTCAATCGGTTTGAAGGAAACAATGTTTGGGAATTGGTCCAAAGGCCTACCCACCAAAATGTTATTGGTACGGTGTGTATTAGAAACAAGATGAATGAGGAAGGATCTCATTTGTAAGAAACAAAGCAATATTGGTAGCCAAAGGGTATTTCAAGAGAAGAAGGTATAGACTTTCATGAAATCTTTGCTCCTAGTGCTAGATTTGAAGCAATTAGGATGTTTTTGCTTATGCTGCTCACAAGAGCTTCACTGTATCAATTGGATGTGAAGAGTGCATTTTTTAATGGACTTTTGGAAGAAGAAGTTTATGTTGAGCAACCTCCAGGTTTTGAGCAAAAACTATTGGTGATAAACTCTGCAAGCTCAAAAAGCGTTGTATGGATTGAAACAAGCACCAAGAGCCTGGTATGATACATTGTCTCGCTTTCTAATTGACAATAGATGTTTGATACAGGTTTTTATCCTAATTTTGATGATTTTATGTTTACACTAAAACAATGTTTTTAATTGTTGTCCAAATACTCCTAAATGATTTATAATGGTTTTAATATTTTAAGTATTTCTTCAAGTTTTATTTTTGATAAAATTGGACAACACTTTTAATGATTTTATGTTTATAAGTTTTTACTTCAATACAAGGTTCTAAATGTTGTCTAAATACTCCCGATTGGTTTAAAAATGCTTTTACTAAATTTTCGGAGTATTTCTTGAGTTTTATTTTCGCGAAAATTGGACAACATTTCAGCATCGAGGTCAACCGGCGTGAGAGGGCAACCGTACCTAAAGATGAATTTTGAAAGCAAGAAAATGAGACGGAGGAGAAAGTGACCAGGTCGACCTGGCCGACACCTACGTCGGCCGTGCACTGGCATGGTTTTGAAAGCGAATGAACGAATCTTTCTTGTAAAATCCTTAAGGGGACGGTTGGGGTGATGGTCGATCGTCGAGGTCTATGTCGACCCGATCACCACCCTTGTAAATTTCTTGTGTTATTTTCTTTTCTCTTATCGATCTGTGACCGATCGCCTAATGTTTAATGACAAAATTCTAACCGTTGTGCGTGACGGCTTTCCTAAATTGTGGGATTGATTTCTAACAAACTATAATCTTGATTTTAATTGCAATTGTTTTGTAGATATCAGATTCCAAGAGGAGCCTATCAAGTATCAATCATCTCCTATAAATAGAGGAAGATTTGAAGCACAATAATAAGAGAGAACAACACAACACAACAAGATATACTCAAGCAAACACTTGGTCTTCCATTGTTATTACTCTTGTTGTAATTTGCCCCTAGCTTATCACTTTCACATTCTTGAGGTCTAGGCTATTCTTGATTACACTTGCACTCAATTGTATAATTCATTATCGAGTTGTAATCTTGAATTTTTGGATTACCATTCAACACAAGATATCCTTGTGAGTGTTCTTGTGGTAAGAACACACTTGGATGATCTAGGTGTTAGGTGTGAGAAGATTGTGGTAATCTTCTTGTTGAGCTGTTGAAGAATTTGGTATTCATGGTAGAAGATTGTGGTAATCTTCACAAGGTCTTAGTTGGAGATTGTGGTAATCTTCAAGAGAGATTGTGGTAATCTCAAAGGTGGTGTTGAAGAAGAGTGTGGTGTTTTCAAGGTGTTGTTGTAAGTTGGTGTTGTATTAATTTTGGTAATTAATAAAATCTTTTTTCTTTTTGAAATCCATTCCTGATATCTTTGGGGTGGTAGAGGATTAGGCCTAGGTGGGTTGAACCTCTATAAATCGGCGTGTGTTGTTTACATTCCCCTTCTATATTGTCTTGGCTTGTTTTGTTCGAAAAAGAGGTAAAATCGTAAAGATGGAGATAATCTATTCACCCCACTCTAGATTATCGTAGCCACAAGACTTGCAAGTGGTATCAAAGCCAAACTCTTTTAATAGTTTACTCAAGGATAACTCGATTTTTTTAATAGTTTACTGAGTATTTTACCTCATTTCGAGCTTGATTAAGACATAATGCATATTGAATGAGGTCTACGTTTGCATTTGTATGTATTTAAAACTTAGGGCGAAAATCGTATTTTGGATCAAATTTCGGACTTTGCTGCAATTCAGTGATCAAATCGGAGTGAGGACCGGTCGACCTCACCTCCAACTCGGGTCGACAAACCCTTGACCGGTCGCCCTCTCTTGATTTTGAGATATATTGCTTTTGTTTTCAGACTTAGCCATTTTGGCGTTTTTTTTATATTTCTACCCCTTTGCAAATTTTCACACACAATTCACTTAAAATGAGTTTTGTTGCATAAATTTCATATTTTGGGGATTATCTGCTCGATTATCACCATCATTGCTCATCTTTACCGATTGAATGGTAAGAAATTCTACTCCCTTATCTCAATTGGGTTGAACCCTTGAGAACTTGGCTTATATGTATTGTCTTGATAAAATTTGTATATGTTTGTGATGTGTTTGTTATTTATGATGTATTCTATTGTGTGTGAACTGATTTGGTGATGAAAATCTTGGCTTGATTACATTTACAAGGGCTATATATATCATTTTCAATTTTTGACGTCCATGAGTGTCCGATAAAATGTTTCAATGAAAGATTCATCACCTACATGATTCTCTCGTTTTTAAAGTCTTATATATTTATTGAGATCATGTTTTGACAAACAAAACGAGCTTATGGACATTTTTGATACATTTCTCCCATTTTTGGATTCTAAGCTTAATTCTTCAAATGGTTGATAAATCATATTGTTGGCACATTTTGATGAACTTGTATGATGTTTTTATCATCCTAACATTCTTTTGATGATTCCAAGGGGAAAGCAGGATATTGGCTTGTTAGCTCAAAGAAGCTAATAAAAGCTTGTTATAAAGCTATAAGCTATGGCATCTTAAAAGCCATAAGTTGTGAATTATATTTAGTCCAATTGTTGCTTGATGGACTTATACTTGTCTAATGACGTTTTGTTGACAGGGGAGCTTATAAGCTCTTGAACAATATGTAAAAGCTAAGCTTTTTTGGTGATAGAGGGAGCTTATAAGCTCTTGAACAATATGTAAAAAGCTAAGCTTTTGGCTTATGTTAATTGCTTTTACATTATTCTTGATGTGCTTCTTGATAGGGGAGCTTGTGCTTATCTTTGGATAATATTTACTCCTTACTTGTCGTTTATGTGTTTTGGAAATTTTGGTTGCTTCTAAACGGTTAGATGTTTTTACCGGAAAATCGTTTTTAAAAATTGTCCTCTAATATTTCTAAAGATTGTTTTGGTTTGTAATCATCAAAAGGGGAGATTGTTTGATACATGTTTTTATCCTAATTTTTGATGATTTTATGTTTACCACCAAACAATGTTTTTAATTGTTGTCCAAATACTCTTAAATGATTTATAATGGTTTTAATATTTTCCAAGTATTTCTTCAAGTTTTATTTTTGATAAAATTGGACAACACTTTTAATGATTTTATGTTTATAAGTTTTACTTCAATACAAGGTTCTAAATGTTGTCTAAATACTCTCGGATTGGTTTAAAATGTTTTTACTAAATTTTTGGAGTATTTCTTGAGTTTTATTTTTTAACAAATATTGGACAACATTTTGCATCTCGAGGTCAACCGGTCGCCGTAGTAGGGCAACCCGTACTGAAGATGAATTTTGAAACAGAAAATGACACGGAGGAGAAAGTGACCAGGTCGACCAGGGTGTCGACCGGTGACGTCGACCCATCGACACCATTTACGTCGACCCATGCAGGGCATTGGTTTTGAAAGCGAACGAATCTTTCTTGTAAAATCCTTAAGGGGGCCGGTTGGGGTGATGGTCGACCGGTCGGAGTCTATGTCGACCCATGCACCGCTTTGTAAATTTGTTGTGTTCTTTTCTTTTCTCTTATCGATCTTGTGACAGATCGCCCTAATGTTTAATGACAAAATTCTAACACGTTGTGCAGCAGACAGCTTTTCCCTAAATTGTGGGATTGATTTCTAACAGCTATAATCTTGATTTTAATTGCAATATTTTTTTGATATCAGATTCCAAGATGAGCCTATCAAGTATCAATCATCTCCTATAAATAGAGGAAGATTTGAAGCACAATAATAAGAAAGAGAACAACCACTGACAAACGCAACAAGATATACTCAAGCAAACACTTGCTCTTCCATTGTTATTACTCTTGTTGTAATTTGCACTAGCTTATCACTTTCACATTCTTGAGGTCTAGGCTATTCTTGATTACACTTGCACTCAATTGTATAATTCATTATCGAGTTGTAATCTTGAATTTTGGATTATCATTCAACCAAGATATCCTTGTGAGTGTTCTTGTGGTAAGAACACACTTGGATGATCTAGGTGTTGGTATGAGAAGATTGTGGTAATCTTAACTTTTGAGGTGTTGAAGAATTTGGTATTCATGGTAGAAGATTGTGGTAATCTTCACAAGGTGTCGTTGGATATTGTGGTAATCTTGAGAGATTGTGGTAATCTCAAGGTGGTGTTGAAGAAGAGTGTGGTGCTCTTCAAGGTGTTGTTATAAGTTGGTGTTGTATTAATTTTGGTAATTAATAAAATCTTTTTCTTTTTGAAATCCATCAGGATATCTTCGGGGTGGTAGAGGATTAGGCCCTAGGTGGATTGAACCTCTGTAAATTCGGCGTGTGTTGTTTACATTCAACGCACATACATATTGTCTTGGCTTGTTTAAAAAGATGGTAAAATGTCGAAAAGATGGAGATAATCTATTCACCCCCTACAGATTATCGCTTGGACTTACAATAGATTCACCAAATTGAGTTGATAGAACATTCTTGAGGATCGTGATGGGGAGAGTATATTGCTTGTTCAAAGTTATGTGGATGGCATCATATTTGGATCCACAAATAAAGAGTTGTGTGACAAGTTTTCAAACATGCAGGAAGTTTGAAATGAGTATGATGGGAGAAGGTGACTTTTCTTCCTAGGTCTTCAAGTCAAAAGCGATTGAAGGATGGAACCTTCATAAGTCAAACAATATACCGAGAGATTTGATGAAGAAATTTGTCTAGAAAAGAAGTCAGATGTGAAGATTCCCATAATACACATCAATCGAGAGATGGATATGAATCTGAATGTAAAGCTATAAGCTCAAACAGAGATATAAAGCTCTCATTGGATCATTGCTTTCTGTTGTGACAAGTAGCAGGACATCACCTTTGATGTAGATGTATATCTTCAGATTTCAATCTATACCAAAAGTCACATTTTGCAGCAGAGAATCTAAGGTATTTGAAGGGATGCTTTAGGAAGTTAACCACGTATCGAAGGATGGAGGATCGAGCTAGTTGGTTACTCGAACTCGGTATGATTGTTGTAGGGTGGACAAAAAAGTACATAGAATTACTTGCAAATGCTTGGAAATAGATTAGTTTCTTGGTTGATAAGAAACAAAATTCAATAACTACATCTACAAGCTGAACAGGAGTACATAGTTGTAGGAAGTTGTTTGTGCCCAAGTTCTATGGATGAAAGCGGTGAGAGATTATGATATTGAAGAAAAGGATATTCCAATTATGTATTAACACATGTGCTATTGCAATCACTCAAAATCGATGTGCATTCATGGACCCGAAGCACATTGATGTCATATATCATTTTTATTCGAGATCATGTTGAGAAGAAAGACATCACCTTGGAATACATATCAAGCGATAAGAAGTTTCTTTGATGTATTAAGCTAAGCCATTATGTAAATCAAGGTTTGAAGAGCTTAAAAATGAGATAGGATTGATTGGTGAGTTAGTAAACTGAAAGGCTCGACCAATTCCCAAGAAGAGAAATAAAAATCGGCAAGTTTCATTTTCCAACCAAGTGAAACAACCGGGAGACGGATAATCGGCCATATCGGGTTAGGCGTTTGCATTGGTGATCATCATGTGAAGAGAAAAGTAGAGTTAAGTCACTTTTGAAAGATAGATGAGTTGTTTATGAGCTAAGTTACACAATGCGGTCATTTTTTACGGCGAGGAATATTTTGGCATTACGTCGGTGTTGGGAAATTTATTGTTTAGATTTTGATGAATGCTTAATAACAAAAGCTTAGAATAGAAAGTTGGCACACCATTTTCCTTGAAATTGTTGTTGTAATAGATAAATTTGAATAAGTTGAGTCGAGTCGGCTATGCTGGAAATACAAAAATCAGTTGAAGATGTGAAGAAGACTCAGTGAGGAGCAGTGAGTATAGCGAAAAGAAGACCAAGGACTCGGCGGAAGGAGTATCGTGTGAGATAGCTATGAGAAAGTCAGTTAAGTCAATCCAGAAGCCTGCTAAGTCAAGTTGAAGTGAGATGAGTCTTTCAATCATTGGGCGACTCAAATCACTTGGGAAAAGGCAAGCGCAAGGAGTTAAGCGAAATGAATCCATTGCCGCGGTCGAAACATTACTTAAATAAGTATCTTCCATGATGCCATGTCTTAAAGTGCTCGGTCGAAGCGTGCAAAATGAATAAACGATAGGAAGCGGCATTGCACCTCGTGTCGGATTAAGCTTAACATTCATTTAATATGAAGAAAGGTCTACATCTCGAGATTGAAGACCAAGAAAAGACAAACCAGCGAACCACAAGTGACTTTTGAAAATCATATCTCTTGAGCGGATTTTGAAAGGTCACTATAAAAGGATAAATCACTTTGAGAACTAGTTACGAACTGACCTAGCACACGAGATAACAAGCAACATTTATATTGTAACACATAAAAATATTCTCAAGTTATTCAAAGCAAAATCCTCGGCACAAATCTAGAATCGATCGATCAAGTTGTGAAGGAAAAACATCTTCAAACTATTGAAGAGAAACTTTTGAAGAATCAAAGGGTCTACTTTCAAGGAGGATTGTAGGAAGGTTGGTCGAACCAATCTTAAATTATTGGAGCGTCGTGATCAAATCGAAAAAGGGGATAAGCGGCCGCCCCATAAAGAAGAAAAGCTGAGTGGACGAGAAGCCGATTGTGTGATCAAGGCATCTCTCTAAAGTCCCAAAGGAGCAAGTCAATTTGTGTGACCAAGACTTGTATGGTGATAACCACTGCTTAAATTGATCATTACTTAGTGGATTTCTCCGAGGAGTTGGAGAAGAGAGGAGTAGAAGAAATTACCCCATCTTCGTACCTCATAAAAATTATTGTGTCATTTACATTTTATTTTTTATTTTACGCATATCACTTCATGCTCTGGCGATAATTTGCTATCAATGATAAATGACAAAGTGCTAAAAACAAGTGTTAAAACAAAGATAATTCAAATTCAAGGGTGTTAAGTCTTCTAAAAATCTCATCACAACCAAGTTAAGATTTAGTTTTAAACATTTGAGTTATTCTATCAACGACTCTTTAAGTCTGTTGATTGGCTAACTCTGGCGATTAATAACTTAGTTGTCTCTCAAGTTGCAGGTGTAACTAACTCTTTTAATATTTTAAAAGGACAAAAAATCGAAAAGTTGGTAAGGTTTATTCGACCCCATCCTAAACACTTACTCACACCCCTTTGCCAGGACCTACAAATGATATCGGAGCGGTTGGTTCATTGAACCTTCCACCTTTGGTTACTACTCTAGATCTCAATCTTTGAAGAAATTTTTAACACTTGCCCTTTCAAAAGCTTTTCTTATTCGTGAAAGTTATTATCATGGAAGCAAATTTGACACGCATTCCTATGTTAACTATTGAGGAGTTTGATGTTTGGAAAGATTCGTATGCGGGCTCATCTATCTGCTTTACATGACGAAATGTGGCTAGTGATAGAGGGATGGAGCCAGCTGAAAAATATTGAAAGTGAACACGGGCGAGCTGCAAGGAAAGCGGGGCGGTGAAGGAGAAGAAGTTGTGGGTGAGGCTGAACCGGCCACTTGGTTGAAAAAAACCCCGAAGTGAATGGACCAATGATTGTGAAAGAATACAACTTGGACAATGTGGCCAAGGATATTCTCTACAAGACTGCGGACAAAGCGATATTCAATAAAGTCGAGTCATGCCCCACAGTACAAAGAAATGCAGGATAAACTAAATTTAATTTGTGAAGGGATCAAAGCAAATTAAAAGAAAAACAAATTATTTGTTATTGGTCAAAAGTTTGAAAACTTTAAAATCTTTGCGGGTGGACGATGGATCAATTTGGATGCTAGATTCCTGAAATTACAAATGAGCTCTCGGCCTTGAAAGGAATACACACAAAAGGAGATGTGTATGAAGATTAAGGAGCCTCCCAGTGAATGGGAAATGAAGACCATGGATCAAGGCGCTCGATGGACTTATCAAAAACATCCATCATGAGTTGTTCTCGGACCTCAAAGCTTCTACGAGTTTGGTGAGAAGAAAAGATCAGAGGAAATAGTTGTACCCAAAAGCAATTTGCCAACATATAGTCGAGGATGGGAAGAGAGGTAGTCAAACAAGTCGTTGATTAGGAGGAAATTATCTTGATGGTTAAAAGATTCAACAAGTCCTTGATAAGAAGCGCCAAAAAGAAACAAGGTGAATCCTCCAGGGAGACATTGACTCCACTCAAATTCAAGGAAGATAGGCCACCCCAAGAGAGTTGAGCATGAAAGGGTTGAATATCGGAGAGTTGATAACGAAACGGAAAGAGTTGATCAAAGAAATTTGAAAAAAACTGTGTTGGGCTGGCGACAACTAGGACACTTTGCTATTGAATTTCATACCATGTAATCAATACATACGAGAAATGAAGAAGAAAGAAAAGTCTTAGGAAGAAAGAAGATAGGAAAAGAAAAGGGATATGTTAGGCTCAAGGTATTCTTTGGGGCAATTCGTCGAAAAAAGCCCTCAGGACTGGAGGTAGTGAAGGTGACTACTCCAAGTGATTCTAAAGAAGAAGCGATGATCGTCTAATGGATAAAGAACAAGATTAACACGACCAAGAAGATGAGGTACCTCTAACTCGTCTCACTCAGTTCTAGTGATAGTGATTGTGACACACACCATCACTGCCAGATCTTTATGATTCATTAGGCAAAATGATGAAAAACTTTGAGCACATTAAATCCTCACACACTATTAAGCGAAGGAAAGCAGTAGCCAAAGCGAAAACTCTACGGTGACTAAGGAGTGAGTACTCTAAATCACATAGGATGAGAACAAGAGTTGAAGAGCTGAGAATGCTAAACTAATAGAGAGATATTCTGCTATAGAAAAAGAAACATGATCTCAAAATGTGATTGCATCATTCTCAAAGGCATCTAAATCATTGGATGACCTTGTATGATCAAAAAGAGTGTGGAGATAAGATAGGCATAAGATTCATTCCTTTGTGCAGCACATGCCGTCAGAGCTCCGGTGATTTTCGAAAAAGGATCTTCAAGTAATTAAGCATCTCAAAAATCCGGGACACCAAATGTTGCGCACCCACATTCACTCAAAAGCACAATCACAAAACAGTGGCCTTGGATATAAAAGGAAAAGAAATAGCCGATTGAGTATATCTTGAGAGGGCGGTGAGAAGAAGTGAGAGTTCATAAACAAACTCAAATAGGAAGTACTCCGTCAAGAGTAAGCAGAAAACCAAAAACCCCAGAACTTTTATCAAAGAAACACATATGATGGGAATGGTAGAAACTACCAACCAGTGATTGGAATAATATGAAATATCGAGAAAACCTATAGAATATAAGCCCAAATGGCAAGGCACAGAACTTCGGCAAAGGCCATTCCAAAGGCAAAAGAGGCAGGTGTGTGAACACAAAGCCCCCAATCAATTCACCAAAGTGAGTTATAATTATGGCGGATAGATGTGCAGCTCTTGGGAGTCGGATCATCGTTGGTATAGGTTGGTTGGATCATCTTACAGCACTGTAACCCCTCGGGACCCGACAAGCGTGGGTGCACAAAGCTAATTTCCTTGATTGCGGGTTCAAGGAGCATAAGTGCGGAACTTGGTACATGGATAGTGGTTGTTCCCGGACATATGGCGGAAAGCAAGGAGAAAAATCTATCAAAATTGAGGAGATTAGATGTGCAAAAGTCATATTTGGAAAATGAAGCTCGAGGAAATAAGAGCCTTTGGATCCATCCAAGAAAAATAAATTAGAAATCCACGGTCTGTTGCATATGTTGAAGGCCTCAACTTCAGCACAGTTAAGCATCATTGACTCGTAGCCAGTAAGCTGTAATGTTTGGATTAATATAAGTGTGCCGAATTAAAGCGAGGCTGAATCAAATGAAATAGTCTTTGCAAGGATCCGGATAGAAGAACATGTATGATTAGATTGGTTGCCCACCCAGCCTTGTCTGTTGAAAAAATCAGTAAGTCAAGTTGGCTATGGCACAAAAGGTGAGTCATCTGAATTTCAAGACAATCGACAAGTTGCAAGAAAAAGTCTTGTAAGAAGGGCCCGGCTTAGTGTACAAGAAGGAAAGTGTTTGTGATGCATGCGGATAGGAAAACAGATCAAATCATCATTGAGAAGCTAATCCATCTTGACAAGAATATTGCATTTGTTGTATATGGATCTATTTGGTCGATTGGGCAGTAGCATAAGTGAAAGAAATACACACTTTAGTAGTAATGGATGATTATTCCAGAGATATACATGGACAATCTTTGTATGTAAAAATAAGGAAGCCTTACAAAAGTTACCCGGTGATGGGAAGAGTTAAAATGAGAAGAGTCAAACCATTATAAAGATAAAGGTCGATAGAAGGCCGAGTTTGTCGATAAGTAATGCTCTTTCGATGTGTGTTGAAAATGGCATTGTTCATAGTTTCTCTATTGAGGACTCCACAAGCTGATGGGTGTGAAAGAAGAATAGAACTCTCAGGAAAACTGTGAGGACCATGTTAGTTTGAGTGGATTGTCAAGATTTGAAATTGTTGAAGCCACAAACACGCATCTTTATACTAGAAATAGATGCATGATTAATGAAGCAGTGACAAAGACTCCCTATGAAATTTGGACGGGGAGAAAGCCAAATGTTAGGTACTTTAGAATATTTGGATGTAAATGTTTTATCCTTGACAATGGCAAGGATAATCTAAAGGCTTTTGATGCTAAAGGTGGCGATGAAAGATATCTTCTTGGGATACTCAGGTTGAGTAAAACTCACATTTGAGCAAAGGGACTATGGTCATAGAATCCCATTCATGTGGTTTTTGATGAACTTAATGTAAATGGAAAAATATCGAAGAAGTTAAGTTTAAAAAAAGGTAGATAAATGACATACTATGCGGAAGAGTCCCTACGTTGAAGTGAAGGTGGGCAATCAATGTCAAATAAGTGAAGATGAGGCGGTGAGTCTCCAAATAATTTGGGAAAATTTGCGGTTGAATGATAATGAAAGAGTTGCTCAAGACAACACATTTGCAAGGCAAATGAACCCGGTGATTTGTGACGCCTGTTGAGATGGTGAGACCCGTCCACGAGCTAGTGATTCATTGGAGATGTGAGAGATGGTGTAAGAACCCGTCGAAGCTCAACAAGCGCAATGTTCACTTGTTTTATTTCCCAAATAGACCAAAGATGTGTATGTCCCAACATTGGGTGACACATTGGATTGATTACCATGCTGGCTGAATGAGTTGAAAGGAACAAGGTATGGGAATTGGTGCAAAGACCAACCCATCAAAATGTTATTAACAAAATAAGTATTAAAACCAAGATGAATGAAAAAAGTTATGGTAGAAACAAAGCAACATTGGTAGCAAAGGTATTGCGAGAAAGAGGGAATAGATTTTGATGAAACATTTTGCTCTGTTTACGAGATTAAAGCGATACAGGATGTTTCTTTTCTTGCTCTTTTTAAGGGCTTCATTGTATATCAAATGGATGTGAAAAATTACATTTTTAAAATGGATTGTGGAAGAAAGTCTATGTTGAAGTAACCTCAGGCTTTTACTTGAGAGAAGACCATTGGGGATAAAGGTGCTCTGGCTAAATCTATGGATTGAAACAAGCACCTAGAGCATGGTATGATACATTATCTCAATTTTGACAAATAATGGATTCACGAAAGGTAAAGGTAAGATGAGCAGCTCTTGAGTCAAGATGGGAGAGTATACTACTTGTTCAAATATATATGTGGATGATATTATTTTTGGATCATAAACAGAAATTTGTGTGAATGTGATAAGTTCTCAAACCTCGTGCAAGAGCAAATTTGAAATGAGCATGATGGGAGAGGCGAAGCATTCTTCTGCCGGACTCCAAGTTAAGCGGTGCGGATGGAACCCGTAAGTCAAACAAAGTACACCAGAGATTTAATGAAGAAATTTGATATGGAAGAAAGTCTTAATGAAAATACCAATGAACACATGTGATCCAAGATGGACACTGGATGCGATTGTGTTATGGCAAGCACATGGATCAAACAAGATACAAAGCACTTAGTGGATCACTTTACTCTATTTAAAAAGAAAAGCAAGCGGGCGGACATCACGCTGCGAGTAGGTGTGTGTGCGAATTCAATCTGCTCAAAAAGCCGTATACATATATGAAGCTATGGCTAAGAAGTCACAATCTGAGATATTTGAAGGGATGCAAAAAGAAGTTGGCAAAGCATAGTATTGATCCAAAGGAAGGTGGATTAAACTTATGGTTATTGAACTCGTATATTATTGGATATAGAGTTAACGGGGAAAAGTACTTGAACATGGATCTTTGGAAGCAGTTGGTTTTCTGGTTTAAGAAATCAAAACTCAATAGCCACATCCAGCGTATTAAGCGGTAATTACATAGGCTGTGAAGCGGTTATTGCATACCCAAATCACATGGATAAGAGAATAATTTGAGAAGATTATAGAAATTGAAGAAAAGAGATTTCATTGTGATAACAAGTGCTATGCAATCACTCAAATCTGTGTGTTGCATTGAGAACAAAGCACATTTATCATGTGATATCATTTTATAAGTCATGTTGGAAAGAAAGATATCACTAAAGATACATCTCCAAGTAAGATAACGATTCAGTTTGACATATTCACCCAAACCCACACTATGTAGTCGAGATTTGAAGAACTTAAGCATGAGCTAATGTTAATTGGTGAGTTGACACTTTCAGAAGACCTTCGATGAGAAAGATGGAACATGAAAAAGATGAAAATAGAAGCGAACTCAATGGGTCGAAGTGAATCGGTAGTCAGGAAATCGGTTTGCTCGAGTTAGCTAACAGGTTGGTGCGTTATACGAAGGAGAGAAGAAGAGTTGAGTCACTTTGGAATAAATGGAATCATTTTGCCAGGCTGTGTGACTTCTGCGTGGTCGTTTTTAATGAGCGGGAATGTTTTTAAGGATGGCGTCGGGCGTAAATTATGATGGTACATTAAAGGCGCACACGATAAGCATATGATTTGATATAAATGTTGTCGCATTAAATATGAGAAATTAAATGAAATGTAGCGTGCTAATCTGAGAAACGTTATCTTGATCAAAATTGAAAGGCAAAACTCATCCTTTCACCGCACTTTATATATACTCATTCTCTGCAGTTTTCTCTCTCTCACACTTAAAGAAGCTGTTCATCTTCAAGCGTCTGGCTTGTTTTCTCTCTCGCGAAAACCTACATGACTACTCAAGAAACAAGTTTATCAAGGTTTAATCGGTAAATTCTTCTAGATGGCACAAAGACTGATGTCGTAGTCAGTTATCGAAACAAATCAGCTCAGGTTCTATGTATTTCAAAGGCATGGATTCACGAGGGTCGGATGCGAGCGCTTTATGCTGAAGAAAATCATGGATATGTTTGGACAAATCTGGGCTTAAAGCCTTTTTTTGATGATAGAATACTCGCGCTGAAGAGGTGAAGCGGCAGTTTTTATGTGCAGATAAGTGTGTGGGGCGAAGGTATCAAGTCCTCAGTCACGCAAAGGACATCATGATCAGCTGCT